>CM055870.1:31612331-32058499 GCA_029582165.1 Portulaca oleracea | reverse complement strand
TGTATGAGGAGGAAGGCGTGAATGAAGAAGTTGAATTTGCCGAATGTGATGTTTTTGTTGAAAATGAGCAAGTTCAAGAAGTATGTAGTAGCATGGCTAAAGAAGTAAATGAGGTACACATAAAGGAGGATCTTGAAGTAGAGGAAGTAGAAGAATTGAATGGAGAAGAGCTACGTGATGAAATGTGTTCATTGATCCAAGAAGGAGAAAGTTGTGCCATCATTGACGTTGACATTGATCTTGACCAAGATATTAGCCTCACTACAACAAATGTCCAAGAATTGCAAATGAAGAGTTATTCACACCATGGCAATGATCTTCATATGGATCCAAGAAGTTTAGTAAGTCTTGCTTTTTACAAGATTTGCAAAGATTCATTATATTGTAATATTACTTCTATGGATTCTTGTTATACTTTGTTGGAAGAATCAAAGTTGTATGATAGGAGTATCATGCTTCAAGAGGCGTCCTTATTACCACCTTGTGTCTCACGGCTCAAGGAGGATCAAAGTACTCTTATGGCACTTATGGAGAATAAGTATCATGAATTTGAAGAACCAAGGAGTCTCATTCTTACACCAAGGGAGGTTGGAAATCGAGAGTCTATAAAGGATCAATGTCCTTTACCATCACTTGTCATTTGTGAATATTTGGAGGAAAGACAAGCACCATCGACAAGTGACTACTCTCTCTTATCTCTTTGGAAACGTTTCTCTCCTATGAGTATCATCATACAAAGTAGAAGTAGAAAGGAGTATGTAAATTCTTTGGAGTTAGCCTTAGCGAAGCATAAGAAGCCACATGGAGAATTGGAGAAGTACTTGGAGAAATGTCCTTACCTCTCGTCCAAGAATATGCTATGTCAACAAATCTCATCAAATGGAGTAATTCAAGTGGACAAAAGGAAGAAAGGAGTTATTCAAGAAGGGTCCATACTTGCATCTATATATGAGGTACTATGTCTCTTAAAGGATGCTAATGATCATCATATTCTTTTATTCCCTATTCTTGCATCATATTTGTTCATTACAAATGGAGTTGAGAAAGGTGAAGTCCTATCTCAAGGAAGTTGTCCCATGGATTATTTTGGTGAAATACCAAGTGGAGAAAAGAAGAAGCTACATGCTTATGGCTTAGCATTCATACTTGTTGCTATCATGAGGATATTTGAGCAAAAGGAATATTATCTTGGAGGAATCATGCTTAAGCTTCGTGAATCTTACAAAGTACTGGAGTATGTTTCATGTGATAAGGAGATCAAGCCATCATTATGCTTTGAGATGGAGTACTTGATTCATTCATCAAAATCAAGTCACTTGGAGGAAGCAAGTCCTTTGACTAAAGGAAGTTTTCTAACGAGGAGATACATGTTTGATTCAAGAGTACTTAGTCTTGAATATGTCAAGGAGTTGTATGAAGATGATGATGATTTTAAAGAAGTATACAAGGTATGTGAGAAGCATCCTCAACAATCCTTTTATATTATTGATCATGGATTTCTTTTCAAAGGGAATCAAGTGTGCATTCCAAGGAGTGGAATTCGTGAAATCTTGATCATGGAAGTACATGGGAGTTCTTTTGATCATTTGGGTCTACTCAATACGTATTACAAGATGAAGGAGTATTATTTCTGGCCTAGCATGATCGTTGACATTGAGCAAACGTTACAATGTTGTGATATTTGCAATCCTTCTATACTATATGGAGATGAAAGCTTGAATTCTAAGGTTGAAGTACCATGGATTCAAGGAAGTCTTACTATTGTCTTCATCATGAGTTACAAGCTTGTGAATCTATACTTTGAAGTTGAGAAGTTATATGAGGTTTCTACATTCTCTATGAAGAAACGAGATTTGAAGTTCCATGATGTCATTGGATTAGTTATGAGAAAATTTGGAAGAAAGTGGAAATTCAAGTCAAGCATCAAAGGAATCTATGATGATTTCAAAGCGTTTAAGAAGAGAGTTTGTAGTCTCTTCAAGAAACGTAAGAGGAAGAAGCAAGTTGACGGGAACAACACGTATGGAAAGACATCTTACAAAGAAGGAAGAAGGGCTTTGAAGAAGAAGTTTATATATGATCACTTATGAGTACGAATCAAAGAAGTTTTGTGATTGAAGTTATATGATGGTTTTTAAAGAAAGTCTTGTCTAAAGTTTGAGGACAAACTTTTTAACCGAGAGAATGATGCATAATAGCCTAGCTATATACATCAAGGTTAGCTATGAGGACTTTGATCTAGCTTCAAGTTACAAAAGACATCAACGACATCATCAATTACAATGGTTTATTAAGCTCTATACATCAAGGAAGCAAGCATGAAGGACCTTGATGTTATTCTAGCTTACATGGAGTTACTCTCATATATGGAAGTCATCAATGAGCTCAAAATACTCTCGGCAATAAGAGTCCTTATTGAATTCGTGGCAATGGAGGACCTTAACAAGTACAGTTCGATATTTTGCTCTATAACTCTAGATCCATACATCTATTGAGGAAATCGTCAAAAGACAGATTGGAGCTCTTTCAATAAGCTTTCCAATGGTTTTTGAATCAATGAAAACGGACAAGTATTGAAGGAGTTATAGCAATTTCTTTCTAGAGTTGTATTTTAGAGTTTATGATGTCATAAATAGGATATATGATGTAATAGTTGATTCTTGGTTTCTTGAACCCTAGGTACACGTCCAAGGGGTCCCTAAAGTAGTATAAATAGACCCCCTAGGGTGCCATTGTAATGAGATCATCCCTTGGTCTCATTATGCATGAGTTGATCCCTTCCAAGTAGAGAGATAAAAGAGAGACTTGAACTCTTCTACCTTCTAGGTGAGTATTAGATGTCTCCATGGTTGACCTTGATGCATAAGGCCATCAATTATGCATCATACACCCCCGGTTGAAAAAGTTTGTCCTCAAACTTGGAAAACCAACCCTTACTTGCCTTCTTTACAAAGACTTTCTTCTTGAAAGCTTTGAAGTCATCGTAGATCCCTTTGATGAACTTCTTAAACTTTCTTCCTCGCACGCCATAAGACTTGAACTTGCATTTCTCCACCGTGAACGTGGGCTGTTCACGTTGCTTCTCATTTATTCTTACCACTTTACCCTTGTCATTTAGTATGAAACAATGTACCTTGATGACTTGGGCTATTTCCTCCTTTCGAATTCTTGGCCTTTCAACCAAGTGATCCAAGTAGATAGCTCTTGGATGCTCATGGAAGATATGCTTCATAGGAAGATTCAAAAGGTGGTGGATACTTGGATCCGTTCTTTCTTCTCCAAATGTGTAAGAATAGGATCCTTATACTCTTCATACCCTTGATTCTCCATCTTCATGATTGACACAATATGACGTTTCTCCTCCTTTTGCCGAGATGGTGGATCAAGAGGTTCCAAAGTGATCCTCTTTTGGTTGATGGTGAGAATGTAAGTGTTGGCCCTCCCATCATGTATGACATGTCTATCATATAACCATGGCCTTCCCAATAAAACATGACAAGTATCCATGGGAACTATATCACACCATAATGAATCTTGATAATTCTTTCCAATTGAAAGACTCACCAAAACTCGTTGATCCACACGGATGCCTCGCCCAAGGCTTAGCCATTGTATTGTGTAGGGTGTGGGATGTGGGCTAATCTCCATTTGCAACTTCTTGACCATTGTTGTAGAGGCGGCATTGGTGCAACTTCCTCCATCTATGATCAAGGAGCATACTCTCCCTTGGATGGTACAACGAGAGCGAAATATTGCTTCTCTTTGTAGTTGATCTTTTGGCACATTTGTGATATTCAAGGCCCTTTCTACCACAAGTAGTTCTCCGTCATCTGGCCCTTCCACATATTCTTCTACTACATCTTCCTCTTCTTTGGCGTCAACCCTAGCTTCTTCTTCTTTCTCATACTCCGGCTCTACATATAAAGCACTTTGGTATTCCACCAAAGACACTACTCGCTTGTTTGGACACTCCGAAGCATAATGTCCCAACCCTTGGCATCGAAAACACCTTCTTGGAGCTAATGTTCTTGGTTCTTGGACTTGGGTTTTGGATGGGGGATTTTGTGGCTGGTTTAATGTGGGTTTGCAGGGTTTAAGGGAGGATGGGGCTGATTTTGTGGAGCTTTGATTGTGTTTGAGAGTAAGGGAGTGGAGTATAGGGTCTTTGAGGTTCCTTGGCCCTTTCCTTCCTTTGTCTTTCCACTTTCACAGCCAAGTTACTTAGCTCATCAAGGGATTCATATGAATGTAATTCAACTATATGACGTATCAATCATTCAAACCAATCAAGTAACGCCAGAATTTGTGGTTCCTTCTCTTTGAGATCACAATGCCAAAGGAGGTGTTCAAACTCCCTTGTGTATTCTTCGACCGATTTAGAGCCTTGGACAAGCTTTGCGGCTGTAGTAGTTGTCGTGGACGTATGATTGGGAAGGAACTTGGATTGCAACTTTGACTTCATCTTATCCCAAGAACGGATCTTTTCTTTCCCTTTGCAACTCTCTTCTTTTGAAGGTTAGTCCACCAAATAGAAGCATGTTTTCTTAATTTCAAAGCAACGACTTCACCTTGAGCTCATCACTACAATCTTTCAACTCAAAAACACGTTCAACCGTATGTATCCAATCAAGATAATCCTCAACATTAAGACTACCATTAAATTCGGGAACTTCTACTTTGAAATCCAAACGTTCATGCACTTTATGCTTCACACTACTATCACCATGAGACGAACCACCATCACGTAGAGAACCTTCACGTAGCACTTTATTTTCTTCCATTTGTTTACCCAATTGCACACGCAAAAATGCTATTTGTTGCTCAAGTTCATAAACCTCATTTGATTTAGATTCTTCGTTTGCCATTAGAAATCAACTTGATGTCATATGAACTCACGAGGGAAAGGGACGGATTTGGGCTTGGTTTGTGTTTAGGACGAGGGTTCTTTGAGGAGCTACGGGTTCTTTATGAGTTCTTGATGGGTTCTTGATGGGTTCTTGATGAGTTCTTGGAAGAACTATCAAAGGGGCGTGTATAACGTGGGGTTTATGTGATTTTGTGACAAAACAAGGTCCAAGATTTATGCAAGAAACAAAGGAGATTCATCTAAACATAGCTCTGATACCAAATTGATGCATAATGAGACCAAGGAACAATCTCATTACACAAAATCTATGGATCTTTAAAAACGAAGATAGGAATCCTCTTTCTCAAAGTTCCAAAGAATCAAAAATGGCATAGAAATGGATGAAAAAGATGGAAAGAACTATGAAAGAAGGTTACCAAACAATTGGAAACAATGAACAAAATGAATGATGAACGAACGAACAATGGATGGACGAATGTCAAATGATGAACGTTGATGACGAACAAGTGCGTGGACGTGTAGAATGAAGATCTCACGTTTCTTGATGAATTCTTGATGAATTCTTGATGAAGCACTCGAAAATGGATGATAATGGACGATTGGTAGATGGATAGTTGATGGCTTTTGAAGATTCTTTGAAGGATACAGATTCACCACCTCCAAGAATACTCCAATTCCTTCCTTTCACCACTAAGGATGCCAACCTTAGCTAGAAGAAGGGGATATTTCGAATCCCACAAAAGAGAGACGAAAACACCTAGCACAAATGCTAGAGAGAACACATCATGTGTTTGAAAAATTCAATGTGAATGACTTGAATGAATTGAATGAATTACAAGCACCTAGGAGGGGGTATTTATAGCTACAAACCACCCCTTAGGCGTCACATAGCTTCAAGAAAAGACACCTTAAGGGCTTACATCATTCATCCTAATGCTTACATCATAAAGAAAACAATATACTAAACTATATTACAAATATGAATAACTCCTTGGATTCTCATCCAAATTCAAAGATTCTTGAACCATATGAAAGCTCTTGGAATGTAGAATAATCCCTTCTAGGATGACTTCTATGATAGCTTCACGGTCCTTGAATTAAGGAGCAAAAGTATACGTCCGCATGAGTTGATCCCTTCCAAGTAGAGAGATAAAAGAGAGACTTGAACTCTTCTACCTTCTAGGTGAGTATTAGATGTCTCCATGGTTGACCTTGATGCATAAGGCCATCAATTATGCATCAAGATATATGATGTATAATGGGATCAAAGAGATCTCATTACACATAGAATTCAGGATCTTTATGAACAAGATGAGAATCTTCCTTCTCAAAGTTCTTAAGGATCAACTAAACTCAATGAAAAGAGATTGAAAAGGAAAAGAATGATGGGAATTCGTTTACCAAATGAACGTTTGATGAATGTGGTGGATGAATGAATGTGTGATAATGGCGTTGAAGTCTCCAATAGGATAAAGGCACACCACCTCAAAAAACTCTTCAATTCTACCTTTCATCACCAAGGGATGCTAACCCAAGGCTAGAAGTAGAGATAAGACGAATCTCCCTCAAGAGAAACGAAAACTAACACAAAAGCTAGAGAGAAAACAACATCATGTTGTGTTTGATTTGTATTGATATTATTGAATGAGATATGAATTACAAGAGGCCTAAGGTGGTATTTATAGTAATCCTAAGCCCCCTTGGATGTGTACAAATCAAGAAGCTAGGCCCTTGAGGCTTACATCATGCTACACATTTATTACATCATAAAAACTCTATAATACAACTCTAGAAAGAAAAAACTATAACTCCTTCAATACTTGTCCGTTTTCCAAGATTCAAAAACCGTTGGAAAGCTCTTTCAATGTACTCCAATCTGTCTTTGGATGACTTCCTCAATAGACGTATGGATCTAGAGTTATAGAGCAGAATATCGAACTGTACTTGATAAGGTCCTCTACTGCCGTGAGTGATGATTACTCAATAAAGGGTATCTCCAAGAGTGATTTAATCTCGTTGATGTCCTCATATATTTGAGAATAACTCCATGTAAGCTAGAATACTATCAAGGTCCTTCACGCTTTCTTCCTTGACCTAATAAACCCTTGTGGTTGTTGATCCCCAAGGTGACATTTGTAGCTTCTAGCTGGATTAAGGTCCTCTTAGCTAACCTTGATGTATATAGCTGGGCGATTATACATCAATATAGAAGAAGTTGTCCAAGGGTCAATTGATCATCATCAAAGGAGCTTCACAATGGTTTTTGAATCTTGAAGTTTGGACAAGTATTGAGCAAGTTATCAGAGTTTTAATCTAGCTTATGTACATTTGTTTCTTTATGATGTCACATTTGTATAGAATGATGTAAGCTAGGATGCCTTGTTTTCTTTCATATCACACGCCTAAGGGGGCCTTCATTTAGTATAAATAGACCCCTTAGGGTGCCTTGTAATCGCACATTATTCAATAGACAAATACAAATCAAACACAACATGATGTTGTTTTCTCTAGCTTTAGTGCTAGTTCTTTTCGTTTCCCTTTAGGGAGCTTCAAATATATCTCTACTTCTAGCCTTGGGTTGGCATCCCTTGGTGGTGAAAGGTAGAATTGAAGAGTTCTTGAAGGTGGTGTGCCTATATCCTCCAAGAGTCTTCAACGCCATTATCATTCATTCGTTCATCCCAGCGTTCGTTCATCCATTCAATCATCTTTCAATCATCAAACATTCATCAAGCATTCAACAATTATTCAAGCATCAATCGTCCATCATCATTTGGTAAACGAAATCTCATTCTTGTTTCGTTTCCATCTCTTTTTCGTTGGATTTAGTTGATTCTTTAGAACTTAGAGAAGAAGATTCTTATCTTTGTTCATAAAGATCCTGAATTCTATGCGTAATGAGATCTCTTTGATCCCATTATACATCAGGGGGTGGTTCACGAGATTACGGAGAAAGGAAGGGGATGGTTCTCGTGAATTAGGGTTCTTTTGTGGAGGTTATTTTGCCGTGAGGGCTTTTGTGGTTTCGAGATTCAAGAAAGGATGAATCTAGAACGGGAAAGGGACGAGATGGATGAATCTTGGATAGAGGCTAGGGGGGGTTGACGTGAGGATGGGGAAGAGAGAGGGAGGACGGCGTGAGGTAAGAAAGGTGAGAGAGTGAGAGGGTGGCGTTTAAAGTGAGAGAGTGTGTGAGGTTATTAGGTTGTTGGAGGAGAGAGAAGGTTGTTATGGAGAGAGGAAGAGAGGTGGCGTTTGAGAGAGGGAAGGGTAACAATTTGTGGGGCTTAAGGAGGTGGAGATGGCGTTGGGGATACTGTAGGATATAGGGTTGAATGTGACTTAACTGTATTGACAGAAAACTCACAGGGTAATTACCTTAACTATATTGATAGACAGGTAAGAACGGATAGAACTAGGTTTCTATCTTGACTCCACAAGATAGACAACCTAGGGCTAACTTGACCTAGACCGCAACCTAGGGTCAAGCTCTTCCTAACCACTTGGGTGCCAGACCAAGATACAATAGAAGATAGAGGTGAGGGTTTATCCAAACACTCGAGGGGGTAAGCTTAAAGCTTGATTCATATTTCTCAACAGATGTATCCAATTAATTACGAGCCTAGGTGATGTATTACCGGATCAAGAAAGGTTCTTGATTCCAATAATACATGAAACACGTGTAACCAAACAATAGAAGGGGGGATGGTTCACGAGATTAGGGAGAGAGAAGGGGATGGTTCTCGTGAATTAAGGTTGAAGTTCCACCACATACCTTATGTTGTCGTTTAGGCCAGCAAGATACCTCACAAGAGTTTGAGGTTCATCTTCTTTCAGATTACACCTCCAGAGTAGGTGTTCGAACTCCTTACTTTATTCTTCAATAGATTTAGTCCCTTGGGATAGTTGTTGTAGACGATAATAGTTGTCTTTGAAATAGCTCGCAGGAAGAAACTTAGAATGAAGCTTCTTTCTCATCTTCTCCCAAGAATGATCTTTTCTTTCCCGGCATGTTGTCTCTTTTTCTATAGATTAGTCCACTAAATACTAGCATGCTTTCGTTTTAAAGCAATATACTTAACCTTCTTGTCATCAGCGACATCTTTCAACTCAAAGACTCGTTCGACAGTTTGGATCCAATCAAGAAAGATTTCAGGATCAAGAGTATCGTCGAATTCAGGGATGTCAACTTTGAAGTCGAGTCTTTCTTCCCTTGGAGGGGGTCTAGGGCGTCGTGACCTCCTGCTTGAGCTAGTAGATTGCTCGGGCCATTTGGAATTGCAGTCTATGTATCGCTTTAGTTGATCAGAAAGATAAGCGATTCTTGCTTCGAGTACTGCCTTTTCTTGTTTCCATTGCTCCGTAGAATTCCATCTTCTTGACTGTTGCTGCCAGATGCCATGGAAGGGGTTGGAACGTCCAGGGTTGACGTTGGGTAGGGAAGGGTAATGTGTTTGGGCTGTTTGTGGAGTTTAGAGTTGCAGGTTGGTACTGAAGGTTTGAAGGTTATGTGTTTGTATTGCAGATAAGCTATTGGAATAGCGGCTTAAGCTATTGGAATAGCGAGTTGCTTTTGGATTAGAACGTTACGTGTTTGGTTTACACTCACCTCAACCTAGAGCTCGATACCACTTTTGATGTATTACCGATCAAGAAAGGTTCTGATTCCAATAATACACTAAACACGTGTAACCAAACAAATGTGGGGGATGGTTCACAAGATTAGGGAGAGAGAAGGTGAAGGTTCTCGTGAATTAGGGTTCTTTGTTGATGCATAATGAGACCAAGGAACAATCTCATTACACAAAATCTAAGGATCTTTAAAAACGAAGATAGGAATCCTCTATCTCAAAGTTCCAAAGAATCAAAAATGGCATAGAAATGGATGAAAAAGATGGAAAGAACTATGAAAGATGGTTACCCAATAGATGGAAACAATGAACAAATGAATGATGAATGAACGAGTGAACGAATGGACGAACGTTGAATGATGAATGATGATGACGAATGAATTCTTGGACGTGAATGTTGAAGAACTCACATTTCTTGATGAATGCTTGATGAATTCTTGTTGAATTCTTGATGAAGCACTCGAAAATGGATGATAAATGGACGATTGGTAGATGGATAGTTGATGGCTTTTGAAGATTCTTTGAAGGATACAGATTCACCACCTCCAAGAATACTCCAATTCCTTCCTTTCACCACTAAGGTTGCCAACCTTAGCTAGAAGAAGGGGATATTTCAATCCCACAAAAGAGAGATTTAAAACGCCTAGCACAAATGCTAGAAAGAACACAACATGTGTTTGAAAAATTCAATGTGAATGACTTGAATGAATTGAATGAATTACAAGCACCTAGGAGGGGGTATTTATAGCTACAACCCACCCCTTAGGCGTCACCTAGCTTCAAGAAAAGTCCCCTTAAGGGCTTACATCATTCATCCTAATGCTTACATCATAAAGAAAACAATATACTAAACTATATTACAAATATGAATAACTCCTTGGATTCTTATCCAAATTCAAAGATTCTTGAACCATATGAAAGCTCTTGGAATGTAGAATAATCCCTTCTAGGATGACTTCTATGATAGCTTCACGGTCCTTGAATTAAGGAGCAAAAGTATATGTCCGCATGAGTTGATCCCTTCCAAGTAGAGAGATAAAAGAGAGACTTGAACTCTTCTCCCTTCTAGGTGAGTATTAGATGTCTCCATGGTTGACCTTGATGCATAAGGCCATCAATTATGCATCATACACCCCCGGTTGAAAAAGTTTGTCCTCAAACTTGGAAAACCAACCCTTACTTGCCTTCTTTACAAAGACTTTCTTCTTGAAAGCTTTGAAGTCATCGTAGATCCCTTTGACGAACTTCTTAAACTTTCTTCCCTGCACGCCATAAGACTTGAACTTGCATTTCTCCACCGCGAACGTGGGCTGTTCACATTGCTTCTCATTTATTCTTACCACTTTACCCTTGTCATTTAGTATGAAACAATGTACCTTGATGACTTGGGCTTTTTCCTCCTTTCGAATTCTTGGCCTTTCAACCAAGTGATCCAAGTAGATAGCTCTTGGATGCTCATGGAAGATATGCTTCATAGGAAGATTCAAAAGGTGGTGGATACTTGGATCCGTTTCTTTCTTCTCCAAATGTGTAAGAATAGGATCCTTATACTCTCCATACCCTTGATTCTCCATCTTCATGATTGACACAATATGACGTTTCTCCTCCTTTTGCCGAGATGGTGGATCAAGAGGTTCCAAAGTGATCCTCTTTTGGTTGATGGTGAGAGTGTAAGTGTTGGCCCTCCCATCATGTATGACATGTCTATCATATAACCATGGCCTTCCCAACAAAACATGACAAGTATCCATGGGAACTATATCACACCATAATGAATCTTGATAATTCTTTCCAATTGAAAGACTCACCAAAACTCGTTGATCCACACGGATGCCTCCCAAGGCTTAGCCATTGTAATAAGTAGTGTGTGGGATGTGGGCTAATCTCCATGTGAAACTTCTGTACAATTGTTGTAGTGGCGTCTTTGGTGCAACTTCCTCCATCTATGATCAAGGAGCATACTCTCCCTTGGATGGTACAACGAGAGCGAAATATTGCTTCTCTTTGTAGTTGATCCTTTGGCTCATTTGTGATATTCAAGGCCCTTTCTACCACAAGTAGTTCTCCTTCATCTGGCCCTTCCACATATTCTTCTACTACATCTTCCTCTTCTTTGGCACCAACCCCAACTTCCTCTTCTTTCTCATACTCCGGCTCTACATATAAAGCACTTTGGTATTCCACCAAAGACACTACTCGCTTGTTTGGACACTCCGAAGCATAATGTCCCAACCCTTGGCATCGAAAACACCTTCTTGATGCTATGGGTTTGGCCACTTGGTCGTGAGGTTTAGGGATTGATGGGGGCTGATTTTGTGGAGTTTTTGTGGGAATGTGTTTCGTGGACGGTGGAGGGTTTGGATGGGACGTAGGGTGGGGCGTTTTTTGTGGAGTTTGGTATTGGCTTGAGACTTCTTTCCCCTTATTTCTCCTTTGTTTTTCAACTTTAAGGGATAAGGAGCTCAATTCATCCAAAGTTTTGTATGGTTGTAATTCCACAACGTGCCTAATCCCATCATTAAGACCAAAAAGATAGCGTACCAAAGTTTGTGGCTCGTCCTCCTTTAGATCACACCTCCAAAGTAGATGCTCAAATTCCTTTGTGTACTCCTCCACGCTTCTTCCTCCTTGAACCAATCTTTGCAATTTGTAGTAGTTGTCACGTAGGTAGCTAGATGGTAGGAACTTTTCTTTGAGCTTTCTTTTCATCTTATCCCACGTACGCACCTTATCTTTCCCCTTTGCTTGCTGCTTCTTTTGCAAGTTTGTCCACCAAATGCTTGCATGTTTCCGTAGCTTTAGGGCAACATACTTGACCTTCTTATCATCTTCCACATCTTTGAGATCAAAGACCCTTTCCACGGTTTGTATCCAATCCAAATAAACTTCCGGATCAAGATCGCCAACAAATTCGGGGATCTCCACTTTGAAGTCGAACCTTTCCTCCTTTGGACGTCCACGCCTCCTTCTTGGAACGTCCTCTTCTCCTTCTCCACTTGATGATTTACTTGATACTTCCTCAAGATTCTCCCTATCTTGAAGGCGCATGTAGTATGCTACTTGTTTGTTGAGATACTTGATTCTTTGTTTCATCTTCTCAACATCTTCCGGGACGATGGAGAGGACTTTGTAGGGAGCTTGCACTCGCCATTAGAACCTATCTTGATTCACAAAGATCACAAGAAACTCATGGAAGGAAGGTTAGCACGGATGGGACGTGGGTATGGGACGGATTTAGGTAGGTTTGTGTTTGGTTTTTGGGTTCTTTGTGGAGCTTGGGGTTCTTTATGAGTTCTTGATGGATTCTTGATGAGTTCTTGGAAGAACTATCCAGGGGGGACGTGTGATGTTGATGCATAATGAATCAAAACAATTCATCATACACGAAATGTAAAATGGATCGTTCACAAGATAGAACTTGTGATTGTTGATTTCTCAATGAAACGCACGAAATGAAGGAATTTGAAATGAAATGGATGGCTATGGACGAGCTCTAATGCATAAGACTAAAAACAATCAAGAGAAACTAGGACAAAGCCAAGATCATACCAACAATGTAGAACCACTCACAAACGTGAAGAACAACGATAGATTTGAGCAACGAAGCCTTTCCAATTGCTACAGCCACACCACAATCTTCAAGAGCTCCTACTCCTCCTTTACACCACCCAAGAATGCTCAATCTTGGATTAGAAGAGGAGATTCCTCTCGAAAACCCCAAGGGAATTCGAACTCTAGCCAAAACTAGAGAGAAAACTAAAGCATATCAACTTTAGAGAGATTTGTGTTTATTTCAATATGAATGAGATGTGTTACAAGAGGCCTAAGGGGGTCTATTTATAGTAGAGGCCCTCCCTTTAGGCGTCACCTAGCTTCAAGATTAGGCCCCTTAAGGGCTTACATCATCCCACTCACATATTACATCACTTTAAAGAAAATACAATATCTCCTAAAATACAACTCCAATACTAAAGATTCAAAAGCCAAAATGTACATAAAGAATAGCTCTATCACATGGCTAAATGAGAACTTCAAGACTCTTGAGATAAGGAGCTCAAAAATCTCTTAGTGTAGGAGATACCCATGATGTCATGTGAGAAACCACTTGAAATGAGTTGTAGCATGTTTGTGATGTCTTTAAGAGCTTCTTCTTGATGCATAGAAGTATGATATGCATCATTCACCCCTTCTTGAGAAAAGTTTGCCCTCAAACTTGGAATCTCTTCACCTTCTTGATAATAAGGTTTAAGATCACTTACATTGAAGGTACAACTTCCCTCATAATCATCATCTAACTTCAACTTGTAGGCATTATCTCCGATCTTCTCAATAACCTCGAATGGACCTTCACTTCTCGGTTTCAATTTCCCTTTTCTTCTACTTGGAAACCTTTCTTTCTTGAGGTGAATCCATACTAAGTCTCCAGGTTTGAAAATAACCTTCTTCCTCTTATGATTGACCTTCTCTTCAACCCTTTGAGTGTATCTCATGATCTTTTCACGAACTTCCTCATGTAACTTCTTAATCTCCTCAACTCTCTTATTAGCTTCAAAACTGAATTTAGTTGATGTAGATATAGGAGATAAATCCATGGGTTTGAGAGGGTTCTTACCATACACAACTTCAAATGGAGATAACTTTGTAGCTCGATTTGGACTACGATTATAAGCAAACTCTGCATGACTCAACAAAGTATCCCAACTTTTCTTATCCTTACTCACCAAAGCTCGTAATAAGGCTCCCAATGTACGGTTGACAACTTCAGTTTGTCCATCCGTTTGGGGATGACATGCCGTACTAAATTTGAGCTTTGTTCCCATCTTCTTCCAAAGAGTAACCCAAAAGTGACTTAGAAACTTAGAGTCTCTATCACTTACCATAGTCTTGGGTATACCATGCAACTTAACAATTTCATCAAAGTATAAAGTAGCAACTCTCGTAGCATCATATGTAGTGTTGCAAGGTACAAAATGTGCCATCTTTGAAAATCGATCTACAACCACCATAATAGAATCTTTACCTCTTTGAGTTCGAGGTAGACCCACAACGAAGTCTAAACTCACATCTTCCCAAGGATGATATGGAATAGGTAGAGGTGTATATAAGCCTTGTGGTAACACGTGTGACTTGGCAAGGTTGCACGTACCACATCTCTTCACAATATGCTCAACATCTTTCACCATACTTGGCCAAAAGTAATAATCTCTCAACATCAAATAAGTCTTCTCTATACCAAAATGACCCGCCAAAGCACCTCCATGGACCTCTTGAATCAACAATTCACGCAAGGAAGTCTTTGGTATGCATAATTGATTCCCTTTGAATAGGAAACCATCTTCAATATGAAACATTTCATGGGGATGTTTCTTCGCCAATTCATACACTTCTTTGAAATCTTGATCATCTTGATACAAATCCTTAATATGCTCAAATCCAGCAACATTAGAATCAAGAATATATGTGAGTAAGTACCTTCTTGAAAGAGCATCGGCACCCTTATTCAAGTGCCCGGCTTTGTGTTTGATCACGAATTGAAAGGCTTGCATAAATTCAACCCATTTGGCATGGCGTGGGTTAAGCTTGTGTTGGCCTTGGATGAATTTGAGAGCTTCATGATCACTATGAAGAATGAACTCTCCACTTAGCAAATAATGTCTCCAATGCTCAAGAGCTCTTATAATGGCATAGAACTCTTTATCATATGTACTATACTTCCTCTTAGCCTCGTTCAACTTCTCACTAAAGTAGGCTATTGGCCTTCCCTCTTGTGTAAGGACAGCACCAATGCCAACTCCACTAGCATCCACTTCTACTTCAAATACTTTGTCAAAACATGGCAAGACTAGAAGCGGTGCGTTACACAACTTTTCTTTGATGCTCTCAAATGCTAATTGAGCGCTTTTACTCCAAGAATACTCCATTTGCTTCAACAACTCGGTCATAGGAGCCATAATAGTAGAGAAATTCTTGATAAATCTTCTATAGAAAGAAGCTAAACCATGAAATGATCGTACCTCATGTATACTCGTTGGTGTTGGCCATTCTTGGATAGCCTTGATCTTTTCTTGGTCGACATGGATTCCATCTTTGGAGAGCACATATCCAAGGAAGACAACCTTGGGTGAGAAGAAAGAGCACTTCTCCAAGTTGGCGTAGAGCTTTTCTTTCTCCAAGATATACAAAACTAGCTCTATATGCTTTACATGATCATTCTCACTTCTACTATATACAAGTATGTCATCAAAGTATACAACAACACACTTTCCAATCAAAGGTTTCAATACATGATTCATTAACCTCATGAAAGTAGAAGGAGCATTTGTTAGACCGAAAGGCATCACTAACCATTCATATAAGCCTTCTTTGGTTTTGAAAGCCGTTTCCATTCATCTCCTTCACATATGCGAATTTGATGATATCCACTCTTCAAATCGATCTTTGAAAACACAACACTTCCATAAAGTTCATCTAGGAGATCCTCCAAACGTGGAATGGGAAAACGATATTTGATGGTGATTTTGTTGATGGACCTACAATCCATGCACATACGTTGAGTACCATCTTTCTTAGGAACTAGTAACACCGGAACGGCACAAGGGCTCATACTTGGACGAATTAAACCCTTTTGGAGTAGTTCATCAACTTGCTTTTGAACTTCTTGGGACTCTTTGGGGTTCATTCGGTATGCTTGCTTGTTGGGTAATGTAGCTCCCGGAATTAGATCAATCTTATGCTCGATGTCCCTCCTTGGTGGCAAGCCGTGGGGCATGTCTTTTGGAAACAAATGACCAAATCTCCTCATTAAGGGGGTAAGCCGTGGGTGTTCAATAGTTGGGGAAGCTTGTTCCTCTTGCAAATTTGCCAAAATCAACTCCTTTTGCTCATGAAACTCATGTTGTTCTGCTTTTAGCAAGGAAACAATATTGGACTCCTTTTCTTGCTCCTTTTGTTGGGGTGGCCGAATAATAGAAGAAGGTGGCAATGGGGCCAATGTGATCTTCTTCTTGTTGATGGTGAAGGAATAAGTGTTCATTCTTCCATCATGTGTGACGTACCTATCAAAAGCCAAGGTCTCCCAAGCAAAATATGACAAGCATCCATAGGTACTACATCACACCATATTTGATCTTTATAACTCTTCCCAATGGATAAAGATATAAGCACACGTTTATCAATCTTTATACCCTTCCCATGACTCAACCATTGTATGTTGTAAGGAGAGGGATGAGAACTTACTTCCAACTTCAATTTTTCAACCATTATAGTAGAAGCCGCATTAGTACAACTACCACCATCAATAATGAGTGAACATACCTTCCCTTGAACCGTACATCTAGTATGGAAGATAGTTTCACGTTGCTCCAATTCGTTTGGTGTAGAAGCCACGCTTAATGCCCTTCTCAACACAAGTAATTCTCCATCATCCGCTTCTTCTACATTTTCCTCTTCACAAACGTCATCCTCCTCAAGTTGCTCTTCTTCATACTCACTTTCATGGCAACTTGGTTCAACATATAAAGCACTTTGATATTCAATAAGAGAGACTACACGTTTGTTAGGACATTCGGATGCAATATGACCCAACCCTTGGCACCTAAAACATCTTCTTGGAGGCAATGTCCTTGATTCTTGGACGTGGGGTTTAGGTGGGGGATTTTGAGGCTGATTTTGTGGGGTTTTGCCGTAGGGTTTTTGGGAGGATGGGGGCTGATTTTGTGGAGTTTTGTATTGTGTTTGGGTAGGTGGACGTGGTATAAGGTTTGGATTGTGTAGGGTACGTTCTCATGGTATCTTTTCCTCTTTCATTCCTTTGCCTTTCTACTTTCAAGGCCAAAGTACTTAATTCATCCAACGATTGATAAGAATGTAACTCAACAACATTACGTATCCAATCATTCAAACCAATTAGGAAACGTACCAAAACTTGTGGCTCATTCTCCTTTAAGTCACAACGCCAAAGGAGATGTTCAAACTCTTTGGTATACTCTTCCACCGATTTGGATCCTTGAACAAGCTTTTGAAGTTTGACATAGTTGTCTTGGACGTAACTTTGAGGTAGAAATTTGCTTTGTAATTTGGACTTCATCTTCTCCCATGAACGTATCTTATCCTTCCCTTTTGTTTGTCGTTTCTTTTGAAGATTAGTCCACCAAATACTAGCATGCTTTCTCAACTTCAAGGCTACATACTTCACTTTTAGCTCATCATTAACTTCTTTCAAATCAAACACACGTTCAACCGTTTGAATCCAATCAAGAAATACCTCCGGGTCTAAACTACCATCAAATTCAGGTATTTCAACTTTAAAATCAAAACGTTCACCTCTTCTTGAGAATGGGCTAGGCGTGCCATATGAAGCATCTTGATCAACATTTAAAGACTCCTTTTGTAAAGCTCGATTCAAATCCATATAGGTCTTTAATTGTTTTTGCAACATCTCAATTTGCATCCTCATGGCGTCGCATTCTTAGGTGAACTAGATTGAGACTCGTCCATTTGATTCAATCTTGATGTCAAATTAGAACTCTCGTGGGTAAGGGACGGATTTGGGTAGGTTTGTGTTTGGTTTTAGGGTTCTTTGTGGAGTTTGGGGTTCTTTATGAATTCTTGATGAATTCTTGATGGGTTCTTTATGAGTTCTTGGAAGAACTCTAGGGTGGCGTGTGAATGTGATGGGATAAGGGACGGATTTGGCTAGTTTTTGTGGAGCTTAAGGTTCTTTATGAATTCTTGATGAATTCTTGATGAGTTCTTGATGGGTTCTTGATGAGTTCTTGGATGAACTCAACAATGGCGTGTGATTTGTGATGAAAACAAGGTAAAAACGATGCAAGATACACGAGATATCAACAACCTAGGCTCTGATACCACTTTTGATGCATAATGAATCAAAACAATTCATCATACACGAAATGTAAAATGGATCGTTCACAAGATAGAACTTGTGATTGTTGATTTCTCAATGAAACGCACGAAATGAAGGAATTTGAAATGAAATGGATGGCTATGGACGAGAGCTCTAATGCATAAGACTAAAAAAAACAATCAAGAGAAACTAGGACAAAGCCAAGATCATACCAACAATGTAGAACCACTCGTCAAACGTGAAGAACAACGATAGATTTGAGCAACGGCCTTTCCAATTGCTACAGCCACACCACAATCTTCAAGAGCTCCTACTCCTCCTTTACACCACCCAAGAATGCTCAATCTTGGATTAGAAGAGGAGATTCCTCTCAAACCCCAAGGGAATTCGAACTCTAGCCAAAACTAGAGAGAAAACTAAAGCATATCAACTTTAGAGAGATTTGTGTTTATTTCAATATGAATGAGATGTGTTACAAGAGGCCTAAGGGGGTCTATTTATAGTAGAGGCCCTCCCTTTAGGCGTCACCTAGCTTCAAGATTAGGCCCCTTAAGGGCTTACATCATCCCACTCACATATTACATCACTTTAAAGAAAATACAATATCTCCTAAAATACAACTCCAATACTAAAGATTCAAAAGCCAAAATGTACATAAAGAATAGCTCTATCACATGGCTAAATGAGAACTTCAAGACTCTTGAGATAAGGAGCTCAAAAATCTCTTAGTGTAGGAGATACCCATGATGTCATGTGAGAAACCACTTGAAATGAGTTGTAGCATGTTTGTGATGTCTTTAAGAGCTTCTTCTTGATGCATAGAAGTATGATATGCATCAGATGTAGAGATGATGGGGAATGAAATTTTGTGATGGACGTGTGAAGGGAAACGTGTGGGAGAGGAAAAGATTGTAAAAAGATTGTTTCAAGAACTAAGAGATTCAAACTCTTTAGCTCTGATACCAAATTTGATGCATAATGAGACCAAGGAACAATCTCATTACACAAAATCTAAGGATCTTAAAAACGAAGATAAGAATCCTCTATCTCAAAGTTCCAAAGAATCAAAAAATGGCATAGAAATGGATGAAAAAGGATGGAAAGAACTATGAAAGATGGTTACCAAATAGATGGAAACAATGAACAAATGAATGATGAATGAACGAGTGAACGAATGGACGAATGTTGAATGATGAATGATGATGATGAATGAATTCTTGGACGTGAATGTTGAAGAACTCACGTTTCTTGATGAATGCTTGATGAATTCTTGTTGAATTCTTGATGAAGCACTCGAAAATGGATGATAAATGGACGATTGGTAGATGGATAGTTGATGGCTTTTGAAGATTCTTTGAAGGATACAGATTCACCACCTCCAAGAATACTCCAATTCCTTCCTTTCACCACTAAGGTTGCCAACCTTAGCTAGAAGAAGGGGATATTTCGAATCCCACAAAAGAGAGACGAAAACGCCTAGCACAAATGCTAGAAAGAACACAACATGTGTTTGAAAAATTCAATGTGAATGACTTGAATGAATTGAATGAATTACAAGCACCTAGGAGGGGGTATTTATAGCTACAACCCACCCCTTAGGCGTCACCTAGCTTCAAGAAAAGTCCCCTTAAGGGCTTACATCATTCATCCTAATGCTTACATCATAAAGAAAACAATATACTAAACTATATTACAAATATGAATAACTCCTTGGATTCTTATCCAAATTCAAAGATTCTTGAACCATATGAAAGCTCTTGGAATGTAGAATAATCCCTTCTAGGATGACTTCTATGATAGCTTCACGGTCCTTGAATTAAGGAGCAAAAGTATACGTCCGCATGAGTTGATCCCTTCCAAGTAGAGAGATAAAAGAGAGACTTGAACTCTTCTCCCTTCTAGGTGAGTATTAGATGTCTCCATGGTTGACCTTGATGCATAAGGCCATCAATTATGCATCATTTGTGGAGGGTGTTTTGCCGTGAGGGCTTTTGTGGTTTCAAGATTCAAGACAGATTGAATCTTGAACGGGAAGGGGATGAATGAGAGGAATCTTGGATGGAGGCTAGGAGGGGATTGACGTTAAGATGGGGGAGAGAGAGGGAGGATGGCGTGAGGTAAGAAGGGGAAGAGAGTGAGGGAGAGACGTTTGATGTGAGAGAGAGTGAGAGGTTGTTAGGTTGTTGGAGGAGAGAGAAGGTTGTTATGGAGAGAGAGGGAAGAGAGGGATGGCGTTTGAGAGAGGGGAAGGGTGACGATTTGTTAGGGTTTTGAGGAGGTGGAGGTGGCGTTGGGATGAGGGGGTAGGATAGAGAGTTGAATGTGACTTAACTGTATTGACAGAAAGCTCACAATGTAATTACCTTAACTATACTGATGGAAAGGTAAGAACGGATAAAACTAGGTTTCTAACTTGAATCCACAAGATAGACAACCTAGGGCTAACTTGACCTAGATCGCAACGTAGGGTCAAGCTCTTCATATTTCTTGGGTGCCAGACCAAGATACAATAGAAGATAAGGGGTGAGGGTTAATCCAAACACTCAAGGGGTAAGCTTAAAGCTTGATTCATATTTCTCAACTGATGTGTCCAATTGATTACAAGCCTAGGCTATTTATACTAGGGGAGTGCTTAAGGGACTTGTACTCCTACTTGGCGTGGAAGCCAAGCTATACTAAGCCTAGGAGACTCTCTCTGGCGTGCAAGCCAAGGAGAATTGCCTATCTACTCCTACTCCCCCTTGGATTAAGAATCCTTATACTAGGGGAGTTGGTTGTAACAAACCTTATCCTAATTGGTTTTGGCTTTCCTAATCCAAATTGGATTAGTTACAAAATTAGCCAACTCCTATCTAGGAAAGATAAATACACGCCTAATCTAGCTAATTTAAAGAAACACACCAAAAATAATTAAGCTATAACGAATTAAATTACATCCAAAAATCAAGATCATAAAATTGGACTTGCTCCCTTGACTTTGGACGTGTGATGCTTCTTCTTCCTGAGCTTGGCGTGTGATTTTGGCCCATCTAGGATGTTTGGACATCCTCTTGAAATATGAAGCATACCATATGAATGGGCCTCTATAGTTCAACCTTATATCTCTTTTCGTTGGCCCACTTGATGTAGTTGAACCAAATATGCCCTGTTGGCCTTGTATGAGTTGAAGTCCTTTGATGAAGGACCCTATGTGTATGATGGACCTTTAATTGGGCGTTCTTGATTGGGCCTAAGGGAACAAGCGTGGGCAGTTTTCCATCACTAGGCTATTTATACTAGGGGAGTCCTTAAGGGACTAGTACTCCTACTAGGCGTGAAAGCCAAGCTATACTAAGTCTAAGAGTCTCTCACTTGGCGTGCAAACCAAGGAGAGCTCGTCTTCCTTCTCCTACTCTCCCTTGGATTAGGAGTCCTTATCCTAGGGGGAGTTGGTTGTAACAAACCTTATCCTAATTGGTTTTGGCTTTCCTAATCCAAGTTGGAATAGTTACAAAATTAGCCAATTCCTATCCAGGAAAGAAAAATACACGCCTAATCTAGCCTAAATAAAAGAAACACACCCAAAATAATTAAGCTATAACTAATTAAATTACATCAAAAAAATCAAGATCATAAAATTGGACTTGTATTCTTGACTTGGACGTGTGATGCTTCCTCTTGGATGTTTGGACATCCTCTTGAAATAGGAAACATACCATATGAATGGGCCTTCGTAGTTCAACCTTATACCTTTCTTCGTTGGCCCACTTGATGTAGTTGAACCAAATATGCCCCGTTGGTCTTGTATGGATTGAAGTCCTATGGTGAAGGACCCTATAGGTATGATAGAGTGATGTATAATCGAGTCAAAGAGATCTCATTACACATAGAATTCAGGATCCTTATGAACACAGATAAGAATCTTCCTCTCTAAGTTGTTAAGGATCAACTAAACTCAAAGAAAAGAGATGGAAAATGAAACAAGAATGGGAATTCGTTTACCAATGATGATCGTTTGAATGATGAACGAATGTAGAATGATTGTTGAACGATGGAATGAATGATAATGGCTTTGAAGACTTCTACGAAGATATAGACACACCACTCCAAGACTTCTCCAATTCTACCTTTCACCACCAAGGGACGCCAACCCAAGGCTAGAAGTAGGGATAAACGATTCTCCCTCAAGAGAAACGAAACACTAGCACAAAAGCTAGAGAGAAAACCACATCATGTGTGTTTGATTTGTATTTGATTATTGAATGAATTGTGTTTATAAGGCACCCAAGGGGTCTATTTATAGCAAATGAAGGCCCCGTTGGCATGTGAAATGAAAGAAATACAAGGGTTTCTAGCTTACATCATCCTATACAAGTGTGACATCATAAAGAAACAAATGTACAGAAGCTAGATTAAAACAATGATAACTTGCTCATTTCTCTTCCAAACTTCAAGATTCAATAACCATTGGAAAGCCCCTTTGATGTAGAACAATTGACCCTAGGATGACTTTAACAATATCTTTATGGTTCTTGAGATATAGAGAAAATTATCGAGCTACCCTTGATGAAGTCTTTCAAACGTGAAAGAGACATGAGTGAATGAAGCTTTTATCCCATGTAATCAAGTATTTGGCTCCCATTATGTATATTTGATGTCTTCCTTGATGTATATGGCTATCAAATGTACATCATAGACCTTCAATTGCGCCCTCATGAATTGCACTAGGGGAATAAGCGTGGGCTGATTTCCATCATCACACGCAAAGTGAGAGACTCCTAAGTTTAGATAGCTTGGCTTGCACGCCAAGTAAAGAGTACAAGTCCCTTAAGGACTCTCCTAGTATAAATACTCTAGGCTTGTAATCAATTCAACAACACAGTTGAGAAATATGAATCAAGCGTTAAGCTTACCCCCTCGAGTGTTTGGATAACCCTCTCCCCTATCTTCTATTGTATCTTGGTCTGGCACCCAAGTGGTTAGGAAGAGCTTGACCCTAAGTTGCGGTCTAGGTCAAGTTAGCCCTAGGTTGTCTATCTTGTGGATTCAGGATAGAAACCTAGCTCTATCCGTTCTTACCTTTCTATCAATATAGTTAAGGTAATTACCCTGTGAGCTTTCTGTCAATACAGTTAAGTCACATTCAACCATATATCCTACCCCCTCATCCCGACGCCACCTCCACCTCCTCAAAACCCCTCACAACTCACACCCCTTTCATCAAATAAACCCAGCTCCTTTCTTTTCTCTCCATAACAACCATCCATCAAATCCTCTCTCTCCTCCAACAACCTAACAAACTCACACTCTCCCATCAAACGCCACCCTCTCCTCTCGCCTCCCATCCTAACGCCACCCTCTCCTCTCTCACCTCCCTTACTTCACGTCATGCCCTCCAATCCCCATCCAAGAATCGCTCACCCTCTCTCTCATTCAAGCTTTATCCCCTTCTTGAATATTGAAACCACAAAAGCCCTCACGGCATAACAACCTCCACAAAGAACCCTAATTCACGAGAGCCTCCCCCTTTCTTTCTCCCTAATCTCGTGAACCATCCCTCCCTTGTTGTTTGGTTACACGTGTTTCGTGTATTATTGGAATCAAAAACCTTTCTTGATCCGGTAATACATCAAAAGTGGTATGAGAGCTCTAGGTTAAGGTTGAGTGTAAACCAAACACGTAACCTTCTAATCCAAAAGCCTAACCTGCTAATCCACAGGTTTAACCTACAATCCAAAAACATAACCTTCAAACCTTCAGTACCAACCTGCAACCCTAAACTCCACAAACAGCCTAAACACATTACCCATCCCTACCCAATGTCAACTAGACGTTCCAAACCCATACCATGGCATCTGGAAGCAACAGTCAAGATGATAGAAATCCTACTAAGTAATGGAAGCAAGAAAAGGCAGAATTTGAAGCAAGAATCGCTTATCTTTCTGATCAGCTGAAGCGATACATGAATCTGCAATTCAGGACACTACGGGAGCAAGAAGAAGAAGAAGCCGTCGCCAGTCCAAATAAACCGAGCACTCCCATCGCTCAAGCAGGAGGTCACGTCGCTCTAGACCCCCTCCAAGGGAAGAAAGACTCGACTTCAAAGTTGACATCCCTGAATTTGATGCATAATGGGACCAAGGGTTGATCTCACTACACAATATCTAAGGATCTTTAAAAACGAAGATAGGAATCTCCTTTCTCAAAGTTCCAAAGAACCAAAAATGGAATAGAAATGGATGAAAAAGGATGGAAAGAACTATGAAAGATGATTACCAATTGGATGGAAATAATGAACAAATGGACAAACGAATGATGAATGACGATTTAACGAATGAAGCTTGGACGTGTTTGATGAAGGACAAATGCTTCTTGTTGAATGCTTGATGAATTCTTGTTGAATTCTTGATGAATAACACGAAATGGATGATAAATGGATGAATGAACGATGGATAGATGATGGCTTTTGAAGACTCTTGGAAGGATATAGCCACACCACCTTCAAGAGACCTTCAATTCCTTCCTTTCACCTTCAAGGATGCCACCCTTGAATAGAAGAAGGGGATAACTTCGAAACTCCTCAAGAGAAACGAAACTAGCACAAAAGCTAGAGAGAAAACAACACCATGTGTTTACTTTGTATTTGATATATTGAATGAATGAGATTACAAGAGGCCTAAGGGGGGTATTTATAGTAATCCTAGCCCTCCCTAAACGTGCACAAATCAAGAAATAGGCCCTTGAGGCTTACATCATCTATTCTAATGATTACATCATAAAGAAAACAATGAACTAAACTAGATTTCAAATGATGATAACTCCTTGGATTCTCATCCAAACTTAAAGATTCTTGAACCATATGAAAGCTCTTGGAATGTAGAATAATCCCTTCTAGGATGACTTCTATGATAGCTTCACGGTCCTTGAATTAAGGAGCAAAAGTATACGACCATATGAGTTGATCCCTTCCAAGTAGAGAGATATGAGAGACTTGAGCTCTTCTTCCTTCTAGGTGAGTATTAGATGTCTCCATGGTTGACCTTGATGCATAAGACCATCAATTATGCATCATACACCCCCGGTTGAAAAAGTTTGCCCTCAAACTTTGGAAAAATCAACTCTCACTTGCCTTCTTCACAAAGACTTTCTTCTTGAAAGCTTTGAAGTCATCGAGATTCCTTTGATTAACTTCTTAAACTTTCTTCCGATGATTTCTAACACCATAAGACTTGGACTTGCATTTCTTCACCGTGAACGTGGGTTGTTCACGTTGCTTCACTCCCAAGTCTATTCTTACCACTTTACCCTTGTCATTTAGCATGAAACAATGTACCTTGATGACTTGGGCTATTTCATCCTTTCGAATTCTCCTTTCAACCAAGTGATCTAAGTAGATAGCTCTTGGATGCTCATGGAAGATATGCTTCATAGGAAGATTCAAAATGTGATGGATACTTGGATCCGTTTCATTCTTCTCAAAATGTATAAGAATAGGATCCTTATACTCTTTATTCCCTCGATACTCCTTTTCATGATCGACACAAGATGGCTTTCTTCCTTCTTAGGCCGTGGTATAAGATGGAAGTAGAGATGCATCAAGAGGCATGATATTCCTATCAAGCAACTTTGGTCCTTCCAACAGAGTATGACAAGAATCCATAGAAGTAATTTTGCAATATAATGAATCTTTGCAAATTTTGTAAAAGCAAAGACTTACTAAACTTCTTGGATTGAAATGAATGAACTTGTCATGGCTTAACCCTGCGTAAGGACAACAATATTTCCATAGGAGGCACAACTTTCCTTTTCTTGGTTCAACGAACATACTTCTCCTTTGTTGGTATAATGAGAGTTCTTGCACTCTTTTTGTGGATGTTCATACGCCACACTTGCTTCTTTGTCACAAGCCACTTTTCCATATGCTCCTCTTCTACCTTTTCTTCCTCTTTATTCTCCTCCTCATACGTCAATCCCAATTTCTTCTTCCTTTTCCTCCTCAAATGGTTTGTTATCATGTGTTTGGTACTCAACCAAAGACACATCTTTCTTCTTGTTAGGGCACTCCAAATCAATGTGACCTAAACTTTGGCAATGACAACATCTCCTTTGTCTTTCAACATCGAGAGCTAAAGAACTTAACTCTTCCAAGTTTGTGAGAAGTTGATTTGCAACAACACGACGAATGTAATCATTAAGACCAAGAGAGTAGTATACCAAAATGCGTGGATCGTCCTCCTTAAGGCCATTCTTCCATAATTGCCACTTGAACTCTATTGTATAATCAAGTACATCCATGCTCCCTTGCTTAACTCCTTCAAGATTGTTGATGGAGTCACCTTTGTAATCGGATGGCAAGAAATCTTCTTGAACTTTCTTCCCATTCTTCTTGTTGGAATGTTTACTCCGTGCATAAGGTGCTTCATATTCAACCTTAGAAGAGTGAACCACACGTGATCTTGTGCTTCTTGTCCCCTTTGGAAGAATCCCACAATCTTCCATTTGCTTGGCAAGATCATCAATTTGTTGCTTCAATGATGCATAATAGCCTAGCTATATACATCAAGGTTAGCTAAGAGGACCTTGATCTAGCTTCAAGTTACAAAAACATCAACGACATCATCAATTACAATGGTTTATTAAGCTCTATACATCAAGGAAGCAAGCATGAAGGACCTTGATGTTATTCTAGCTTACATGGAGTTACTCTCATATATGGAAGTCATCAATGAGCTCAAAATACTCTCGGCAATAAGAGTCCTTATTGAATTCGCGGCAATGGAGGACCTTATCAAGTACAGTTCGATATTTTGCTCTATAACTCTAGATCCATACATCTATTGAGGAAATCATCAAAAGACAGATTGGAGCTCTTTCAATAAGCTTTCCAATGGTTTTTGAATCAATGAAAACGGACGAGTATTGAAGGAGTTATAGCAATTTCTTTCTAGAGTTGTATTTTAGAGTTTATGATGTCATAAATAGGATATATGATGTAATAGTTGATTCTTGGTTTCTTGAACCCTAGGTACACGTCATAGGGGTCCATAAAGTAGTATAAATAGACCCCATAGGGTGCCATTGTATTCATTCAATTCAAGTCATTCAATAAATCAAAAACAAACACAAGGTGTTGTTTTCTCTCTAGCTTTTGTGCTAGTCTTTTCGTTTCTCTTGAGGGAGTTTCGAAGTTATCCCCTTCTTCTATTCAAGGGTGGCATCCTTGAAGGTGAAAGGAAGGAATTGAAGAGTTCTTTGAGGTGGTGTGGCTGTATCCTCATCGATCCTTCAAAAGCCAATCTATCCAACTATCCATTCCATCGGTCATTCACTACATTCATCCATCCAAACAACATTCATCAAGAATTCATCAAGAATTCAACAAGAATTCATCAAGAACCCAAAGCATTCAAACCGTCCATCATTCGTTCATCATCATACCTTCATTTGGTAATCATCTTTCATAGTTCTTTCTATCCATTTCCATTCCATTTTCGCACCTTAAGAACTTTGAGAAGGGAGATTTTCATCTTCGCTCTTAAAGATCCTTAATCCTTTTGTGTAATGTGATATTTTGGTCCCATTATGCATCAAAATTGGTATCAGAGCTTAGGAGATTGATTCTCTTAGTTCTTGATCAACCTTTTTACCATCTTTCCATCACAAACCCATCCCCACCATTCCCCATCATCACGCCACCCATAAGTTCTCCCAAGAACTCATAAAGAACCATAAACTCCACAAAGAACCCATAGCCCAAACACAATCCGCCCCAAATACAAATCTCTCGTCCTTTACCCATCCAAAGCCCCTAAACCATGAATCTTGCAATCTTTTTGCACCAAGATTGATCAAGATGGACGATTCTAGCAAGAATTCCCAACGTGAGCTACAATGCTTGAAGCAACAAATTGATGATCTTGCCAAGCAAATGGAAGAATGTGGAATTCTTCCAAAGGGATCAAGAAGCGCAAAATCACGTGTGGTTCACTCTTCTAATGATGAATATGAAGCTCCTTACGAATGGAGCACACGTTTGAATAAGAAGAAGGGATATCATGTCCAAGAAGAATTTTCGCCAATCAAAAGAGACCACATCATCAAACTTGCAAGAATGAAGCAAGGGAGCATGGACGTGGTTCCATACACGATACAATTCAGAATGCATCTATGGAAGTATGCTCTTGAGGAGGATGACCCCCAAGTCTTGGTATGTTACTTAAGTGGTCTTAATGATTACATTGGAGATATTGTTGTATGTCAATTTTATTCAAACTTGGAAGAGTTAAGTTCTTTGGCTTTTAATGTTGAGATGGAGGCAAAGATGAAAGAAACTTGGGGTGAGAACCATCTACAACTAAAACCAAACATACCAACCACAAAACCCCACGCCAAGAACATCCCAAAACAGCCCCAAATCAATCCCAAACCTCACGTCGAAAGACCTACAAAACAGCCCCTACAACATCCTATCCATAGCTCCACAAAACAAGCCTTAGACCTCTCTATACCTACTGCCCAAAACTCCTCAAATCAGCCCAAAAACCTTCCCACTCCTATTGTCCAAGAAAAGGAAATCATTGTTCCAAGTACATGTCTACATTGCCAAAGTTTTGATCATATTGAAAGTGCATGTCCTAAGGAGAAAGAAGTATCTTTGGTTGATTGTCAAACATCATTAAGCATGCAACCAGAAATTGAAAGTGTGGTATTTGATGTATTTGTGAGCATGAGGATGTTCATAAACTTGGCATAAATGAGGTATGTAGCGTGCCTCATGAAGTACACGAGGAAGAAAAAGAAGAGGATATTGTACTAGAAACGATGTATGTAGAAGAATTAAGTGGAGAAGAGTTGCTTGTTGTAAGTAGAGTCTTGAAAGAGACTAGTGTATCAAATGATCTACAACAAAGAGAGCCTATTTCTTACTCTCAATATACCATTCAAAAAGAAGTATGTCCATTGAATCAAGAGGGAGAAGATTGTACTTCCCATTGTAGTATTGACGAGGGCATTGATCTTGACATTGACGTTTCTACAAAGAGGATCAAAATGAAGGATTTGGAGAGCTATTCACTTCCTACTCTACACGTTTATGACGACAACATACACCTTGATCCAAGAAGTTTAGTAAGTCTTTGTTTTTACAAGATTTGCAAAGATTCATTATATTGTAATATTACTTCTATGGATTTTTGTTATACTTTGTTTGGAAAATCAAAGTTGTATGATTGGAGTATCATGCTCCAAGAGACGTCCTTATTACCCTCTTGTAACTCATGGCCCACGGAGGATCAAAGCATTCTTATGACACTTATGTTGAATAAGTATCATGAATTTGAAGAACCAAGGAGTCTAATTCTTACACCAATGGAGGTTGGAAACCGTAAGCGTATAAAGGATCAAGATCCTATGCCATCACTTGTTCTCATTTGTGAATATTTGGATGAAAGACAAGCACCATCGACAAGTGACTTCTCTCACTTATCTCTTTGGGATCAAGCTCAATTCGTGCATAACTACATCAACGGTTTTGATTCTCATAGTATGCAACATATTTTGAAAGAGTATGTACCATTACAATGTAAAAAGATTGTATTTGTATACTTTGGTAACATTTTTGTATGTAGTAGAAGTAGAAAGGAGTATGTAAATCCTTTGGAGTTAGTCTTGATCATGACAAAGCATGAGGAGCCACAAGGAGAATTGGAGAAGTACTTGGAGAATTGTCCTTACCTCTCGTCCAAGAATGAGCTAACTCAACATATCTCATCAAATGGAGTAATTCAAGTGGACAAAAGGAAGAAAGGAAATATTCAAGAAGGATCCATACTTGCATCTATACTTGAGGTACTATGTCTCTTAAAGGATGCTAAAGATCATCATATTCTTTTATTTCCTATTCTCATCATATTTGTTCATTACAAATGGAGTTGAGAAAGGTGAAGTCCTATCTCAAGGTAGTTGTCCCATGGATTATTTTGGTGATATACTAATTGGAGAAAAGGAGAAGCTTCATGCTTATGGCTTTACATTCATACTTGTTGTTATCATGAGGATATTTGAGCAAAAGGATTGTTATCATAGAGGATTCATCCTTAAGCTTTGTGATTCTTACAAAGTATTGGAGTATGCTTCATATGATAAGGAGATCAAGCCATCGTTATACTTTGAGATGAAGTACTTGATTTGTTCATCAAAATCAAGTCACTTGAGGAAGCAAGTCCTTTGACTAAAGGAAGTTTTCTAACGAGGAGATACATGTTTGATTCAAAATTACTCGAGCTTGGATATATCAAGGAGTTATATGAAGATGACGATGATTTTAAAGAAGTATTCAAGGTATGTGAGAAGCATCATCAACAACCCTTTCATATTACTCATGGATTTCTTTTCAAAGGGAATCAATTGTGTATTCCAAGGAGTGGAATTCGTGACTTCTTAATCATGGAAGTGCATGGAAGTTCTTTTGATCATTTGGGTCTTCTCAATACGTATTACAAGATGAAGGAGTATTATTTCTGGCCAAGCATGATCGTTGACATTGAGCAAACGTTACAATGTTGTGATATTTGCAATCCTTCTATACTATATGGAGATGAAAGCTTGAATTCTAAGGTTGAAGTACCATGGATTCAAGGAAGTCTTACTATTGTCTTCATCATGAGTTACGAGCTTATGAATCTATACTTTGAAGTTGAGAAGTTATATGAGGTTTCTACATTCTCTATGAAGAAACGAGATTTGAAGTTCCATAATGTCATTGGATTAGTTATGAGAAAATTTGGAAGAAAGTGGAAGTTCAAGTCAAGCATCAAAGGAATCTATGATGATTTCAAAGCGTTTAAGAAGAGAGTTTGTAGTCTCTTCAAGAAGCAAGTTGACGGGAACAACACATATGGAAAGACATCTTACAAAGAAGGAAGAAGGGCTTTGAAGAAGAAGTTTATATATGATCACTTGTGAGTACGAATCAAAGAAGTTTTGTGATTAAAGTTATATGGTGTTTTTCTTTAAAGAAAGTCTTGTCTAAAGTTTGAGGCAAACTTTTCAACCGGGGAGAATGATGCATAATAGCCTAGCTATATACATCAAGGTTAGCTAAGAGGACCTTGATCTAGCTTCAAGTTACAAGACATCAACGACATCATCAATTACAATGGTTTATTAAGCTCTATACATCAAGGAAGCAAGCATGAAGGACCTTGATGTTATTCTAGCTTACATGGAGTTACTCTCATATATGGAAGTCATCAATGAGCTCAAAATACTCTCGGCAATAAGAGTCCTTATTGAATTAGCTGCAATGGAGGACCTTATCAAGTACAGTTCGATATTTTGCTCTATAACTCTAGATCCATACATCTATTGAGGAAATCATCAAAAGACAGATTGGAGCTCTTTCAATAAGCTTTCCAATGGTTTTTGAATCAATGAAAACGGACGAGTATTGAAGGAGTTATAGCAATTTCTTTCTAGAGTTGTATTTTAGAGTTTATGATGTCATAAATAGGATATATGATGTAATAGTTGATTCTTGGTTTCTTGAACCCTAGGTACACGTCAAGGGGTCCCTAAAGTAGTATAAATAGACCCCTAGGGTGCCATTGTATTCATTCAATTCAAGTCATTCAATAAATCAAAACAAACACAAGGTGTTGTTTTTCTCTAGCTTTGTGCTAGTCTTTTCGTTTCTCTTGAGGAGTTTGAAGTTATCCCTTCTTCTATTCAAGGGTGGCATCCTTGAAGGTGAAAGGAAGGAATTGAAGAGTTCTTTGAGGTGGTGTGGCTGTATCCTCATCGATCCTTCAAAAGCCAATCTATCCAACTATCCATTCCATCGGTCATTCACTACATTCATCCATCCAAACAACATTCATCAAGAATTCATCAAGAATTCAACAAGAATTCATCAAGAACCCAAAGCATTCAAACCGTCCATCATTCGTTCATCATCATACCTTCATTTGGTAATCATCTTTCATAGTTCTTTCTATCCATTTCCATTCCATTTTCGCACCTTAAGAACTTTGAGAAGGGAGATTTTCATCTTCGCTCTTAAAGATCCTTAATCCTTTTGTGTAATGTGATATTTTGGTCCCATTATGCATCATTCAAGCATTGTAGCTCACGTTGGGAATTCTTGCTGGACCTTTTGCAATCCATTAGAACCTATCTTGATTCAAAAGATCACAAGAAACTCATGGTAGGATGGTTAGCATAGATGGGACGTGAGGGGGAATTGGTTGGATTTGTGTTTGGGCTCACGGGTTCTTTGTGGAGTTTATGATTCTTTATGAGTTCTTGATGAGTTCTTGATGGGTTCTTGATGAGTTCTTGGAAGAACTTATGGGTGGCGTGTGATGGAGAGATGATGGGGAATGAAATTTTGTGATGGACGTGTGATGGGGAACGTGTGGGAGAGGGAAAGATTGTAAAAAGATTGTTTCAAGAACTAAGAGATTCAAACTCCTTAGCTCTGATACCAAATTTGATGCATAATGGGACCAAGGGTTGATCTCACTACACAATATCTAAGGATCTTTAAAAACGAAGATAGGAATCTCCTTTCTCAAAGTTCCAAAGAACCAAAAATGGAATAGAAATGGATGAAAAAAGGATGGAAAGAACTATGAAAGATGATTACCAATTGGATGGAAATAATGAACAAATGGACAAACGAATGATGAATGACGACGAACGAATGAAGCTTGGACGTGTTTGATGAAGGACAAATGCTTCTTGTTGAATGCTTGATGAATTCTTGTTGAATTCTTGATGAATAACACGAAATGGATGATAAATGGATGAATGAACGATGGATAGATGATGGCTTTTGAAGACTCTTGGAAGGATATAGCCACACCACCTTCAAGAGACCTTCAATTCCTTCCTTTCACCTTCAAGGATGCCACCCTTGAATAGAAGAAGGGATAACTTGAAACTCCCTCAAGAGAAAGCGAAAACTAGCACAAAAGCTAGAGAAAACAACACCATGTGTTTACTTTGTATTTGATATATTGAATGAATGAGATTACAAGAGGCCTAAGGGGGTATTTATAGTAATCCTAGCCCTCCTAAACGTGCACAAATCAAGAAATAGGCCCCTTGAGGCTTACATCATCTATTCTAATGATTACATCATAAAGAAAACAATGAACTAAACTAGATTTCAAATGATGATAACTCCTTGGATTCTCATCCAAACTTAAAGATTCTTGAACCATATGAAAGCTCTTGGAATGTAGAATAATCCCTTCTAGGATGACTTCTATGATAGCTTCACGGTCCTTGAATTAAGGAGCAAAAGTATACGACCATATGAGTTGATCCCTTCCAAGTAGAGAGATATATGAGAGACTTGAGCTCTTCTTCCTTCTAGGTGAGTATTAGATGTCTCCATGGTTGACCTTGATGCATAAGACCATCAATTATGCATCAGAATTCGACGGTAATCTTGATCCTGAAATCTTTCTTGATTGGATTCAAACTGTCGAACGAGTCTTTGATTTGAAAGATGTCGCTGATGATAAGAAGGTCAAGTATGTTGCTTTAAAACTTCGAAACCATGCTAGTATTTGGTGGACTAATCTTCAGAAAAAGAGACAGCATGCCACGAAAGAAAAGATCCGTTGTTTGGAAAAGATGAGAAAGAAACTTCATTCAAAGTTTCTTCCTGCAAGCTACTTCAAAGACAAGTACTTTCGTCTGCAGCAGTTATCCCAGGGATCTAAATCTGTTGAAGAGTTTACTAAAGAATTTGAACACCTACTCTGGAGGTGTAACTTGAAAGAAGATGAACCACAAACTCTTGTGAGGTATCTTGCTGGCTTAAACGAAAACATAAGGTATATGGTTGAACTTCAACCTTATGAAACTCTTGATGAATTGAGTACTTTGGCTAAAAAGTGGAACAGCAAAAGACAAGAAGAGGCAAGGAGACGCCAAACAGGAACCCTAGTTCCCAAAGAACTCCATACACGCCTTAAACATACACCCCACAAAAAAGCAAAATCCACTCCTATCCGTCCGCCTCAAAAACGCCCAATCCTACCCCTCAAACGGCCCCTAGATCCATCCCAGCTCCACCCACGGATAAAAAGAGGTGCTTTAGGTGTCAAGGGCTCGGTCATATTGCTTCGGAGTGTCTTAACAAGAGTGCAATCACATTGCTAGAATTTCATAATGCTCTGTTTGAACCCGAACCGACGGATGTAGAAGAAGAATCCCACGCCTGTCACAACGAATTTGAAGAAGAGGTCGTGGAAGAACCAGATCAAGGAGAGATGCTGGTTGTAAGGATAATACTGAATAGTTCTCTAGTCCTTGCAGATCTGCAACAACGGGAAGCTATCTTCCATTCCCGCTGTACTGTGCAAGGGAAAGTTTGTTCTTCGATCGTCGATGGTGGAAGCTGTACTAATGCAGTTTCAACTACTATGGTGAACAAACTACAGCTACCTACAAGCCCACACCCAACGCCATACACAGTTCAATGGATCAGCTCGGGTAAAGGCTTAAAGGTAACTCAACGCTGTTTGTTAAGCTTTTCTATTAGAAAGACTTATCAAGATTCAATCTGGTGTGATGTACTACCTATGGAAGCCTGTCATATTCTGCTTGGAAGACCATGGTTATTTGACAGGAGCGTTACAAATGATGGAAGAGCTAACACATACACCTTGATGGTGAAAAACAAGAAGGTTACATTAGCTCCTCTAAAGACATCACCAACAACTGGGAATGATCCTAAGCTTCTATCTTTCATGATTACTGAACTCCCTGAGTTCAGTAGACTCAAGGAGGTCACCCCAGACGTCCCTAGCCACTGAAAATCTACAAAGGAGCTCACCCTATTCGACCATCACGTGAATTCCTTGGCATAGGCATCGTCTGAACCCAGTCAACGTGAGAACCAATCCATGGAAAATCATGTGTACCCTAATACTGCTCAAAGGGTTCGAAATTTATCTGCTTGTCACGCTAAGGGTACAATTGAGAAGAAAGTTGTGCATTCAAATGCCCTTGTGATTACAAAGAAGAAGGAAAACAACTTGGTTCAAATTCAATTAGGGATTATTGCTGCTAGAATCCCAAGAAGCCTCCAAGTATGGTTAGTCACACCTTGTGATCTAATCTATGTTCTTTATGTTATTACGAGGCTGATGAATCAGGTTCTGATGTTCTTCGTCGGCAACTGTGTCCATGACACGTTTCTAGATAGCACAACGGTGAAAGATCGAATCTTTTACAGCATAGAGGTACACGTGAAGGTCCTGATTCACGTGGAGGTCATTGGCACGACTATGGTTCATGTGGAGGTCCTGATCCACGTGAAGATTCTAATTGGGCTACTTGAAGTCTTTGAACTTGAACATCCAAGTTTGAGGACAAACTTCTTTCAACTAGGGGGGGATGATCGAAATCAGCCCACGCTTATTCCCCTAGGCCCAATCAAGAAGGCCCAATTGAAGGTCCATCATACATATAGGGTCCTTCATCAAAGGACATCAACCCATACAGGACCAATAGGGCATATTTGGTTCGACTACATCAAGTGGGCCAAAGAAGGAAGGTACAAGGTTGAACTACAAAGGCCTACTCATATGGTGTGTAGTTTATTTCAAGAGGATGTCCAAACATCCTAAAAGATGGGCCAAGTCGCGCCAAGCCCAAGAGGAGCAAGCACATGTCCTAGTCAAGAATCAAGCTCCATTTAATGATCTTGATTTTTGGATGTAATTTAATTAGTTATAATTTAATTAGTTTTTTGGTGTGTTTCTTTTAATTAGACTAGATTAGGCGTGTAGTTTATCTTTCCTAGATAGAGATTGGCTATTTTTTAACTAATCCGTCTTAGATTAGGAAAGCCAAACCCAACTAGGATAAGGTTAGTTATAACAAACTCCCCTTAGGATAAGGATTCCTAATCCAAGGGAGAGTAGGAGTATGTAGGCGTCTAAGTAGACGAGTCCTCCTTGGATCACACGCCAAGTGAGAGACTCCTAGGTTTAGATAGCTCGGCTTGCACGCCAAGTAAAGAGTATAAGTCCCTTAAGGACTCTCCTATTATAAATAGCCTAGGCTTGTAATCAATTCAACAACACAGTTTAGAAATATGAATCAAGCTTTAAGCTTACCTCCTCGAGTGTTTGGTTAAACCCTCTCCCCTATCTTCTATTGTATCTTGGTCTGGCACCCAAGTGGTTAGGAAGATGATGGAAATCAGCCCACGCTAAGTTCCCCAAGCCAAATCCAGGAAGCCCAATTGAAACACCAAGTTAAAGATGGGATCCTTTATGAAAGACTCCATTCTACACAGGCCCAACAAAGATGATTCAGTCTTTTTACATGGAGATAAGATGGGATAAGAAGGAAGAATTCAAGGTGGAGATTCAAAGGCCCATTCACATGGTGTGCCTCATATCGCAAGAGGATGACCAAACATCTTAGAGGGATCAAGGTCCACGCCAATCAAGCCCAACAAAGGCTATAGTTCAAGTCCAAAGGCCCAATCACCTCCAAGTTCAAGAATCGAAGCTGACTTTTACAATCTTGATCTTTGGATGTAACTTTTATTTTATAGTTTTTTATTTTGGTATGATTTATTTAATTAGGAGTTTAGTTTAGTCTACAATATTCTAAGTTGTTCTAGAATATTCTAGAAGTGAGTGTGTGTGTGTGTGTTTTCATTAGATTAGGCGTCAAGAATTATTCTCCTAGATAAGGTTGGCTTATTTTGTAACTAATCCATCTTGGATTAGGAAAGCCTAAACCTAATAAGGAATCCTAATCCAAGGAGGAGTAGAATAAATTAGGCGTCTAGTAGTAGAACTCCTTGGCTTGCACGCCAAGTTGGAGAGTTCTAGTCCCTTTAGGACTGATGTATGCTAACTCACTAAGATCAGAGTGTTGAGCTATTATACATCACACAGTCACACATATACACAGCTGGATGCTTGAACTTATAACAACTGATAGAAAGCAACAAGCTGGAATAGAAGACAACCCAATAACAGAATAAAAGGGATAGGCTTGCTTACAGCTGATACAGACACACCACAACTGCAATCAAGGGCAATGGACTCTCACACACATGCCTCTAAAGATACACCAAAGCATGGATGATGAAGCTCAGCTTTCACTTACTGGATTTTTGCCAATTTCCAGTGACAGGAACTGATTGAACCAAGATTGAGAGTTATAGGACACTCACAAACTTTCAGAGGTACTAAGACACTCGAGAATACTATTGAATAAACACTGAGAATATGCTGTAGCAAGCCTGGATGGATGCTGTTAGTGGTGTGGTGGCTGCTGTATATGCTGTGAACCTCTTGCTGGAAGTTGGAACTGCTAAGAATTCTGCTGCGTGACTTGCTGTCTTTGCTGGGATTAGGAAGCCTGTTGTTTCTGCTGGATAGGCTTTCCTAGCTGCTGAGTTGTGTTAAACAACAAGTACTCCTCCTTGTGCTGCTGCTGCAATTGCTGTAATGACTGGTGAAGATCCCTTGGATGCCTCTTTTGCTGATGAAGTTGCTGTTGTTGACTGTTCTGTTTGATGGTCTCCATCAGAGAAGTTGAGCATAGAGGCCCATAGGCCCATACATATTGTGTGCTCCTTATGGCAAGAGGATGTCCAAACATCCTAGGGTCTACAACAACATGCCAATCAAGCCCAAGAAAGGCCCAAGATCACGTCCAAGAAGGCTATCTTCGTCATTTTAGATATTTTTGGATATACTTTTTATTTTATAGTTTTCATTATTTTTGGTGTGTTTTTAGGAGTAGATAAATCTAGAACATTCTAAACTGTTCTAGAATGTTCTAGAAGGTTAAAGTAGACGTGTGTTAGGAGTAGTCTAGGCGCCAATTGGTTGTTATCCTAGATAAGGTTGGCTTATTTTGTAACTAATCCATATTGGATTAGGAAAGCCTAAACCTATTAGGATAAGTAGATTGTAACCAACTCCCCTAAGGATAAGGAATCCTAATCCACGGGAGAGTAGTAGTAGTAGGCGTCTAGGAGTAGGAAGGCTTGGCTTGCACGCCAAGCTAGGGTTGTTAGAATCCCGAGGTTCAAGTCTAGTATAAATAGCCTAGGCTTGTAATCTTTGAAGGACATCAGTTGAGAAATATGAATCAAGCTTTGAGCTTACCCCCCTGAGTGTTTGGATTAACCCTCACCCCTCTTCTATTGTATCTTGGTGTGGTAACCAAGTGGTTTAGGAAGAACTTAATCCTAGGTTGCGGTCTAGATCAAGAAACCTAAGATTGTCCTTCTTGTGGATTCAAGTAGGAAATCTAGCTCTATCCCATTATCTTTCTATCTCTTAGAAAGATAATATCTTCCCTCACCTCACCACCCTTTCCAACGCCACTCTCATCCCCACAACACCCTTCAATCGTCCATCCTCCTCTATCTCTCACAAAATAGCCCAACCAACTCCCTCTCCCTCCATAACAACTTCCTAACAACTTTCTCTCACCTCCAACAACCTCTCCACTCTCTTTCTCTTTCTAAACCTCACGTCAACCTCCCCTCTTTCTCTCCCCTAGTTCACGTCATCCCCCTCCTTCCCCTCCATCCAAGATTCAACCTTTTCCCGTTCAAGATTCAACCTTTCTTGAATCTTGAAACCACGAAGCCCTCACGGCAAAATCTCCCTCCCTCTTTCCCCTACCTCACGTGAACCACCCTAACCCTAGCCTCAATTTCACGTGAAGCCTCCCACTCTTAGATCGTTTGTACGTCTCCCCTATGATGTGTAATTGATCAACCACACTCTTGATCCCATTATACATCAGCCTTCTTCACAAGAGATTTACAAGCTTTCTTCTTAAAGGCTTTGAAGTCATCATAGACTCCTTTGCTAAACTTCATCGACTTCTTCCAAAATAACCCATTGACATTTTTGGACTTTGATTCTCGATATTTCACCATAGATGTAGAAATCCCATGAGGCATCTCCTTAGGGAACATATGAGAGAATCGTTCCAAAAGAGTTTTCAAGAGTGAATGAACATTTGGTGAGGCCGTTTCGCTTCCGTCCAACTGTACAAGTATAAGGCTCTTTTGCTCTCCAAATTCATGATACTCATTCTCCATAAGAGTCATAATGTTGCTCTTATTCTCCTTTGGCCGTGAGGTATAAGATGGAAGTAGAGAAGTCTCTTGTTGCATGATATTCCTATCAAGCAACTTTGGTCTTTCCAATAAAGTATGACAAGTATACATAAAAGTATTATCACACCATAATTAATCTCTACAATTCTTTTAAGTTGAAAGACATACTAAACTTCTTGGATCCTCATGAATGTCTTTGTCATGGCTTGGCCATTGTATAGGGCATCAATGTAACCATAGGAGGTACAACTTTCTCCTTCTTTGATCAATGAACATACTTCTCCTTTGTTGGTACAATGAGAGATCTTGCACTCTCTTTGTTGATGTTCATTCGGCACACATACTTCTTTCAAGGCTCTCCTTGCCACAAGCCACTCTTCTACATACTCCTCTTCTACTATATTTTCCTTCTCAAATAATTCATTATCATACGTTTGGTACCCAACCAAAGACACTTCTTTCTTGTTAGGACATGCACTTGGGATAATGGAAGTAGGGAGGTTTATAGGCTGTTTTAAAGGCGTTTGGACGAGAGGTTTGGGATAGGATGGGGGTTGATTTTGTGGAGCTTTTGTGTTTGGTTGTTTTGTGGGGAATGGGCGTCTTTGTTGTATATGGGTTTTTTCCCAAAGTTCTCTACTCCTGACTTGTATTTCAATATCAAGAGCTAAAGAACTCAACTCTTCCAAGTTCGTGTAAGGTCGATTTACAACAACATGCCGAATGTAATCATTAAGTCCAAGAAAGTAACATACAAAAACTCGTGGATCATTCTCCTTAAGGGCATACTTCCATAGTTGCCACTTGAATTCTATTGTGTATTCAACCACGTCCTTGCTCCCTTGCTCGATTCTTTCAAGTTTGTCGATGTAGTCTCCTTTGTAACTGAATGGGAAGAACTCTTCTTCAAATTTATTTCCATTCTTCTTGCTGGAACGTTTACTCCATTCATAAGGCGCTTCATACTCAACCTCATAAGAATCCCAAATTCTTCCATTTGTTCGGTGAGATCATGAATTTGTTGCTCCAAACGTTGCAAATCACTTTGTGAACTCATGATAGATCTTTTGCAAGCCATAGAATATGAATCTTGATACAAAAGATCACAAGAAACTTGCAAATATGGGGTTAGCGTATGGGGGGGGACGAGAGGGGATTGTTTTTGGTTGGATTGTGTTTGGGCTATGGGGTTCTTTGTGGAGCTAATGGGAAATGTGAGATGGAGAGATGGTGGGGGATGGATTTGTGATGGAAAGATGGTAGAAAGATGGTGCAAGAACTAAGAGAATCAATCTCCTAAGCTCTGATACCAAATTTGATGTATAATGGGATCAAAGAGATCTCATTACACATAGAATTCAGGATCTTTATGAACAAAGATAAGAATCTTCTTCTCGAAGTTCTTAAGGATCAACTAAACTCGATGAAAATGGATGGAAAACGAAAAGAAGGATGGGATTCGTTTACCAAGATGATGAACGCTTGATGAATGAATGATGAACGTTTGATTGAATGGACGAATGAATGATAATGGCTTTGAAGTCTTCAATGGAGATATAGACACACCACTCCAAGAATCCTCCGATTCAACCTTTCAGCACAAAGGGGTGCCAACCCAAGGCTAGAAGTAGAGATAGGACGAATCTCCCTCAAGAGAAACGAAAACTAGCACAAAAGCTAGAGAGAAAACAACATCATGTTGTGTTTGATTTGTATTTGATTATTGAATGAGATATGAATTACAAGAGGCCTAAGGGGGTATTTATAGTAATCCTAAGCCCTCTTGGACGTGTACTAATCAAGAAGCTAGGCCCTTGAGGCTTACATCATGCTACACATTTATTACATCATAAAAACTCTAAAATACAACTCTAGAAAGAAAAGACTATAACTCCTTTAATACTTGTCCAAACTTCAAGATTCAAAGACCATTAGAAAGCTCTTTCAATGCTCTTCAATTTGTCTTTGGATGACTTCCTCATTAGACGCATGTATCTAGAGTTATAGAGTAAATTACCAAGCTGCCCTTGTTGAAGCTATTCATACGTGAAAGATACTTGAGTGAATGATGCTCTTTTGCCATGTAACCGAGTATTAGGCTCCCACGATACATATTTGATGTCTCCCTTGATGTCCTTGATGTATATGGCCATCAAATATACATCATTTATATATTGGAATAACTCCATGTAAGCTAGAATACCATCAAGGTCCTTCACGCTTTCTTCCTTGAGCTAATAAACCCTTGTGGTTGTTGATACCCAAGGCGACATTTGTAGCTTCTAGCTGGATTAAGGTCCTCTTAGCTAACATTGATGTATATAGCTTGGCGATTATACATCATATGTAAATGATGAGGACCTCAAGGAGGTATATGAGCTTTCTAAGAAGCATCCCCACCAACTCTTTCACATTGAGAATGGATTTCTTTTCAAAGGAAATCAAATTGATAAGAAATCAAATTTGTATTCCCAAGAGTAGCATACGTGAATTGTTGATCATGGAGGTCCATGGAGGATCTTTGTCGGGTCACTTTGGAATTGATAAGAAATATCTTATGATGAAGGAGGATTATTTTTGGCCAAGCATGATTAAAGACGTTGAGCTTATGGTGAAGAGGTGTAATACTTGCAATGTTTCCAAGGCTCACGCTTTACCTCAAGGGTTGTATACTCCTTTGCCCATCCCACATAATCCATGGGAAGATGTAAGTTTAGACTTTGTAGTGGGTCTACCAAGAACGCAAAGGGGCAAAGATTCTATCATGGTGGTCGTTGATAGATTTTCCAAGATGGCTCATTTCATTCTATGTCATACTACATATGATGCTACTAAGGTTGCAAATCTCTATTTTGAGGAAGTGGTGAAATTACATGGCATCCCCAAGACCGTGGTAAGTGGTAGGGATTCAAAGTTCCTTAGTCATTTTTGGCTTACATTATGGAAGAAGCTTGGAACTACATTGAAGTTTAGCACCGCTTGTCATCCACAAACAGATGGGCAAACCGAAGTAACTAATCGTACTTTGGGAGCTCTACTTCGAATCTTGGTGAGTAAAGACAAGAAAGGGTTGGATACTCTTCTATGTCATGTTGAATTTGCTTTCAATCGGAGTCCAAGTAAAGCCACGGGGTTGTCACCTTTTCAAGCGGTATATGGAAGGAACCCTCTCCAACCAATGGATCTCACGCCCATTTCTACATCAACGAAGTTTAATTTTGAAGCTAACAAAAGGGTGGAAGAGATTAAGAAGCTACATGAAGAGGTTCGTGAGAAAATTGTGAAGTATACTCAAAATGTAGCTAGTAGAGTGAACAAAACAAGGAAGAAGGTTGTGTTTGAACCTGGAGATCTTGTTTGGATTCACTTGAAGAAAGAAAGATTTCCTTCTAAGAGGAAAGGTAAACTTACGCCAAGACGAGATTTTCGCGTCAATCATCATTCAATCATCAAGAATCGTTCAAACATTCATCTCGCAACATCCAAAGGATCAAGCATTATTCGTTCATCAACATCTTGGTAATCGAATTCCATACTCTTTTCGATTTCCATCTTCTTTTTCATTGAATTTGGTTGAACTTTGAGAACTTAGAGATCAAGATTCTTATCTTGGTTTTGAAAGATCCTGAATTCTTTGTGTAATGAGATCTCTTTGATCCCATTATACATCAAAGAACTAAGAGAATCAATCTCCTAAGCTCAGATGCCAATTTTGATGTATAATGGGATCAAAGAGATCTCATTACACATAGAATTCAGGATCTTTATGAACAAAGATAAGAATATTCCTCTCTAAGTTCTTAAGGATCAGCTAAACTCAATGAAAAGGATGGAAAACGAAACAAAGAATGAGATTCGTTTACCAAATGATGAACGTTTGATGATTGAATGAATGGATGAACGAACGATAATGGCGTTTGAAGACTCCCACGAGGATATAGGAACACCACCTCTAGGAACTCTTCAATTCTACCTTTCACCACCGAGCGATGCCAACCCAAGGCTAGAAATAGAGATAGGTTGATTCTCCCTAAAGAGAAATGAAATAGTAGCACAAAAGCTAGAGAGAAAACAACATCATGTGTTTACTTTGTATTTGATTATTATGAATTGAATGAGATCACAAGGAACCCAAGGGCTCTATTTATAGTAAATGAGAACCCTTTAGGCGTGTGATATGAAAGAGTTACAAGGGATTCTAGCTTACATCATCTAATATAAATGTGACATCATAAAGAAACAAATGTACATAAGCTAGATTAAAACTATGATAACTTGCTTGTTTCTTATCCAAACTTCAAGATTCAAAAACCATTGTGAAGCTCCTTTGATGTAGAACAATTGACCCTAGGATGACTTTCACAATATCTTCATGGTTCTTGAGATATAGAGCAAATTACCGAGCTACCCTTGATGAAATTATTCAAACGTGAGAGAGACTTGAGGGAATGGAGCTCCTTTTCCATGTAATCGAGTATTTGGCTCCCATGATGTATTTTTGATGTCTTCCTTGATGACCTTGATGTATATGGCCATCAAATATACATCATACTCCCCCGGTTGAAAAAATGTTTTTCCTCAAACTTTGAACATCAACTCTCTTGTTCACCTGCTTCTTCGTAAGAGATTTACAAGCTCTCTTCTTAAAGGATTTGAAGTCATCATAGACTCCTTTACTAAACTTCATCAACTTCTTCCAAAATAACCCTAAACATTAGTGGACTTTGATTCTCGATATTTCACCATGGATGTAGAAATCCAATGTAACTTCACAACTTCAAAGTCTAGTTTCACAACTTTGCCTTCATCATTTAGTATGAAACGACCCATTTTTGCATGGTCATTGACGACTATAGCCTCTTAAGTTCTTTGAATCCTTGGCACTTCAACCATGAGATTCAAGTTGATATCTTTAGGGAGCATATGAAGGATACGTTTCATAGGAAAATTCAAAATTGGGTGGTTGCTTGTTTTGCTTTCTTCCAAGTTTGCAAGAACAAGACCCTTATGCTCTTTATACTCATGATATTCCGCCTTCATGATTGTCACATTTTGGCTTTCATCCTCCTTGATGCATATCATACTTCTATGCATCAAGAAGAAGCTCTTAAAGACATCACAAACATGCTACAACTCATTTCAAGTGATTTCTCACATGATATCATGGGTGTCTCCTACACTAAGAGATTTTTGAGCTCCTTATCTCAAGAGTCTTGAAGTTCTCATTTAGCCATGTGATAGAGCTATTCATTGTGTAAATTTTGGCTTTTGAATCTTTAGTATTGGAGTTGTATTTTAGGAGATATTGTATTTTCTTTAAAGTGATGTAATATGTGAGTGGGATGATGTAAGCCCTTAAGGGGCCTTTTCTTGAAGATAGGTGACGCCTAAAGGGAGGGCTTCTACTATAAATAGACCCCCTTAGGCCTCTTGTAAGACACATCTCATTCATATTGAAATAACACAAATCTCTCTAAAGTTGATATGCTTTAGTTTTAACTCTAGTTTTGGCTAGAGTTCGAATTCCCTTGGGGTTTTCGAGAGGAATCTCCTCTTCTAATCCAAGATTGAGCATTCTTGGGTGGTGTAAAGGAGGAGTAGGAGCTCTTGAAGATTGTGGTGTGGCTGTAGCAATTGGAAAGGCTTCGTTGCTCAAATCTATCGTTGTTCTTCACGTTGGACGAGTGGTTCTACATTGTTGGTATGATCTTGGCTTTGTCCTAGTTTCTCTTGATTGTCTTTTTAGTCCTATGCATTAGAGCTCTCGTCCATAGCCATCCATTTCATTCCAAATTCCTACATTCCGTGTGTTTCATTGAGAAATCAACAATCACAAGTTCCATCTTGTGAACGATCCATTTTCATTTCGTGTATGATGAATTGTTTTGATTCATTATGCATCAAAAGTGGTATCAGAGCTTAGGTTGTTGATATCTCGTGTGTCTTGCATCATTTTTACCTTGTTTTCATCACAAATCACACGCCATTGTTGAGTTCTTCCAAGAACTCATCAAGAATTCATCAAGAATTCATAAAGAACCTTAAGCTCCACAAAACTAGCCAAATCCGTCCCTTATCCCATCACATTCACACGCCACCCTAGAGTTCTTCCAAGAACTCATAAAGAACCCATCAAGAATTCATCAAGAATTCATAAAGAACCCCAAACTCCACAAAGAACCCTAAAACCAAACACAAACCTACCCAAATCCATCCCTTACCCACGAGAGTTCTAATTTGACATCAAGATTGAATCAAATGGACGAGTCTCAATCTAGTTCACCTAAGAATGCCGACGCCATGAGGATGCAAATTGAGATGTTGCAAAAACAATTAAAGACTTATATGGATTTGAATCGAGCTTTACAAAAGGAGTCTTTAAATGTTGATCAAGATGCTTCATATGGCACGCCTAGTCCACTCTCAAGAAGAGGTGAACGTTTTGATTTTAAAGTTGAAATACCTGAATTTGATGGTAGTTTAGATCCGGAGGTATTTCTTGATTGGATTCAAACGGTTGAACGTGTGTTTGATTTGAAAGAAGTTAATGATGAGCTAAAAGTGAAGTATGTAGCCTTGAAGTTGAGAAAGCATGCTAGTATTTGGTGGACTAATCTTCAAAAGAAACGACAAACAAAAGGGAAGGATAAGATACGTTCATGGGAGAAGATGAAGTCCAAATTACAAAGCAAATTTCTACCTCAAAGTTACGTCCAAGACAACTATGTCAAACTTCAAAAGCTTGTTCAAGGATCCAAATCGGTGGAAGAGTATACCAAAGAGTTTGAACATCTCCTTTGGCGTTGTGACTTAAAGGAGAATGAGCCACAAGTTTTGGTACGTTTCCTAATTGGTTTGAATGATTGGATACGTAATGTTGTTGAGTTACATTCTTATCAATCGTTGGATGAATTAAGTACTTTGGCCTTGAAAGTAGAAAGGCAAAGGAAAGAAAGAGGAAAAGATACCATGAGAACGTACCCTACACAATCCAAACCTTATACCACACGTCCACCTACCCAAACACAATACAAAACTCCACAAAATCAGCCCCCATCCTCCCAAAAACCCTACGGCAAAACCCCACAAAATCAGCCTCAAAATCCCCCACCTAAACCCCACGTCCAAGAATCAAGGACATTGCCTCCAAGAAGATGTTTTAGGTGCCAAGGGTTGGGTCATATTGCATCCGAATGTCCTAACAAACGTGTAGTCTCTCTTGTTGAATATCAAAGTGCTTTATATGTTGAACCAAGTTGCCATGAAAGTGAGTATGAAGAAGAGCAACTTGAGGAGGATGACGTTTGTGAAGAGGAAAATGTAGAAGAAGCGGATGATGGAGAATTACTTGTGTTGAGAAGGGCATTAAGCGTGGCTTCTACACCAAACGAATTGGAGCAACGTGAAACTATCTTCCATACTAGATGTACGGTTCAAGGGAAGGTATGTTCACTCATTATTGATGGTGGTAGTTGTACTAATGCGGCTTCTACTATAATGTTTGAAAAATTGAAGTTGGAAGTAAGTTCTCATCACTCTCCTTACAACATACAATGGTTGAGTCATGGGAAGGGTATAAAGATTGATAAACGTGTGCTTATATCTTTATCCATTGGGAAGAGTTATAAAGATCAAATATGGTGTGATGTAGTACCTATGGATGCTTGTCATATTTTGCTTGGGAGACCTTGGCTTTTTGATAGGTACGTCACACATGATGGAAGAATGAACACTTATTCCTTCACCATCAACAAGAAGAAGATCACATTGGCCCCATTGCCACCTTCTTCTATTATTCGGCCACCCCAACAAAAGGAGCAAGAAAAGGAGTCCAATATTGTTTCCTTGCTAAAAGCAGAACAACATGAGTTTCATGAGCAAAAGGAGTTGATTTTGGCAAATTTGCAAGAGGAACAAGCTTCCCCAACTATTGAACACCCACGGCTTACCCCCTTGATGAGGAGATTTGGTCATTTGTTTCCAAAAGACATGCCCCACGGCTTGCCACCAAGGAGGGACATCGAGCATAAGATTGATCTAATTCCGGGAGCTACATTACCCAACAAGCAAGCATACCGAATGAACCCCAAAGAGTCCCAAGAAGTTCAAAAGCCATTTTTGAGCTCCTTATCTCAAGAGTCTTGAAGTTCTCATTTAGCCATGTGATAGAGCTATTCATTGTGTAAATTTTGGCTTTTGAATCTTTAGTATTGGAGTTGTATTTTAGGAGATATTGTATTTTCTTTAAAGTGATGTAATATGTGAGTGGGATGATGTAAGCCCTTAAGGGGCCTTTTCTTGAAGATAGGTGACGCCTAAAGGGAGGGCTTCTACTATAAATAGACCCCCTTAGGCCTCTTGTAAGACACATCTCATTCATATTGAAATAACACAAATCTCTCTAAAGTTGATATGCTTTAGTTTTCTCTCTAGTTTTGGCTAGAGTTCGAATTCCCTTGGGGTTTTCGAGAGGAATCTCCTCTTCTAATCCAAGATTGAGCATTCTTGGGTGGTGTAAAGGAGGAGTAGGAGCTCTTGAAGATTGTGGTGTGGCTGTAGCAATTGGAAAGGCTTCGTTGCTCAAATCTATCGTTGTTCTTCACGTTGAAGTGGTTCTACATTGTTGGTATGATCTTGGCTTTGTCCTAGTTTCTCTTGATTGTCTTTTTAGTCCTATGCATTAGAGCTCTCGTCCATAGCCATCCATTTCATTCCAAATTCCTACATTCCGTGTGTTTCATTGAGAAATCAACAATCACAAGTTCCATCTTGTGAACGATCCATTTTTCATTTCGTGTATGATGAATTGTTTTGATTCATTATGCATCACTCCTTAGGCCGAGAGTTAGAAGATGGAAGTAGAGGTGTCAAGGTGATCTTCTTTTGATTGAGGGTGAGAGTATAAGTGTTGGCTCTCCCATCATGCATGACACTCCTATCAAACAACCATGGTCTTCCCAATAATATATGACAAGTACCCATAGGAACAATATCACACCATAATGAATCTTTATAGCTCTTTCCAATGGAAAGACTTACCAAGACCCGTTGATCCACACGAATGCTGTATATTTTATGGCCATATACATCAAGGTAAACAAGGGAGACATCAAATACTCACCTATAAGGAAGAAGAGCTCAAGTCTCTTACATATCTCTCTACCTAGGAAGAAATCAACAAGTGTGATCGTGTACTTTGCTCCTTAACTCAAGAACCATAAAGCTATCATGGAAGACGTCCTAGAGTGGATTAAACTACATTCCAAGAGCTTTCATTTGGTTCAAGAATCTTTAGATTTGGCTAAGAATTGAAGGAGTTATCATCATTTGTAATCTAGCTTAGTTCATTTGTTTCTTTATGATGTAACATTTGATTAGGATGATGTAAGCTAGATTGCTTGTGATTCTTGCATATAACACGCCTAGGGGGCCTTCAAATGCTATAAATAGACCCCTTAGGGTGCTTTTTAATCACACATTATTGAATACAAATACAGTCAAACACATGGTGTTTTCTCTCTAGCTTTTGTGCTAGTTTTTCGTTTCTCTTGAGGGAGATTCGTCCTATCTCTACTTCTTGCCTTGGGTTGGCATCCCTCGGTGGTGATAGGGTAGAATTGAAGAGCTCTTTGAGGTGGTGTGGCTGTATCCTCATTGATCCTTCAAACGCCAATACTATCGTTCGTCCATCTCCATAGTTCGTTCATCATCATTCACCATTCTCACGTCAATTATCATCAAGAATCATTCAAACATTCATCAAGCATCAATCGTCTATCTTCATCCTTTGGTAACATTCATTCATTCTTTTCGTTTCCATCATCAATTTAGCCATTTCGTTGGGTTCTTTGAACTTTGAGAATTGAAAGATTCTTATCTTGTTCTTAAAGATCCTAAACTTGTGTGTAATGTGATCATCCATGATCCCATTATACATCAAAATTGGTATTAGAGCTTAGGAGTTTGATTCTCTTAGTTCTTGAACCATCTTTTTGTAATATTTCCATCACAAATCCATCCCCCACCATCCCTCCATTACACGTCCACCATTAGCTACACAAAGAACCCAAAACCCAAACACATTCCCTCACAAAATCATAGCCAAACACAAATCCCCCATGTCACCTACGCCCAAAACCCCAAATCGAGAGTCTTGCATATCTTTCTTCATCAAAGATTGATACTCCATGACGTGCGTGAGTTCTTTAATGGATTCACAAGATGATATGCAACTAATGAAGCAGCAACTTGATTATCTCACAAAACAATTTGAGAAACTTATGCCCCTTCAAAAGGGAGGAGCACGAACTGAGTTTGATTCACGTATGGTGGATCTTTATGATGTCGAGTATGAAACACAATATGAATGGAGTACATGTCCAAGGAAGGAGGACAGATTTGGTTTCAAGAAGAGATACCGGAGTTCTATGGGAGTCATGATCCGGAAGTATTCTTGGAATGGGTGCATCAAGTTGAAAGGGTCTTTGATCTCAACGCCATCCATGATGACCAGAAGGTCAAAAGTGTTGCATTGAAGCTACGAAAACATGCTAACAAATGGTGGTCAAGCAAGCAAAGCAAACGACAATCAAGGGGCCAAGAAAAGATACGATCATGGGTCCAAATGAAAAAGAAGCTCCAAAAGAAGTTTTTGCCCCTTAACTATCTAAGCGACAACATCAACAAGCTTCAAAGATTGGCCCAAGGAAGCAAAAGTGTGAAGGAATATACAAGGAGTTCAAACATCTACTTGAGTAATTGGTCTTGATGATTATATTAGACATATTGTTGAATGGCAAGTATAAGACTTTGGATGAATTAAGTTCTTTAGCCCTCGAAGTTGTAAGACAAAGGAGATGTTGTCATTGCAAAGTTTAGGTAACATTGATTTGGAGTGTCCTAACAAGAAAGATGTGTCTTTGGTTGAGTACGAAACGTATGAATTATTTGAAGAGGAGTATGTAGAAGAGTGGCATGTGGCAAGGAGAGCCTTGAAAGAAGTATGTGTGTCGAATGAACATCAACAAAGTGAGTGCAATATCTCTCATTGTACCAACAAAGAAGAAGTATGTTCATTGATCAAAGAAGAAGAAAGTTGTGCCTCCTATGGTTACATTGGCCCTACACAAAGGCTAAGCCATGACAAAGACATTCATGAGGATCCAAGAAGTTTAGTAAGTCTTCCCACTTACAAGAATTGTAGAAATTCATTATGGTGTGATATTACTTCTATGGATACTTGTCATACTTTGTTGGAAAGACCAAAGTTGCTTGATAGGAATATCATGCATCAAGAGACATCTCTACTTCCATCTTATACCACACGGCTTAAGGAGGATGAAAACAACATTATGACGATTATGAAGGCGGAATATCATGGGTATGAAGAGCATAAAGGTCTTGTTCTTGCAAACTTGGAGGAAAGCAAAACAAGCAACCACCCAATTCTGAATTCTCATATGAAACGTATCTTTCATATGATACCTCAAGATATCAACTTGGATCGCAAGGTTGAAGCGCCAAGGATTCGAAGGGATCAAGAAGCTAAAGTCATCAAAGTGGATCGTTTCATGCTAAATGATAAAGGCAAGGTGGTGAAACTTGACTTGGGAATTGAGAAGCTACATGGGATATCTACATCCATGGTGAAAAGTCGAGGATCCAAGTCTTGTAATGTCCATGGATTACTTGGGAGGAAGTTGAAGAAGTTTAGAAAAGGAGTCTATGATGACTTCAAAGCCTTCAAGAAGAAAGCTTGTAATTTCTTGTGAAGAAGGCGAGTAAGAGAGTTGATTTTCAAAGTTTGAGGGAAAACCGAGTGAGAAGGAGCGTGGAACGGTGTAGGTCGGGAAGGAAGAAAAGAGAAAGGGAAGGGAAGGGGAAGATCGGCGGTGGAGGGGACGGTGTTGGGCCTGTCTCCGGCGACATTCCAGCGGTGGTGGTGGCGAAGTCACCGAGGATCAAAGAGAGAGGAAAAATAGTGAGGGGGAAAGAACGGAGGGGGTGGTTTGCGTAGGTTTTAGGTTTAGTAACTTTAATTAACTATTAACCTATCCTAATCTAATACTAATCCTAAACTAACGCCATAATCTCTTCTAATAAAAACCTAATCTCTGACCAACTCTTGTAACTATCATATTATTACTACCTCTACTAGCTAACAACAATTAATCTAATTTACACCATTTAACTAATATAAACAAAATCTGCCACAACTTCCACATAAACAAAACTCTAAATTTATAAAATAATAATAATAATAATAATAATAATAATAATATGATACTAATAATAATAATAATAACGCCACAAAATATTACCAATTCACCCTTGTTAATTCCCCAACGGTCCTACGAGCTCAAGTGTCAGCATAAATAATCACGACGAAAATTTAACAACTAACGGAGTCAAACATAATTTACTAACGTCGTCATGGTCAACACATTTAAAATTTTCGGGGTTTTACATCATTACCTCCTTAAAAGAAGTTTCGTCCTCGAAACCTAAACTTATGCCTAATGGTTCGGTAATTATCCTAACGGTTCTGTTCTCCCTAAAACTCGAGGTTTTACATCATTACCTCCTTAAAAGAAGTTTCGTCCTCGAAACTTAAACTTAACAATGACGGTCTGACAGATGGACTTAACACTGGCCTTAAACAACACTCGGGATTTTACATCATTACCCACTTTAAAAGAGTTTTGTCCTCGAGCTCGCTCTTTCTGTGAGGTTGCTTCTCTCTACGATCTAGAATTTTTAGCGACATCTCCTCATACATCACGTCCTCTTTTAGCCTCTGAATTCTCATCGGAAGTCTTCTTCTGGTTTCAGGCCCTCGTCTGGGCTGTATTTCACATCCTCCTCGGGATTATGGTCTTTAAGCGAAGCTAGAGCCTCGTGCTCATAGCAAGCGTCGCGGTATGCCCATCCAACATATGTCAATAACAAATAAGAAAGCAATTTCAACACAAAATTAAGCAAGGAAAAAGACACACATCCCATTCCCCATCCTACACTCATCACTCCGAACGTAGCATCCTAAGCTCTAACTAAAAGCTGGATAGACACTTAGGAGCTACCAGGTCGCAACCCAGAGCTCTGATACCATTTTGTAACGCCCCGGAAATTCAGTTATAGAAAAGTCAAAGTCAAACTAACGTTAACGGAAAATTTAGCGGAAGTCTCATTTTTTTCTTTTATTTGGGCGTTACTGCCGTATCCCTGAATGAATACAAGGCAAGAAGGAAAACTAACTACCGATCTTGAAACTTAAAACCAATCTAACAACTTCAAATCCTGAAATAGTACAACTCAACTTAACTCCAAAACTTTCTCAATTGAGAAACAAAATGAACGACAACTACTAGCTAGGCCATCCTATCTTCTAATTCCCATCCCCAGCATATAGCTCTTCTCCTGAAAAACAAAACATTACAAAAATGAGTGGGAAAATTCAATAATGTCTACCCCTAACGTTAAAAACAAGTTAATTTCATTTCAATTCATTTGAGCGAGAGGGAACGAGTCAAACCATTTCACAAACCTTTAATCCCTTTACGGTTTTCCTCAACCCAACCAATCCCCCAAAGGCATCAAAACAATCCCCCACCAAAGGCATATCAAAACATTCGCCCACCAAAGGCATATCGAACACATTCGCCCACCAAAGGCATCATAACATTTGCCCACCAAAGGCATATCGAACACATTCGCCCACCAAAAGCATCATACCATTCGCCCACCAAAGGCATATCAAACAGTCGCCCACCAAAGGCATCATAACATTCGCCCACCCAAGGCATATCAAAACATTCTCCCACCAAAGGCATCATAACATTCGCCCACCAAAGGCATCAAAATATTCGGCCACCAAAGGCATATCAAAACATTTGCCCACCAAAGGCATTATAACATTCGCCCACCAAAGGCATCACAACATTTGCCCACCAAAGGCATATCAAAACATTCGCCCACCAAAGGGATTATAACGTTCGCCCACCAAAGGCATCAATCAAAACCCGCTTGTTGTTTCACTTTGAATTATTAGTATCTTATGCAAGTCTCAGCTCACAGCTCTCAAGTCAAACCCAACCCATGTTATCAAAACTACTTATAAAATACCATCCTCATTTCTCAACTCACTAAATCAACAATCATAAACAATTATCCAAAATAGATGGTCAGATTTCAACATAAAGTCCCCTTTCGGGATGCAATTCTCAAAACAGATTAGAAAACATTAAAACACATTTAAAGAGCATCCGTGTGGGGATTAGAGCATAGACATTACCTGATTATCTTCACTTCGCTGCAAATAACGAACACACTAGAGCTCACTTACGACGCGAACTAGCTCGAGCGTGAGGGCAGTTTTCCGACGATAGGGGTGGTGCTTGGTGGTCGTCGGTGTCGATGGTGGCGCCTGGACTCAGCCGAGAACAAGAATGAATAGGCCAAGAACAGAGCAGCAGCAACACGACGATCCTTGGTTTGGTCGTGCAGGTGGCGGAGGCGGCTGGTGCGGCGGTTTCCGACGTTGAAGATCGAGGTGGCGTGCGGTGCTGCGACGGTGGTGGCACGGCGGAAGACGAAACCGAAACCGAGTGAGAAGGAGCGTGGAACGGTGTAGGTCGTGAAGGAAGAAAAGAGAAAGGAAAGGGAAGGGGAAGATCGGCGGCGGAGAGGACGGTGTTGGGCCTGTCTCTGGCGACATTCCAACGGTGGCGGTCGCGGTGGCGAAGTCACACAGAGGGGATCAGCAGAGAGGGAAAAATAGTGAGGGGGAAAGAACGGAGGGGGTGGTCTACGTAGGTTTTAAGTTTAGTAACTTTAATTAACTATTAACCTATCCTAATCTAACCCTAATCCTAAACTAACGCCATAATCTCTTCTAATAAAATCTTAATCTCTAACCAACTCTTGTAACTATCAGATTATTACTACCTCTACTAACTAACAACAATTAATCTAATTTACATCATTTAACTAATATAAAACATAATCTGCAACAACTTCCACATAAACAAAACTCTAAATTTATAAAATATAATAATAATAATAATAATAATAATAATAATAATAATAATAATATGATACTAATAATAATAATAATAACGCCACAAAATATTACCAATATACCCTTGTTAATTCCCCAACGGTCTTACGAGCTCAAGTGTCATCATAAATAATCACGACGAAAATTTAACAATTAACGGAGTCAAACATAATTTACTAACGTCGTCATGGTCAACACATTTAAAATTTTCGGGGTTTTACATCATTACCTCCTTAAAAGAAGTTTCGTCCTCGAAACCTAAACTTATGCCTAACGGTTCGGTAATTATCCTAACGGTTCTGTTCTCCCTAAAACTCGAGGTTTTACATTATTACCTCCTTAAAAGAAGTTTCGTCCTCGAAACTTAAACTTAACACCGACGGTCTGACAGATGGACTTAACACTGGCCTTAAACAACACTCGGGATTTTACATCATTACCCACTTTAAAAGAGTTTCGTCCTCGAGCTCGCTCTTTCTGTGAGGTTGCTTCTCTGTACCATCTAGAATTTTTAGCGACATCTCCTCATACATCACGTCCTCTTTTAGCCTCTGAATTTTCATCGAAAGTCTTCTTCTGGTTTCAGGCCCTCGTCTGGGCTGTAATTCACATCCTCCTCGGGATTTAGGTCTTGAAGAGAAGCTAGAGCCTCGTGCTCATAGCAAGCGTCGCGGTATGCCCATCCAACATATGTCAATAACAAATAAGAAAGCAATTTCAACACAAAATTAAGCAAGGAAAAAGACACACATCCCATTCCCAATCCTACACTCATCACTCCGAACTTAGCATCCTAAGCAGTAACTAAAAGCTGAATAGACACTTAGCAGCTACCAGGTCGCACCCCAGAGCTCTGATACCATTTTGTGACGCCCCGGAAATTCAGTTATAGAAAAGTCAAAGTTAAACTAACGTTAACGGAAAATTTAGCGGAAGTCTCATTTTTTTTTATTTGGGTGTTACTGCCATATCCCCGAAGGAATACAAGGCAAGAAGGAAAACTAACTACCCCTCTTGAAAATTAAAACCAACCTAACAACTTCAAATCCGGAAACAGTACAACTCAACTTAACTCCAAAACTTTCTCAATTGAGAAACAAAATGAACGACAACTACTAGGTAGGCCATCCTCACTTCTAATTCCCATCCCCAGCATATAGCTCTTCACCTGAAAAATAAAACATTACAAAAATGAGTGGGAAAAATTCAATAATGTCTACCCCTAACGTTAAAAACAAGTTAAGTTCATTTCAATTCATTTGAGGGAGAGGGAACGTGTAAAACCATTTCACAAACCTTTAATCCCTTAACGGTTTTCCTCAACCCAACCAATCCATATTTTGTTATGCGGGCGGGATATCCAATCCCATAAAGTAATATTCGCCCACCAAAGGCATCAAAACAATCGCCCACCAAAGGCACATCAAAACATTCGCCCACCAAAGGCATATCGAACACATTTGCCCACCAAAGGCATATCGAACACATTCGCCCACCAAAGGTATCATAACATTCGCTCACCAAAGGCATATCAAACAGTCGCCCACCAAAGGCATCATAACATTCGCCCACCAAAGGCATATTAAAACATTCGCCCACCAAAGGCATCATAACATTCGCCCACTAAAGGCATCAAAATATTCGCCCACCAAAAGCATATCAAAACATTTGCCCACCAAAGGCATTATAACATTCGCCAACCAAAGGCATCACAACATTTGCCCACCAAAGGCATATCAAAACATTCGCCCACCAAAGGCATTATAACGTTCGCCCACCAAAGGCATCAATCAAAACCGGCTTGTTGTTTCACTTTGAATTATTAGTATCTTATGCAAGTCTCAGCTCACAGCTCTCAAGTCAAACCCAACCCATGTTATCAAAACTAGTATCAAAACTACTTATAAAATACCATCCTCATTTCTCAACTCACTAAATAAACAATCATAAACAATTATCCAAAATAGATGGTCAGATTTCAACATAAAGTCCCCTTTGGGGATGCAATTCTCAAAACAGATTAGAAAACATTAAAACACATTTAAAGAGCATCCGGGTGGGGATTAGAGCATAGACATTACCTGATTATCTTCACTTCGCTGCAAATAACGAACACACTTGAGCTCACTAACGACGCGAACTAGCTCGGGCGTGAGGGCAGTTTTCCGACGATAGGGGTGGTGCTTGGTGGTCGTCGGCGTCGATGGTGGCGCCTGGACTCACCGAGAAAACGAATGGCAGCGGCGTGGCCAAGAACGAGCAGAGCAACACAACGATCCTTGGTTTGGTCGTGCAGGTGGCGGAGGCGTCTGGTGCGGCGGTTTCCGACGTTGAAGATCGAGGTGGCGTGCGGTGCTGCGACGGTGGTGGCACGGCGGAAGACGAAACCGAAACCGAGTGAGAAGGAGCGTGGAACGGTGTAGGTCGGGAAGGAAGAAAAGAAAGGAAGGAAGGGAAGTTCGGCGAGAGAGGACGCGGCTGTCTCTCCGCGACATTCCAGCGGTGTGGCGGTGGCGAAGTCACACAGAGGGGGTCAGTAGAGAGGGAAAAATAGTGAGGGGGAAAGAACGGAGGGGGTGGTCTGCGTAGGTTTTAGGTTTAGTAACTTTAATTAACTATTAACCTATCCTAAGCTAACCCTAATCCTAAACTAACGCCATAATCTCTTCTAATAAAATCCTAATCTCTGAGCAACTCTTGTAACTATCATCAGATTATTACTACCACTACTAACAAACAACAATTAATCTAATTTACATCATTTAACTAATATAAAACATAATCTGCCACAACTTCCAAATAAACAAAACCCTGAATTTATAAAATAATAATAATAGTAATAATAATAATAATAATAATATGCTACTAATAATAATAATAATAACGCCACAAAATCTTACCAATATACCCTTGTTAATTGCCCAACGGTCCTACGAGCTCAAGTGTCAGCATAAATAATCACGACGAAAATTTAACAATTAACGGTGTCAAACATAATTTACTAATGTCGTCATGGTCAACACATTTAAATTTTTCGGGGTTTTACATCATTACCTCGTTAAAAGAAGTTTGGTCCTCAATACTTAAACTTATGCCTAACGGTTCAGTAATTATCCTAACGGTTCTGTTCTCCTTAAAACTCGAGGTTTTACATCATTACCTCCTTAAAAGTAGTTCTGTCCTCGAAACTTAAACTTAACACCGACGGTCTGACAGATGGACTTAACACTGGCCTTAAACAACACTCGGGATTTTACATCATTACCTACTTTAAAAGAGTTTCGTCCTCGAGCTCGCTCTTTCTGTGAGGTTGCTTCTCTCTACCATCTAGAATTTTTAGCGACATCTCCTCATACATCACGTCCTCTTTTAGCCTCCGAATTCTCATCAGAAGTCTTCTTCTGGTTTCAGCCCTAAATGCTGTATTTCACATCCTCTTCGGGATTTAGGTCTTTAAGAGAAGCTAGAGCCTCGTGGTCATAGCAAACGTCGCGGTATGCCCATCCAACATATGTCAATAACAAATAAGAAAGCAATTTCAATACAAAATTAAGCAAGGAAAAAGACACACATCTCATTTCCCATCCAACACTCATCACTCCGAATGTAGCATCCTAAGCTCTTACTAAAAGCCGAATAGACACTTAGGAGCTACCAGGTCGCAACCCAGAGCTCTAATACCATTTTGTAACGCCCCAGAAATTCAATTATAGAAAAGTCAAAGTCAAACTAACGTTAACGGAAAATTTAGTGGAAGTCACATTTTTTTTCTTTTATTTGGGCGTTACTGCCGTATCCCCGAAGGAATACAAGGCAAGAAGGAAAACTAACTACCGCTCTTGAAACTTAAAACCAATCTAACAACTTCAAATCCGGAAATAGTACAACTCAACTTAACTCCAAAACTTTCTCAATTGAGAAACAAAATGAACGACAACTACTAGGTAGGTCATCCTCACTTCTAATTCCCATCCCCGGCATATAGCTCTTCACCTGAAAAACAAAACATTACAAAAATGAGTGGGAAAACTCAATAATGTCTACCCCTAACGTTAAAAACAAGTTAAGTTCATTTCAATTCATTTGAGGGAGAGGGAACGAGTCAAACCATTTCACAAACCATTAATCCCGTAACGGTTTTCCTCAACCCAATCAATCCATATTTTATTATGCGGGCGGGATATCAAATCCCATAAAGTAACATTCGCCCACCAAAGGCATCAAAACAATCGCCCACCAAAGGCATATCAAAACATTCGCCCACCAAAGGCATCATAACATTCGCCCACCAAAGGCATCATAACATTCGCCCACCAAAGGCATATCAAACAGTCGCCCACCAAAGGCATCATAACATTCGCCCACCAAAGGCATATCAAAACATTCGCCCACCAAAGGCATCATAACATTCGCCCACCAAAGACATCAAAATATTCGCCCACCAAAGGCATATCAAAACATTTGCCCACCAAAGGCATTATAACATTCGCCCACCAAAGGCATCACAACATTTGCCCACTAAAGGCATATGAAAACATTCGCCCACCAAAGGCATTATAACGTTCGCCCACAAAAGGCATCAATCAAAACCCGCTTGTTGTTTCACTTTGAATTATTAGTATCTTATGCAAGTCTCAGCTCACAGCTCTTAAGTCAAACCCAACCCATGTTATCAAAACTAGTATCAAAATTACTTATAAAATACCATCCTCATTTGTCGACTCACTTAATCAACAATCATAAACAATTATCCAAAATAGATGGTCACATTTCAACATAAAGTCCCCTTTCGGGATGCAATTCTCAAAACAGATTAGAAAACATTAAAACACATTTAAAGAGCATCCGGGTGGGGATTAGAGCATAGACATTACCTGATTATCTTCACTTCGCTGCAAATAACGAACACACTTGAGCTCACTAACGACGCGAACTAGCTCGGGCGTGAGGGCAGTTTTCCGACGGTAGGGGTGGTGCTTGGTGGTCGTCAGTGTCGATGGTGGCGCTTGGACTCAGCCGAGAATGAAAGCGTGCGTCAAGAAAGAGCAAAGAAGAACACGACGATCCTTGATGGATTAGTTACAAAATAGCCAATCTCTATCTAGGAAAGATAAACTACACGCCTAATATAGCCTATTAAAAGAAACACACCAAAAACTAATTAAACTTTAACTAATTAAATTACATCAAAAAATCAAGATCATAAAATTGGACTTGGATTCTTGACTTGGACGTGTGCTTGCTCCTCTTAGGCTTGGCGTGTGTCTTGGCTCATCTAGGATGTTTGAACATCCTCTTAAAATAAGAAACACACCATGTGAATGGGCCTTTGTATTTCTACTTTGTATCCTCCTTCTTTGATCCATCCTTTATAAATGACTCGATTCTTCCTTATTGGCCTGAATTGGACAAAGTCCTTTGATGAAGAACCCTATATGTATGATGGACCTTCAATTGGACCTTCTTGATTGGGCCTAGGGGAATAAGCGTGGGCAGATTTCCATCAGCCATCGGATGGTGTAGGGCTTTGGATGGGGACTCGTTTCCAGCTGAAGTTTGTCCACCATAGTAGTTGATGCCACATTGGTGCTGCTCCCACCATCAATGATCAACGAACAAACTTTTCCCTTGATTGTGCAACGAGATTGAAAGATGGCCTCTCGTTATTGATCTTCAGAAACAATTGAGTTACTAAGAACTCTCCTCATAAGGAACATCTCGTGAGCCATGGTGATGGATGGTTGGGGTTTTTGTGATTCAAGTATGGAGGGGATTGTGTTTAGGCTGTTTTGTGGGGCTAGGGTTGCACTCGAAACAACCTAGAGCTCTGATACCAAAATTATGATGTATAAGGGGATCAAAGATTGCATCTTGATCAATTACACATCAAGGGAGACTTGCAACCAATCTCAAGTGAACTAGGGCAAAAGGTAGGGTGCTTTGTGAGAGAAAGATGGAGTCTTTGAGAGAGTGGAGAGACTTGAGATGGAATATGAATTAGGGATGGAGAAAGATGAGATCTTTGTGGAGTTTGAAAGAAGAGAGAAGGACGAAAACAGTGAGGCTTTTGAAAGTGACGTGAGGTCTTTGTGGAGGGAGGGATTACTTGAGAGAGATTTGAGAGAAGAGAAGGGATGGACGTTGATTTGAGGAAGAGATGAGGATGACGTGACCTAGGATGAGGGAGAGAATGATTGAATGAATGCATGAGAGTATGAGAGATTATGTAAGAGATTTAGCGTGAGGCTTTTAAAAGAATGAGAGAGAAATTGATGATTTGTGAGAGTAGGGTTTGAGAGAGAGATAGGGGAGGGACGTTTGAGAGAGGGGGAAGAGAGTGAATTAGGGTTTGGAATTTATCTCAACCATATTGATAGAGAGATAAAAGAATTAATTATCTTAAGCAGATTGACAGAAAGATAAGAACGGATAGATCTAGGTTTCTAACTTGAATCCACAAGAAAGATAACCTAGGGTTAACTTGATCTAGACCGCAACCTATGATCACGCTCTTCCTAACCACTTGGGTGCCATACCAAGATACAATAGAAGAAAGGGATGAGGTTTATCCAAACTCTCGAGAGAAAAGCTAAAAGCTTAACTGATTTCATAATTCAAAGTTGGGTTGTTTTGTGGGGCTAGGGTTGCACTCGAAACAACCTAGAGCTCTGATACCACTTTTGATGTATTACTGGATCAAGAAAGGTTCTTGATTCCAATATTACACGAAACATGTGTAACCAAACAACAAGGGAGGGATGGTTCACGAGATTAGGGAGAAAGGAAGGGGGAGGCTCTCGTGAATTTGGGTTCTTTTGTGGAGGTAGTTTTGCCGTTAGGGCTTTTGTGGTTTCAAGATTCAAGAAGGGAAGAATCTTGAACGAGAAGAGAGAGGGATGAGTGATTCTTGGAAGGGGTTAAAGGGGAGTGACTTGAGGTAGGGGAGGAGAAGGGGAGAGAGTTGACGTGAGGTAAGAAGGGTGAGAGAGGGAGAGGGTGGCGTTTGATGTGAGAAAGAGTGAAAGGTTGCTAGGTTATTGGAGGCGAGAGAAGGTTTGTTGGATGGTTGTTATGGAGAGAGAAAAGAAAGGGAGGTGGCGTTTGAGGGGGGTAGGTGACGAGTTGTGGGGTTTTGAGGAGGTGGAGGTGGCGTTGGGATGAGGGTGAAGGATATAGGGTTGAATGTGACATAACTGTATTGACAGAAAGCTCACAGGGTAAACTTCCTAGAACTCTCAAGATTGGCATGCAAGCCAAGGACTCCTAATAATAGACGCCATCTACTCCATCTCCTCCTTGGATTAGGACTCCTTATCCTAAGAGGGGTTGCTTTCCTAATCCAAGATGGATTAGTTACAAAATAAGCCAACCTTATCTAGGACTACATAGCTTGGCACCTAATCTAGCACACCACACGCCTATCACACACACACACACCTTCTAGATCATTCTAGAACATTCTAGACTATTCTAGATTAATCTAGACTCCTACGACTTGGTGTCCAAGTTTATATATATTACTTGGCACCTCACACAACTCGAAATGTAAATAAAACCCTAGAAATGTAAAGAGATACATCAAAAGGCCAAAACTGTGAACTTCTTCTTGAAATGATCAGAAATGTGAAATTCATCTCAAAATGATCCAAAATGTGAACTTCATCTTTAAATGGTCCAAACTGTGAAGTTCAACTTGGGGTTTGTACTTGGGCCTTTAGTTGTGGACTTGGACTTGCCATGGATAGGTTTCCATCATCTTCCATGAATCTTGGGTCTCCAAAAGCAATCCCATGGCTATGTGAGCCTCCATCTCCTTCTATGAACCTATGGCCGAGCTACTAAAGTCTAAGGAGTTTTCATGGGCTCCAACTATCCAACAAGTGTTCGACACCAACAAAAGAAAACTCTGCACCACACCTGTCTTAACCCTACACAACTTTGATAAGAAGTCTGAGGCTAAGTGTGATGCTTCTGGAGTTAGTATTGAAACTGTTCAATAAGTTCTATCTCAAGAGGGTCGCCCTTATTACTGTGAGAAGTTTGGTGACCCTAGATTCATGGAAGAGAATGGAAACCAACTCCGCTTGTACAATCAGAAGATCTCTTTTAGCCCATCAAGTTCAAAGCCAAATTCTTGGTTACCTGGGAAGAATGCTGGAGAACTATCTAAACTTGGTCTCACCTTTGGGGACCCAAGGTTCATGGAGAATAATGGAGGGCAGCCAAAACCATCTACTGAGGATATCACAGTTCACGTGAAGGCACTGGTTCACATGAGAGTTACTGGAGCAATCATGGTTCATGTGGAGGTCCTGATCCATGTGATTATTACAGTTGGGTCAACGAAAGTCTTTGAACTTGAACCTCCAAGTTTGAGGACAAACTTTTTCCAACAAGGGGGGAATGATATATATTGGCCCACGCCAAATACATTCCAAGAGGCCCAAACCACATTCCAAGAAACAAGGCAAGCTATGGAGCAAAAGATGAGCGTGGAGGCCCAAAGGCCCATTCATATGGTATGCTCCGTATGGCAAGAGGATGTCCAAACATCCTAATTTCCTGCAAAAGTCACGCCAACCAGCCCAAGAATAGGCCCACATCACGTCCAGGAGAAGCTTCAATGTTATTTTTAATTCTTTTGGATGTAATTTTCTCTTTAGTTTTATTTTTGGTGTGTTTTAAATTCTAATTAGCATAAGTAGTTGTAACAATCTCCCCTTAGGATAAGGAATCCTAATCTAAGAGGAGATTGGAATAGTTAAGCATCTAGGATTAGTAATCCTTGGCTTGCACGCCAAGAAAGGATTCCTAGGGGAGTTAGAACTCTCCTAATATAAATAGCCTAGGCTTGAAATCATTTCAAGAAACTCAATTTAGAAATATGAAACCCTTTAAGCTTTTACCTTACCTCGAGTGTTTGGATAAACCCTCAACCCCTCCTCCTCTATTGTATCTTGGTTCGGTACGCAAGTGGTTAGGAAGAACTTGATCCTAGGTTGCGGTCTATATCAAGAAACCCTAGGTTGTCCTTCTTGTGGATTCAAGTAGGAAACCTAGCTCTATCCCCATTATCTTTCTATCTAATAGAAGATAATATCTACCCCCATCTCACCCAATCCAACGCCACCCTCTCTCCCCCATACTCCCTCAAATCGTCCACAATTCTCCCTCTCTCACAAAATAGCTCAACCAACTCCCTCTGTCCATAACAAACTCATAACAACTTTGTCTCTCCTCCAACAACCTCTCAACTCTCATCCTCCCTCCAAAACCTCACGCCAACTCCCCTCTTTCTCTCCCATCCTTCACGTCAAACCCTCCTCTTTCACCATCCAAGAATCAACCTTTTCCCGTTCAAGATTCAACCCTTCTTGAATCTTGAAACCACAAAAGCCCTCACGGCAAATTCCCTCTCCCTTTTCCCTTACCTCACGTGAACCACCCTAACCCTAACCCTAATTTCACGTGAAGCATCCCACTCTTAGATTGGTTGCACGTCTCCCCTATGATGTGTAGTTGATCAACCATACTCTTGATCCCATTATACATCATAATTTTGGTATCAAAGCTCTAGGTTGTTTCGAGTGCAACCCTAGCCCCACAAAACAACCCAAACACAATCCCCTCCGTGCCCAAACCCAAATCTAACCCCTTCCATGGCTCACAAGATGTTCCTTATGAGGAGAATTCTCAATGACTCCATTGTTCCAGAAGATCAGCAACAACGAGAGACCATCTTTCAATCTCGTTGCACAATCAAGGGAAAAGTCCGTTCGTTGATCATTGATGGTGGAAGCAGCACCAATGTGGCATCAACTACTATGGTGGACAAACTTCAGCTGGAAACGAGTCCCCATCGAAAGCCATACACCATCTAGTGGCTCGATGATGGAAATCAGCCCACGCTTATTTCCCTAGGCCCAATCAAGAAGGCCCAATTGAAGGTCCATCATACATATAGGGTCCTTCATCAAAGGACTTCAACCCATACACGACCAACAGGGCATATTTGGTTCGACTACATTAAGTGGGCCAAAGAAGGAAGGTACAATGTTGAACTACAAAGGCCTACTCATATGGTGTGTAGTTTATTTCAGGAGGATGTCCAAACATCCTAAAAGATGGGCCACGTCACGCCAAGCCTAAGAGGAGCAAGCACACGTGCAAGTCATGAATCCAAGCTCCATTTAATGATCTTGATTTTTAGATGTAATTTAATTAGTTATAATTTAATTAGTTTTTTGGTGTGTTTCTTTTAATTAGACTAGATTAGGCGTGTAGCTTATCTTTCTTATATAGAGATTGGCTATTTTGTAACTAATCCATCTTGGATTAGGAAAGCCAAAACCAACTAGGATAAGGTTAGTTATAACAAACTTCCCCTAGGATAAGGATTCCTAATCCAAGGGAGAGTAGGAGTATGTAGGCGTCTAAGTAGACAAGTCCTCCTTGGATCACATGATGTATTACCGGATCAAGAAAGGTTCTTGATTCCAATAATACACAAAACACGTGTAACCAAACAACAAGGGGGGGGGGTTCACGAGACTAGGGAGAAAGAAAGGGGATGGTTCTCGTGAATTAGGGTTCTTTTGTGGAGATTCTTTTACCGTGAGGGCTTTTGTGGTTTCAAGATTCAAGAAAGGATGAATCTTGAACGGGAAAGGGATGAGATGGATGAATCTTGGATGGAGGCTAGGAGGGGGGGTTGACGTGAGGATGGGGAAGAGAGAGGGAGGATGGCGTGAGGTAAGAAGGGTGAGAGAGTGAGAGGGTGGCGTTTGATGTGAGTGAGTGGGTGAGGTTGTTAGGTTGTTGGAGGAGAGAGAAGGTTGTTATGGAGAGAGAGGAAGAGAGGGGTGGCGTTTGAGAGAGGGGGAAGGGTAACGATTTATGGGGGTTTAAGGAGGTGGAGATGGCGTTGGGGATACGGGTAGGATATAGGGTTGAATGTGACTTAACTGTATTGATAGAAAGCTCACAGGGTAATTACCTTAACTATATTGATAGAAAGGTAAGAACGGATAGAACTAGGTTTCTATCTTGAATCCACAAGATAGACAACCTAGGGCTAACTTGACCTAGACCGCAACCTAAGGTCAAGCTCTTCCTAACCACTTGGGTGCCAGACCAAGATACAATAGAAGATAGGGGTGAGGGATTATCCAAACACTCGAGGGGGTAAGCTTAAAGCTTGATTCATATTTCTCAACTGATGTATCCAATTTATTACAAGCCTAGGCTATTTACACTGGGGGAGTCCTTAAGGGACTAGTACTCCTACTTGGCGTGAAAGCCAAGCTATACTAAGCCTAGGAGTCTCTCACTTGGCATGCAAACCAAGGAGAGTTCGTCTACCCTCTCCTACTCTCCCTTGGATTAGGAGTCCTTATCCTAGGGGGAGTTGGTTGTAACAAACCTTATTCTAATTGGTTTTGGCTTTCCTAATCCAAGTTGGATTAGTTACAAAATTAGCCAATTCCTATCTAGGAAAGAAAAATACACGCCTAATCTAGCCTAATTAAAAGAAACATACCAAAAATAATAATTAAGCTATAACTAGTTAAATTACATCCAAAAAATCAAAATCATAAAATTGGACTTGTATTTTGACTTGGACGTGTGATGCTTCCTCTTGGTCTTGGTGTGTGACCTTGGCCCATCTAGGATGTTTGGACATCCTCTTGAAATAGGAAACAAACCATATGAATGGGCCTTCGTAGTTCAACCTTGTACCTTTCTTCGTTGGCCCACTTGATGTAGTTGAACCCAATATGCCCCGTTGGTCTTGTATGGATTCAAGTCCTTTGGTGAAGGACCCTATAGGTATGATAGACCTTCAATTGGGCCCTCTTGATTGGGCCTAGGGGAATAAGCGTTGGCTGATTTCCATCATTCCCCCCCCTAGTTGAAAGAAGTTTGTCCTCAAACTTGGAGGTTCAAGTTTAAAGACTTCAAGTAGCCCAATTAGAATCTTGACGTGGATCAGGACCTCCACATGGACCATAGTTGTGCCAATGACCTCCACGTGAATCAGGACCTTCACGTGTACCTCTGTACTGTGAAAGATTCAATCTTTCACTGTCGTGCTATATAGGAACGTGCCATGGACACACTTGCTGACGAAGACCTTAGAACCTGATTTATAAGCCTCATAATAACATAAGGATCATGGATTAGATTATAGGGTGTGACTAACCATACAGGGAGGCTACTTGGGATTTCAGCAGCAATAATCCCTAATTGAATCTGAACCAAGTTGTTTTCCTTCTTCTTTGCAATCGCTAGGGCGTTTAAATGCACAACTTTCTTCTTAATTTTACCCTTAGCGTGACAAGCAGACAAATTTCGAACCCTTAGAACAGTATTAGGGTTCACGTGATCTTCCACAGATTGAAGCTCACGTTGACTAGACTCCTTTGAGGCTTGCACCACTGAATTCTGGTGATTGACGTCAGTAAAGGAATTCCTTTTAGTTTTGGCGTGGTCAAGACTTGACAGAACAACTTCCTTTCGTTCACTGATCTCAGGGCGTTCAGTGATCATGAAAGATATGATCTTTGAGTCGTTCTGAGGAGCCGTTGGTGATGTCTTTAGGGGAGCTAACGCGACCTTCTTGTTTTTCACCATTAATGTGTAGGTGTTAGCTCTTCCGTCATGAGTGACACTCCTGTCAAATAACCATGGTCTCCCAATGATGCATAATGAGACCAAGGAACAATCTCATTACACAAAATCTAAGGATCTTTAAAAACGAAGATAGGAATCCTCTATCTCAAAGTTCCAAAGAACCAAAAATGGCATAGAAATGGATGAAAAGAACTATGAAAGAAAGTTACCAAACAATTGGAAACAATGAACAAAATGAATGATGAACGAACGAACAATGGATGGACGAATGTCAAATGATGAACGTTGATGACGAACAAGTGCTTGGACGTGTAGAATGAAGATCACACGTTTCTTGATGAATGCTTGATGAATTCTTGTTGAATTCTTGATGAAGATCACGAATTGGATGATAAATGGGTGAATGATCGTTGGATATTTGATGGCTTTTGAAGACTCTTTGAAGGATACAGATTCACCACCTCCAAGAATACTCCAATTCCTTCCTTTCACCACTAAGGTTGCCAACCTTAGCTAGAAGAAGGGGATATTTCGAATCCCACAAAAGAGAGACGAAAACACCTAGCACAAATGCTAGAGAGAACACATCATGTGTTTGAAAAATTCAATGTGAATGACTTGAATGAATTGAATGAATTACAAGCACCTAGGAGGGGGTATTTATAGCTACAACCCACCCCTTAGGCGTCACCTAGCTTCAAGAAAAGACCCCTTAAGGGCTTACATCATTCATCCTAATGCTTACATCATAAAGAAAACAATATACTAAACTATATTACAAATATGAATAACTCCTTGGATTCTCATCCAAATTCAAAGATTCTTGAACCATATGAAAGCTCTTGGAATGTAGAATAATCCCTTCTAGGATGACTTCTATGATAGCTTCACGGTCCTTGAATTAAGGAGCAAAAGTATACATCCGCATGAGTTGATCCCTTCCAAGTAGAGAGATAAAAGAGAGACTTGAACTCTTCTACCTTCTAGGTGAGTATTAGATGTCTCCATGGTTGACCTTGATGCATAAGGCCATCAATTATGCATCATACACCCCCGGTTGAAAAAGTTTGTCCTCAAACTTTGGAAGATCAACAATCGCTTGCCTTCTTCACAACGACTTTCTTCTTGAAAGCTTTGAAGTCATCGTAGATCCCTTTGATGAACTTCTTAAACTTTCTTCCTCGATCACCATAAGACTTGAACTTGTATTTCTCCACCGTGAGCGTGGGCATTCACGTTGCTTCACTTAGTCTTACCACTTTACCCTTGTCATTTAGTATGAAACAATGTACCTTGATGACTTGGGCTATTTCCTTCTTTCGAATTCTTGGCCTTTCAACCAAGTGATCCAAGTAGATAGCCCTTGGATGCTCATGGAAGATATGCTTCATAGGAAGATTCAAAAGGTGGTGGATACTTGGATCCGTTTCTTTCTTCTCCAAATGTGTAAGAATAGGATCCTTATACTCTTCATGCCCTTGATTCTCCACCTTCATGATTGACATAATATGACGTTTCTCCTCCTTCTGCCGAGATGGTGGATCAAGAGGTTCCAAAGTGATCCTCTTTTGGTTGATGGTGAGAGTGTAAGTGTTGGCCCTCCCATCATGTATGACATGTCTATCATATAACCATGGTCTTCCCAACAAAACATGACAAGTATCCATGGGAACTATATCACACCATAATGAATCTTGATAATTCTTTCCAATTGAAAGACTCACCAAAACTCGTTGATCCACACGGATGCCTCGCCCAAGGCTTAGCCATTGTATTGTGTAGGGTGTGGGATGTGGGCTAATCTCCATTTGCAACTTCTTGACCATTGTTGTAGAGGCGGCATTGGTGCAACTTCCTCCATCTATGATCAAGGAGCATACTCTCCTTGGATGGTACAACGAGCGAAATATTGCTTCTCTTTGTAGTTGATCCTTTGGCACATTTGTGATATTCAAGGCCCTTTCTACCACAAGTAGTTCTCCTTCATCCGGCCTTTCCACATATTCTTCTACTACATCTTCCTCTTCTTTGGCACCAACCCCAACTTCCTCTTCTTCCTCATACTCATCTACATATAAAGCACTTTGGTATTCCACCAAAGACACTACTCGCTTGTTTGGACACTCGAAGCATAATGTCCCAACCCTTGGCATCGAAAACACCTTCTTGATGCTATGGGTTTGGTCACTTGGTCGTGAGGTTTAGGGATGGATGGGGCTGATTTTGTGGAGTTTTTGTGGGAATGTGTTTCGTGGATGGTGGAGGTTTGGATGGGACGTGGGGGGCGTTTTTGTGGAGTTTGGTATTGGCTTGAGACTTCTTTCCCTTATTTCTCCTTTGTTTTTCAACTTTAAGGGACAAGGAGCTCAATTCATCCAAAGTTTTGTATGGTTGTAATTCCACAACGTGCCTAATCCCATCATTAAGACCAAAAGATAACGTACCAAAGTTTGTGGCTCGTCCTCCTTTAGATCACACCTCCAAAGTAGATGCTCAAATTCCTTTGTGTACTCCTCCACGCTTCTTCCTCCTGAACCAATCTTTGCAATTTGTAGTAGTTGTCACGTAGGTAGCTAGATGGTAGGAACTTTTCTTGGAGCTTTCTTTTCATCTTATCCCACGACGCACCTTATCTTTCCCCTTTGCTTGCCTCTTCTTTTGCAAGTTTGTCCACCAAATGCTTGCATGCTTTCGTAGCTTTAGGCAACATACTTGACCTTCTTATCATCTTCCACATCTTTGAGATCAAAGACCCTTTCCACGGTTTGTATCCAATCCAAATAAACTTCCGGATCAAGATCACCAACAAATTCGGGGATCTCCACTTTGAAGCCGAACCTTTCCTCCTTTGGACGTCCATGCCTCTTTCTTGGAACGTCCTCTTCTCCTTCTCCACTTGATGATTTACTTGATACTTCCTCAAGATTCTCCCTATCTTGAAGGCGCATGTAGTATGCTACTTGCTTGTTGAGATACTTGATTCTTTGTTTCATCTTCTCAACATTTTCTGGGGACGATGGAGAGGACTTTGTAGGAGAGCTTGCACTCGCCATTGGAACCTATCTTGATTCACAAAGATCACAAGAAACTCATTGATGCATAATAGTGATGCATAATAGCCTAGCTATATACATCAAGGTTAGCTAAGAGGACTTTGATCTAGCTTCAAGTTACAAAAACATCAACGACATCATCAATTACAATGGTTTATTAAGCTCTATACATCAAGGAAGCAAGCATGAAGGACCTTGATGTTATTCTAGCTTACATGGAGGTACTCTCATATATGGAAGTCATCAATGAGCTCAAAATACTCTCGGCAATAAGAGTCCTTATTGAATTCGCGGCAATGGAGGACCTTATCAAGTACAGTTCGATATTTTGCTCTATAACTCTAGATCCATACATCTATTGAGGAAATCATCAAAAGACAGATTGGAGCTCTTTCAATAAGCTTTCCAATGGTTTTTGAATCAATGAAAACGGACAAGTATTGAAGGAGTTATAGCAATTTCTTTCTAGAGTTGTATTTTAGAGTTTATGATGTCATAAATAGGATATATGATGTAATAGTTGATTCTTGGTTTCTTGAACCCTAGGTACACGTCCAAGGGGTCCCTAAAGTAGTATAAATAGACCCCCTAGGGTGCCATTGTATTCAATTCATTCAAGTCATTCACATTGAATTTTTCAAATACATGATGTGTTCTCTCTAGCATTTGTGCTAGGTGTTTTCGTCTCTCTTTTGTGGGATTCGAAATATCCCCTTCTTCTAGCTAAGGTTGGCATCCTTAGTGGTGAAAGGAAGGAATTGGAGTATTCTTGGAGGTGGTGAATCTGTATCCTTCAAAGAATCTTCAAAAGCCATCAACTATCCATCTACCAATCGTCCATTATCATCCATTTTCGAGTGCTTCATCAAGAATTCAACAAGAATTCATCAAGCATTCAACAAGAAACGTTTGTTCTTCATCAAACACGTCCAAGCTTCATTCGTTCATCATCAATTATCATTCGTTTGTCCATTCGTTCATCATTTCCATTCGTTGGGTAATCATCTTTCATAGTTCTTTCCATCCTTTTCGTCCATTTCTATTCCATTTTTGGTTCTTTGGAACTTTGAGAAAGGAGATTCCTATCTTCGTTTTTAAAGATCCTTAGATATTGTGTAATGAGATCATCCCTTGGTCCCATTATGCATCAAAATTGGTATCAGAGCTTAGGAGATTGATTCTCTTAGTTCTTGATCCACCTTTTTACCATCTTTCCATCACAAACCCATCCCCACCATTCCCCATCATCACGCCACCCATAAGTTCTCCCAAGAACTCATAAAGAACCATAAACTCCCCAAAGAACCCATAGCCCAAACACAATCCGCCCCAAATACAAATCTCTCGTCCTTTACCCATCCAAAGCCCCTAAACCATGAATCTTGCAATCTTTTTGCACCAAGATTGATCAAGATGGACGATTCTAGCAAGAATTCCCAACGTGAGCTACAATGCTTGAAGCAACAAATTGATGATCTTGCCAAGCAAATGGAAGAATGTGGAATTCTTCCAAAGGGATCAAGAAGCGCAAAATCACGTGTGGTTCACTCTTCTAATGATGAATATGAAGCTCCTTACGAATGGAGCACACGTTTGAATAAGAAGAAGGGATATCATGTCCAAGAAGAATTTTCGCCAATCAAAAGAGACCACATCATCAAACTTGCAAGAATGAAGCAAGGGAGCATGGACGTGGTTCCATACACGATACAATCTGAATGCAACTATGGAAGTATGCTCTTGAGGAGGATGACCCCCAAGTCTTGGTATGTTACTTAAGTGGTCTTAATGATTACATTGGAGATATTGTTGTATGTCAATTTTATTCAAACTTGGAAGAGTTAAGTTCTTTGGCTTTTAATGTTGAGATGGAGGCAAAGATGAAAGAAACTTGGGGTGAGAACCATCTACAACTAAAACCAAACATACCAACCACAAAACCCCACGCCAAGAACATCCCAAAACAGCCCCAAATCAATCCCAAACCTCACGTCGAAAGACCTACAAAACAGCCCCTACAACATCCTATCCATAGCTCCACAAAACAAGCCTTAGACCTCTCTATACCTACTGCCCAAAACTCCTCAAAACAGCCCAAAAATCTTCCCACTCCTATTGTCCAAGAAAAGGAAATCATTGTTCCAAGTACATGTCTACATTGCCAAAGTTTTGATCATATTGAAAGTGCATGTCCTAAGGAGAAAGAAGTATCTTTGGTTGATTGTCAAACATCATTAAGCATGCAAACTGAATGAAAGTGTGGTATTTGATGTATTTGACGAGCATGAGGATGTTCATAAACTTGGCATAAATGAGGTATGTAGCGTGCCTCATGAAGTACACGAGGAAGAAAAAGAAGAGGATATTGTACTAGAAACGATGTATGTAGAAGAATTAAGTGGAGAAGAGTTGCTTGTTGTAAGTAGAGTCTTGAAAGAGACTAGTGTATCAAATGATCTACAACAAAGAGAGCCTATTTCTTACTCTCAATATACCATTCAAAAAGAAGTATGTCCATTGAATCAAGAGGGAGAAGATTGTACTTCCCATTGTAGTATTGACGAGGGCATTGATCTTGACATTGACGTTTCTACAAAGAGGATCAAAATGAAGGATTTGGAGAGCTATTCACTTCCTACTCTACACATTTATGACGACAACATACACCTTGATCCAAGAAGTTTAGTAAGTCTTTGTTTTTACAAGATTTGCAAAGATTCATTATATTGTAATATTACTTCTATGGATTTTTGTTATACTTTGTTTGGAAAATCAAAGTTGTATGATTGGAGTATCATGCTCAAGAGACGCCCCATTACCCTCTTGTAACTCATGGCCCACGGAGGATCAAAGCATTCTTATGACACTTATGGAGAATAAGTATCATGAATTTGAAGAACCAAGGAGTCTAATTCTTACACCAATGGAGGTTGGAAACCGTAGCGTATAATGGATCAATATCCTATGCCATCACTTGTTCTCATTTGTGAATATTTGGATGAAAGACAAGCACCATCGACAAGTGACTTCTCTCACTTATCTCTTTGGGATCAAGCTCAATTCGTGCATAACTACATCAACGGTTTTGATTCTCATAGTATGCAACATATTTTGAAAGAGTATGTACCATTACAATGTAAAAAGATTGTATTTGTATACTTTCTAACATTTTGCATGTAGTAGAAGTAGAAAGGAGTAAATCCTTCTGAGTTAGTTCCTGATCATGACAAAGCACAGGAGCCACAAGGAGAATCGAGAAGTACTGAGAATTGTCTCACTTCTCGCCCAAGAATGACGCTACTAACATATCTCATCAAATGGAGTAATTCAAGTGACAAAAGGAAGAAAGGAAATATTCAAGAAGGATCCATACTTGATCTATACTGAGGTACTATGTCTCTTAAAGGATGCTAAAGATCATCATATTCTTTTATTTCCTATTCTGATCATATTTGTTCATTATAAATGGAGTTGAGAAAGGTGAAGTCCTATCTCAAGGAAGTTGTCCCATGGATTATTTTCGTGATATACTAATCGAGAAAAGGAGAAGCTTCATGCTTATGGCTTTACATTCATACTTGTTGTTATCATGAGGATATTCGAGCAAAAGGATTGTTATCATAGAGGATTCATCCTTAAGCTTGTGGATTCTTTACAAAGCATCGAGTATGCTTCATATGATAAGGAGATCAAGCCATCGTTATACTTTGAGATGAAGTACTTTGATTTGTTCATCAAAATCAAGTCACTGAGGAAGCAAGTCCTTTGACTAAAGGAAGTTTTCTAACGAGGAGATACATGTTCGATTCAAAATTACTCGAGCTCGATATATCAAGGAGTTATATGAAGATGATGATGATTTTAAAGAAGCATTCAAGGTATGTGAGAAGCATCATCAACAACCTTTCTATATTACTCATGGATTTCTTTTCAAAGGGAATCAATCAGGTATTCCAAGGAGTGGAATTCGTGACTTCTTAATCACGGAAGTAGGAAGTTCTTTCGATCATCTGGGCCTTCAATACGATTACAAGATGAAGGAGTATTATTTCGCCAGCATGATCGCTGACATTGAGCAAACGCTACAATGTTGTGATATTTCGCAAATCCTTCTATAGATGAAAGCTTGAATTCTAAGGTCAAGTACCATGGATTCAAGGAAGTCTTACTATTGTCTTCATCATGAGTTACGAGCTTATGAATCTATACTTCAAGTTGAGAAGTTATATGAGGTTTCTACATTCTTCATATAAGAAACAAGATTTGAAGTTCCATAATGTCATGGATTAGTTATGAGAAAATTCGAAGAAAGTGGAAGTTCAAGTCAAGCATCAAAGGAATCCATGATGATTTCAAAGCGCTTAAGAAGAGAGTTTGTAGTCTCTTCAAGAAGCAAGTCGACGGAACAACATCTGGAAAGACATCTCAAAAGAAGGAAGAAGGGCTAAGAAGAAGTTTATATATGATCACTATGAGTACTAATCAAAGAAGTTTTACATTAAAGTTATATGGTGTTTTTCTTTAAAGAAAGTCTTGTCTAAAGTTTGAGGCAAACTTTTCAACTGGGAGAATGATGCATAATAGCTTCAGCTATATACATCAAGGTTAGCTAAGAGGACTCTGATCTAGCTTCTAAGTTACAAAAACATCAACGACATCATCAATTACAATGGTTTATTAGTTTCCCATACATCAAGGAAGCAAGCATGAAGGACCTTGATGTTATTCTAGCTTACATGGAGTTACTCTCATATATGGAAGTCATCAATGAGCTCAAAATACTCCTGTAATAAGAGTCCTTATTGAATTCATGTAATGGAGGACCTTATCAAGTACAGTTCGATATTTTGCTCTATAACTCTAGATCCATACATCTATTGAGGAAATCATCAAAAGACAGATTGAGCTTCAATAAGCTTTCCAATGGTTTTTGAATCACAAAACGGACAAGTATTGAAGGAGTTATAGCAATTTTTCTAGAGTTGTATTTTAGAGTTTATGATGTCATAAATAGGATATATGATGTAATAGTTGATTCTTGGTTGAACCCTAGGTACACGTCCAAGGGTCCCTAAAGTAGTATAAATAGACTTCTAGGTGCCATTGTATTCATTCAATTCAAGTCATTCAATAAATCATAATACAAACACAAGAGTGCTTGCTTTTCCTAGTTTGAGCTAGAATCGTTTCTCTTGAGGAGAATCCTGAGTATCCCTTCTCTTCTATTCTAAGAGTTGAGCTACCCGTTGGTGCAAAGGAAGGAATTAAAGAGTCTTAAGGTGGTGCGCCTATATCCTTCAAGGAGAGCTTTCAATCGCCATCTATCAAGTATTCAAATCCAATTCAAACGACATTCATCAAGAATTCCATCAAGAATTCATCAAGAACTCATCAAGTCATTCAATTCATCACATTCATTCTCTCGCTTCAAGGAGTGTCGTTCATCAACATTATCAATCGTAATTCATCTCTTCATCCATCGCTTCATCCAGAAATCCCTATTTGCAGTCTTTGGTAAACGAATTAGATCTCTCTTTTATTATCGTTCAGCATTATCATTCATTTATTGATCCATTAAGAACTTTGAGAAGGGAGATTTTTAATCTCCTAAAGATCGATCCTTTTTGTGTAATGTGATAATGGTCCAATTATGCATCAAACAAACATGGTGTTGTTTTCTATTTTCTACAATAGTCTTTTTCGCTTTCTGAGGGAGTTTCATAAGATCCTCTCTTCTAGTTCAAGGCATCCCTGGCGAAAGGAAGGAATCAAGAGTTCTTCGAGGTGGTGTGGTCAGAATCTCATCGCCATCAAAACCCATCCAATCTATCCAACTATCCATCTCCATCATGGAACTGCCAATTCATACATTCATCCATTCTCCCAACGATTCATCACATGATAATTCAAATGCAATCTAACCAAGAACCCAGAAGCATTCAAACTGTCCATCATTCGCTCATCAATCGACTTCATTTGGTAAATACAAATCTTCATAGTTCTTCATCCATTTCATTCCCATTTTCGTGACCTTAAAGCCCCTTTGATGAACTATGAATTCTTGCAATCTTCGCCTTAAAGATCCTTACCAAGGAGTGGATCGAATGGTGATCTTTGGTCCCATTATGCATCAAGAATTTAATCAAGATAACCTCACATTACAATGACTTACCATCAAATCTGGATGAACTCTTGTTGTGAATAAATCGACGAATGAACGATCATGCCTTTAGACTTCGAACTACTTTCGAGGATGACAAACACCACTCTACGAGAACCTTTCAAATCACGTGTATCTTCCATTTGTTTTTATCTATTGCACAATGCTAAAAATGCTATTTGTTGCTCAAGTCTAATGGAAGTACACGTCATTTGATTTAGATTCGGATATCAAGTTTGCTCAAGAAATCAACTTGAATTTCTACCATATGAACTCACGCGAGAGAAAGTGGATCAACTGGGCTCAAGCAAGAACAGGGTTTGTGATTTAGGTCTCTTTCGAGAGGAGCTACGGTTCCATACACGAGTTCTTGATGGGTTCTGATGGGTCTGTGAATGAGTTCTTGATGAGTTCTTAAAGAACTATCAAAGGCGTATAATGGGGTCGGTTATGTGGATTTTGTGACAAACTCAAGGTCCAAGATTCATGCAAGAAACAAAGCATTTGAGATGGTCTTAAACATAGCTCCTACACAAAATTATTACATTGCATAATGGATCACTCTAAATTCAAAAATGCCAAGAAAGAAAATGATCTATAACATCGCTTTTAAGAACTTGCAAGACTTATGTTGTAAAGATTGGAACGGAAACCATCGGGAAGTGAAATATGAGATCAAAGAAACCATCTACAAAAGATTTAGAGATCGAGGGGCTGACTTCGTGAGTTTAATCAAGAATATCTAGAAGATAATTATCATGAATAAATTAGCAAAACCTCAATCCCCAAACCTCACGCGAAAAGCATCTACAAAATTTACAATGATAAAGAACCATAACGAGAAATCCTAATCATTAAGAACTCCCATGATAAAACTGAAGCCTTGTCTTTCGGTGTCCTCCAATGTATTTCCACACTCAACATCAAGAGGTCCCACCTCTCCTTTCACTCCACCCAAGAATGCCTCAATCTTGACTAGAAGAGAAGATTTCGATCACAATCGAAATGTCCAAAGGAATCTCGATTTCGTGCCAAACATCATGTAGAGAACTAAAAGCATCAACTTTAGACATTCATCGGGACTGAAAATGAATAATGTAGATGTGTTTGCTACAAGGCAACCCATAGTGGGGGGTATTTATAGTAGGAAACCTCCACCTGAAAGTCACCCTCAAGATTAGGGCTCCTTTAAAAGAGGCTTACATCATCCAAACCCAATTACATGACATCATTTAAAGAAAATACAATATCTCCTAAAATACAACTCCAATACTAAAGAGATTCTAAAACCAAAATGTACATAAGAGAAAGCCCAAAGTCTTCCATCATACGGCCTCGATTAGAACTTTAAGGCCATCTTGTGATAAGGAGCTCAAGATCAGGTTCCTCATCTAGAAGAGCAGAGATGCCCGTGATGTCACTTGGAAATGCCTCTGAGTAGGATAAGTAAAGTTCTCCATGGTTGACCTTTTGATGCATAAGGCCATCAATTATGCATCATACACCTCTTATTGAGTAAGTTTGCCCTCAAACTGGCAGAAATATCAACCTTACTTCTACTGCTTTCACAAAGACTTCTTTCGAAAGCTTAAGTCAAAGTCTGGTAGATTCCTTTGATGAACGCCCAAAACTTCTTCCGATCAATTACCTCTAACACCACTATAAGACTTGGATTCTACGCGTTTCTATCTATGAACGGGCCGGTTGTATCATGCCGCTTCACTTCCTAAGTCTATTTTACACTTCACTGGCCTCATTGGTTTATATCAATGGAAAACAATGATCCTTTGATGACTTGGGCTTATTTCATCCTTCGAATTTCTACTTTCAAAGCCATGGACTATCTAAGTAGATATCTCTCGACGCCAGCCGGAAGATAAGCGTCACGGGAAGTTTCAAAACTGTTGATGGATACTGATCCGCTTCTATTCTTCTCAAACGTAAGAATAGATCCTATACTCTTCATTTCAAAGAGCATACGGCATCTCTTCAACGATTGACAACATGATCGCTTCTCCTTTGCCGACGTTGATCAAGAGGCGCCAAAGTGATCCTTCTCGGAGTTAATGGCGCTGATCACGAGTTTAAAAGTGTCAGCTCTCCCAAGGAGAATCACGTATATGTTCATGCATCATATAACCATCCTACTTCCCAATAAAATTAACATGCATACAGTATCCACGGAAACTATATCACCACCACAATGAATCTTGATAATTCTTTCCAATTGAAAGGATCTCACCTAAAATCTAGTCATGATCCGCCACACGAACGCTCGCCAAGGTCGAGTTTAGCATCAGATTTGTAAAGGTGTGGATGTGGGCCAAGCATCTCTATTTCGCAACTTGACACCATCATTGTCAGAGGCGCTTATCGTGCAACTTCCTCCATCTATGATCAAGGAGCAAACTCTCCGATGGTACAACGAGAGCGAAAAATTGCTTCTTCAGCGTTGATCTTTTCTAAGACATTTGCTGGATATTCAAGGCCCTTATTCGATCACAAGGATCAGTCTCCTTCATAGATTCATCTAGCTTTCACATATCTTCTACTACATCTTCTCATCTTACGCTTGCACAACTGGAGATCTTCTTCTTTCTCACATTTGAGATATACGGTTAATTTCGTGTATTCCACCAAAGATCACTACTGGAGATTATTTGGATAGTCCTACGAATGGATAATGTTTCTAACTTGGCATCGGCAAAATACACGTTTCTGGAGCTAATGTTCTTCCGGTTCTTGACTTGCTCTTGATGGACGCGGGGTCGTTTGCATTGTTTATCGTGGTTTAAGGAGTTTGGGCGGGGAGAATTGCGGAGCTGATTTTAAAGAAGTTATTCAGTCATGTTTGCAGTGATGTGGAGAGCATCCTTCGAGACCTCGCCCTTTCCTTCCTTTTGGATTTCCACTTTCATAGCCAAGTTAGCTTATCAATCAAGGATTCATAAGGATGTAATTCTACAACTATCTAATATCCAATCATTCAAACCAATCAAGTAACGCACTCGTAATTCTGATCGGTTCCTTCTCCTCGAGATCACAAAGATCGCCTAAAGGAGGTGTTCAAATTCCTTGCATTCTTCTCGGACCATTTAGATCAGCTGAGCATCGACAAGCTTTTGCAAATTTGTCGCGACATTCGCAATCCTTCTATACATCATAATGCAAATCCTGATTTAAAGCAACTTCTGACTTGTCATCCCATCCCAAGAACTGATCTTTTCTTTCATTTGCAACTCACTTCAAGGTTAAATTCCACCAAATAGAAGCATAAGCCTTCTTAATTCTCAAAGCAACGTACTTCCACCTTGAGCTCATCACTACAATCTCTCAACTCAAAGAACACGCTCAACTGCATGTATCCAATCAAGATAATCTCAACATTAAGACTATCGATTGGGCATCAACCGGGAATCCTACTTTGGAAAATCCAAACGCTCATTCGTCACTTTAGACTTCAAACCACTATCGTACCATGCGGATTAACACTCATCACGTGAGAGAACCTTCTACGAGCACTTTTTATGGTCTCTTCCATTTGTTTAATCAATTGACGAACAACTCAAAATGCTATCGACGCTTACAAGTTCATAAAACCTCATTTGATTTAGAAGTTCTACTGCTTACGATCATTAGAAATCAACTTGATGTCATATGAACTCACGAGGGAAAGTGATTTGATTTGGGCTTCGTTTCAGTGTTTAGTGACGAGGGTCTTGAGGAGCTAACGTTCTTTTTATGAGTTCTTGACATGGGTTCTGATGGGTTCTTGATGAGCTGATGAGCTATCCTAAATCAAGGTGTAGCTACTGAGGGTTTGGCACTGGGTCATGGATTTTTGTGATACAAAACAAGGTCCAAAGATTCATGCAAGAAACAAAGGAGATTCATCTAAACATAGTTTGATACTGAAGGACTGACGTATAATGGACCAAGCAATCAAACTAAAATGCCAAGAAAGAACACGGATCATACATACGCAAGAATCAGCAAGAGATGAGCTCAAAAGATACTCTTGGAACGGGAAGTTAATGAAATGAAATACACAGGATCAAAGGACAAAAGATGTAGATGATTTAGGGGCGAGGGGCTGATCTGCGTGAGTTTTAATCATGAATTAGAATACAGATCAACTGGCTGAATCTGCTACAACAGTAAAACAAAAGACAGATGGAAAACGTACTTGGCAAAACGACTTCCAATGGTTTTTGGAACCAAACGAGAACTAGAGAAGAACTTGATAGATCTGATGCAACTGCTTCCTCCAATTTCATGCAGCCACACCACAAATCTTTCAAGAGTCTTACTCCTCCTCACCTACACCCAAGAATGCCTCCAATCTTACGATTACAATAAAGATTCTCGGTTTGCCTCCTAACACCCAAAGGAATCAATTTCTAAAGTAGCACCAGAGGAGGGACCTCTAGGTGCCAACTCGTATTCATATCATCTTGAATGTATGAATATGAGATGTGTTTACAAAAAATTCTCCCTTTAGGGGGTATTTCAGTAGCTGAAACCTCCCCTTAGTTTTCGTCACCCCTCGGAGTGGGCAAGATTAGGCCCCTTAAGGCGCTTACATCATCCCACCCAATTATGAGCATCATTTAAAGAAACAAATGTACATAAGTAGATTAAAACTATGATAACTTGCTCAATACTTGTCCAAACTTCAAGATTCAAAACCATTGTGAAGCTCCTTTGATGATGATCAATTGACCCTTGGACAACTTCTTCTATATTGATGTATAATCGCCGCTATATACATCAAGGTTAGCTAAGAGGACCTTAATCCAAATAGAAGCTACAAATGTCACCTTGGGGATCAACAACCACAAGGGTTTATTAGGTCAAGGAAGAAAGCGAAGGACCTTGATAGTATTCTAGCTTACATGGAGTTATTCTCAAATATATGAGGACATCAACGAGATTAAATCACTTGAGATACCCTTTATTGAGTAATCATCACTCACTAGAGAGGACCTTATCAAGTACTTCGATATTCTGCTCTATAACTCTAGATCCATACGTCTATTGAGGAAGTCATCCAAAGACAGATTGGAGTACATTGAAAGAGCTTTCCAACGGTTTTTGAATCTTGGAAAACGGACAAGTATTGAAGGAGTTATAGTTTTTTCTTTCTAGAGTTGTATTATAGAGTTTTTATGATGTAATAAATGTGTAGCATGATGTAAGCCTCAAGGGCCTAGCTTCTTGATTTGTACACATCCAAGGGGGCTTAGGATTACTATAAATACCCCCTTAGGCCTCTTGTAATTCATATCTCATTCAATAATATCAATACAAATCAAACACAACATGATGTTGTTTTCTCTCTAGCTTTTGTGTTAGTTTTCGTTTCTCTTGAGGGAGATTCGTCTTATCTCTACTTCTAGCCTTGGGTTAGCATCCCTTGGTGATGAAAGGTAGAATTGAAGAGTTATTTGAGGTGGTGTGCCTTTATCCTCTTGGAGCCTTCAACGCCATTATCACACATTCATTCATCCACCAAGCATTCATCAAACGCTCATTTGGTAAACGAATTCCCATCATTCTTTCCTTTTCAATCTCTTTTCATTGAGTTTAGTTGATCCTTAAGAACTTTGAGAAGGAAGATTCTCATCTTGTTCATAAAGATCCTGAATTTATGTGTAATGAGATCTCTTTGATCCCATTATACATCATATATCTTGATGCATAATTGATGGCCTTATGCATCAAGGTCAACCACGGAGACATCTAATACTCACCTAGAAGGTGTAAGAGTTCAAGTCTCTCTTTATCTCTACTGAAGGGATCAACTCATGACGTATACTTTTTGCTCCTTAATTCAAGGACCGTGAAGCTATCATAGAAGTCATCCTAAGGGATTATTCTACATTCCAAGAGCTTCATACGGTTCAAGAATCTTTGAATTTGATGAGAATCCAAGGAGTTATTCATATTTGTAATATAGTTTAGTCTTTTCGCCTAAGGGGGTCTATAAATACCCTCCTAGGTGCTTGTAATTCATTCAATTCATTCAAGTCATTCACATTGAATTTTTCAAACACATGATGTGTTCTCTCTAGCATTTGTGTTAGGTGGTGTTTTCGCCTCTCTTGTGGGATTCAAATATCCTTCTTCTAGCTAAGGTTGGCATCCTTAGTGGTGAAAGGAAGGAATCGGAGTATTCTCGAGGTGGTGAATTCAGATCCTTCAAAGAATCTTCAAAAGCCATCAACTATCCATCTACCAATCGCCCATTATCATCCATTTTCGAGCCATCAAGAATTCATCACATTCATCAAGAAACGTGAGATCTTCATTCTACACGTCCACGCACTTCATTCGCCATCAACGCTCATCATTCGAAGAACTATCAAAGAATGTGAATGACAAAACAAGGTCCAAGATTCAAGAAAGAGATTCATCTAAACATAGCTTGATACCAAATCGATGCATAATGGATCACAAAACCAAAATGCCAAGAAAGAACACTGATCATAACACAAGTAAGAATCTGCAAGAGATTTAATCAAAGATCTTTAATCTAAATAAAGGAAATGAAATAGATCAAAGGACCAAAAGACGAGATGATTTAGGCTGATTCGTGAGTTTTAATCACATGAATTCAAGACAATCAAGGGAATTCACAACTAGCAAAACAAAAAGAAATCAAACGATTTACAATGATGAAGAACCAAATGATGAAACGAGAAAGAACTTGATAGAATGAGCAACGGCTTCTCTCCAATTAATACATACACACCACAATCTTCAAGAGCTCCACTCCTCCTTTCACCACCCAAGAATGCTCAATCTGGAATAGAAGAGAAGATTTCACACTAAAACCCAAAGGAATCATTTCTACCTAAACTAGAGAATCTAAAGCATCAACTTTGTATATCAATATTCGAATGTATGAATAATACGAATGTTTATAAGGCACCTGCGAGGGTATTTATAAGTAGGAAACCTCCCCTTAGGCCACCCTTCCTCTTCAAGATTAGCCCTTTAAGGCTTACATCATCCCACTCCTATGCTTACATCATTTAAAGAAAACAATATCTCCTAAAATACAACTCCAATACTTCAAAGATTCAAAACCAAATGTACATAAGAGAAAATCTATCATACGGCTTGATTGAACTTTAATGTAAGGAGCTCAATAGTCCTCTAGAGGTCAACTGCTTCGCACCTCTTAAATGCCTCGAGTAGGATAAAGATGTCTCCATGGTTGACCTTGATGCATAAGGCCATCAATTATGCATCATACACCCTTGAAAAGTTTGTCCTCAAACTTGGAAAACCAACCCTTACTTGCCTTCTTTACAAAGACTTTCTTCTTGAAAGCTTTGAAGTCATCGAGATCCTTTGATGAACTTCTTAAACTTTCTTCCTCATGCCATAAGACTTGAACTTGCATTTCTCCACCGTGAACGTGGGCTGTTCACGTTGCTTCTCATTTATTCTTACCACTTTACCCTTGTCATTTAGTATGAAACAATGTACCTTGATGACTTGGGCTATTTCCTCCTTTCGAATTCTTGGCCTTTCAACCAAGTGATCCAAGTAGATAGCTCTTGGATGCTCATGGAAGATATGCTTCATAGGAAGATTCAAAAGGTGGTGGATACTTGGATCCGTTTCTTTCTTCTCCAAATGTGTAAGAATAGGATCCTTATACTCTTCATACCCTTGATTCTCCATCTTCATGATTGACACAATATGACGTTTCTCCTCCTTTTGCCGAGATGGTGGATCAAGAGGTTCCAAAGTGATCCTCTTTTGGTTGATGGTGAGAATGTAAGTGTTGGCCCTCCCATCATGTATGACATGTCTATCATATAACCATGGCCTTCCCAATAAAACATGACAAGTATCCATGGGAACTATATCACACCATAATGAATCTTGATAATTCTTTCCAATTGAAAGACTCACCAAAACTCGTTGATCCACACGGATGCCTCGCCCAAGGCTTAGCCATTGTATTGTGTAGGGTGTGGGATGTGGGCTAATCTCCATTTGCAACTTCTTGACCATTGTTGTAGAGGCGGCATTGGTGCAACTTCCTCCATCTATGATCAAGGAGCATACTCTCCTTGGATGGTACAACGAGCGAAATATTGCTTCTCTTTGTTGTTGATCTTTGGCACATTTGTGATATTCAAGGCCCTTTCTACCACAAGTAGTTCTCCTCATCCGCCCTTCCACATATTCTTCTACTACATCTTCCTCTTCTTTGGCGTCAACCCTAGCTTCTTCTTCTTTCTCATACTCCGGCTCTACATATAAAGCACTTCGGTATTCCACCAAAGACACTACTCGCTTGTTTGGACACTCAAGCATAATGTCCCAACCCTTGCATCGAAACACCTTCTTGGAGCTAATGTTCTTGGTTCTTGGACTTGGGTTTTGGATGGGGATTTGTGGCTGGTTTAATGTGGGTTTGGCGAGGTTTAAGGGAGGATGGGGCTGATTTTGTGGAGCTTTTGATTGTGTTTGAGAGTAAGGGAGTGGAGTATAGGGTCTTTGAGGTTCCTTGCCCTTTCCTTCCTTTGTCTTTCCACTTTCATAGCCAAGTTACTTAGCTCATCAAGGGATTCATATGAATGTAATTCAACTATATGACGTATCCAATCATTCAAACCAATCAAGTAACGTACCAGAATTTGTGGTTCCTTCTCTTTGAGATCACAACGCCAAAGGAGGTGTTCAAACTCCCTTGTGTATTCTTCGACCGATTTAGAGCCTTGGACAAGCTTTTGCAGCTTGTAGTAGTTGTCGTGGACGTATGATTGGGAAGGAACTTGGATTGCAACTTTGACTTCATCTTATCCCAAGAACGGATCTTTTCTTTCCCTTTGCAACTCTCTTCTTTTGAAGGTTAGTCCACCAAATAGAAGCATGTTTTCTTAATTTCAAAGCAACGATTTCACCTTGAGCTCATCACTACAATCTTTCAACTCAAAACACGTTCAACCGTATGTATCCAATCAAGATAATCCTCAACATTAAGACTACCATTAAATTCGGGAACTTCTACTTTGAAATCCAAACGTTCATGCACTTTATGCTTCACACTACTATCACCATGAGACGAACCACCATCACGTAGAGAACCTTCACGTAGCACTTTATTTTCTTCCATTTGTTTACCCAATTGCACACGCAAAAATGCTATTTGTTGCTCAAGTTCATAAACCTCATTTGATTTAGATTCTTCGCTTGCCATTAGAAATCAACTTGATGTCATATGAACTCACGAGAAAGGGACGGATTTGGGCTTGGTTTGTGTTTAGGACGAGGGTTCTTTGAGGAGCTACGGGTTCTTTATGAGTTCTTGATGGGTTCTTGATGGGTTCTTGATGAGTTCTTGGAAGAACTATCAAAGGGGCGTGTATAACGTGGGGTTTATGTGATTTTGTGACAAAACAAGGTCCAAGATTTATGCAAGAAACAAAGGAGATTCATCTAAACATAGCTCTGATACCAAATTGATGCATAATGAGACCAAGGAACAATCTCATTACACAAAATCTATGGATCTTTAAAAACGAAGATAGGAATCCTCTTTCTCAAAGTTCCAAAGAATCAAAAATGGCATAGAAATGGATGAAAAAGATGGAAAGAACTATGAAAGAAGGTTACCAAACAATTGGAAACAATGAACAAAATGAATGATGAACGAACGAACAATGGATGGACGAATGTCAAATGATGAACGTTGATGACGAACAAGTGCGTGGACGTGTAGAATGAAGATCTCACGTTTCTTGATGAATGCTTGATGAATTCTTGATGAATTCTTGATGAAGCACTCGAAAATGGATGATAATGGACGATTGGTAGATGGATAGTTGATGGCTTTTGAAGATTCTTTGAAGGATACAGATTCACCACCTCCAAGAATACTCCAATTCCGTCCTTTCACCACTAATGATGCCAAACTTAGTTAGAAGTAGGGTATTTTTCGAATCCCACAATATAGAGACGTAATCACCTAGCACAATTGATAGAGAGAACACATCATGTGTATGAAAAATTCAATGTGAATGACTTGAATGAATTGAATGAATTACAAGCAACAAGCAGGGCGTAATTATAGCTACAAACCAACCCTTAGTCGTCACCTAGCTTCAAGAAAAGACCCTTAAGGGCTTACATCATTCATCCTAATGCTTACATCATAAAGAAAACAATATACTAAACTATATTACAAATATGAATAACTCCTTGGATTCTCATCCAAATTCAAAGATTCTTGAACCATATGAAAGCTCTTGGAATGTAGAATAATCCCTTCTAGGATGACTTCTATGATAGCTTCACGGTCCTTGAATTAAGGAGCAAAAGTATACGTCCGCATGAGTTGATCCTTTCCAAGTAGAGAGATAAAAGAGAGACTTGAACTCTTCTACCTTCTAGGTGAGTATTAGATGTCTCCATGGTTGACCTTGATGCATAAGGCCATCAATTATGCATCAAGATATATGATGTATAATGGGATCAAAGAGATCTCATTACACATAGAATTCGTGATCTTTATGAACAAGATGAGAATCTTCCTTCTCAAAGTTCTTAAGGATCAACTAAACTCAATGAAAAGAGATTGAAAAGGAAAAGAATGATGGGAATTCGTTTACCAAATGAACGTTTGATGAATGCTTGGTGGATGAATGAATGTGTGATAATGGCGTTGAAGGCTCCAAGAGGATAAAGGCACACCACCTCAAATAACTCTTCAATTCTACCTTTCATCACCAAGGGATGCTAACCCAAGGCTAGAAGTAGAGATAAGACGAATCTCCCTCAAGAGAAACGAAAACTAACACAAAAGCTAGAGAGAAAACAACATCATGTTGTGTTTGATTTGTATTGATATTATTGAATGAGATATGAATTACAAGAGGCCTAAGGGGGTATTTATAGTAATCCTAAGCCCCCTTGGATGTGTACAAATCAAGAAGCTAGGCCCTTGAGGCTTACATCATGCTACACATTTATTACATCATAAAAACTCTATAATACAACTCTAGAAAGAAAAAACTATAACTCCTTCAATACTTGTCCGTTTTCCAAGATTCAAAAACCGTTGGAAAGCTCTTTCAATGTACTCCAATCTGTCTTTGGATGACTTCCTCAATAGACGTATGGATCTAGAGTTATAGAGCAGAATATCGAATCAGACTTGATAAGGTCCTCTACTGCCGTGAGTGATGATTACTCAATAAAGGGTATCTCCAAGAGTGATTTAATCTCGTTGATGTCCTCATATATTTGAGAATAACTCCATGTAAGCTAGAATACTATCAAGGTCCTTCACGCTTTCTTCCTTGACCTAATAAACCCTTGTGGTTGTTGATCCCCAAGGTGACATTTGTAGCTTCTAGCTGGATTAAGGTCCTCTTAGCTAACCTTGATGTATATAGCTGGGCGATTATACATCAATATAGAAGAAGTTGTCCAAGGGTCAATTGATCATCATCAAAGGAGCTTCACAATGGTTTTTGAATCTTGAAGTTTGGACAAGTATTGAGCAAGTTATCAGAGTTTTAATCTAGCTTATGTACATTTGTTTCTTTATGATGTCACATTTGTATAGAATGATGTAAGCTAGGATGCCTTGTTTTCTTTCATATCACACGCCTAAGGGGGCCTTCATTTAGTATAAATAGACCCCTTAGGGTGCCTTGTAATCGCACATTATTCAATAGACAAATACAAATCAAACACAACATGATGTTGTTTTCTCTCTAGCTTTTGTGCTAGTTCTTTTCGTTTCCCTTTAGGGAGCTTCAAATATATCTCTACTTCTAGCCTTGGGTTGGCATCCCTTGGTGGTGAAAGGTAGAATTGAAGAGTTCTTGAAGGTGGTGTGCCTATATCCTCAAGAGTCTTCAACGCCATTATCATTCATTCGTTCATCCAAGCGTTCGCTCATCCATTCAATCATCTTTCAATCATCAAACATTCATCAAGCATTCAACAATTATTCAAGCATCAATCGTCCATCATTTGGTAGAAATCTCATTCTTGTTTCGTTTCCATCTCTTTTTCGTTGGATTTAGTTGATTCTTTAGAACTTAGAGAAGAAGATTCTTATCTTTGTTCATAAAGATCCTGAATTCTATGCGTAATGAGATCTCTTTGATCCCATTATACATCAGGGGGTGGTTCACGAGATTACGGAGAAAGGAAGGGGATGGTTCTCGTGAATTAGGGTTCTTTTGTGGAGGTTATTTTGCCGTGAGGGCTTTTGTGGTTTCGAGATTCAAGAAAGGATGAATCTAGAACGGGAAAGGGACGAGATGGATGAATCTTGGATAGAGGCTAGGGGGGGTTGACGTGAGGATGGGGAAGAGAGAGGGAGGACGGCGTGAGGTAAGAAAGGTGAGAGAGTGAGAGGGTGGCGTTTAAAGTGAGAGAGTGTGTGAGGTTATTAGGTTGTTGGAGGAGAGAGAAGGTTGTTATGGAGAGAGAGGAAGAGAGGGGTGGCGTTTGAGAGAGGGGGAAGGGTAACAATTTGTGGGGGTTTAAGGAGGTGGAGATGGCGTTGGGGATACGGGTAGGATATAGGGTTGAATGTGACTTAACTGTATTGTGAGAAAACTCACAGGTAATTACCTTAACTATATTGATAGACAGTGAAACGGATAGAACTAGGTTTCATCTTGACTCCACAAGATAGACAACCTAGGGCTAACTTGACCTAGCAACCTAGGGTCAAGCTCTTCCTAACCACTTGGGTGCCAGACCAAGATACAATAGAAGATAGAGGTGAGGGTTTATCCAAACACTCGAGGGGGTAAGCTTAAAGCTTGATTCATATTTCTCAACAGATGTATCCAATTAATTACGAGCCTAGGTGATGTATTACCGGATCAAGAAAGGTTCTTGATTCCAATAATACATGAAACACGTGTAACCAAACAATAGAAGGGGGGATGGTTCACGAGATTAGGGAGAGAGAAGGGGATGGTTCTCGTGAATTAAGGTTGAAGTTCCACCACATACCTTATGTTGTCGTTTAGGCCAGCAAGATACCTCACAAGAGTTTGAGGTTCATCTTCTTTCAGATTACACCTCCAGAGTAGGTGTTCGAACTCCTTACTTTATTCTTCAATAGATTTAGTCCCTTGGGATAGTTGTTGTAGACGATAATAGTTGTCTTTGAAATAGCTCGCAGGAAGAAACTTAGAATGAAGCTTCTTTCTCATCTTCTCCCAAGAACAGATCTTTTCTTTCCCGGCATGTTGTCTCTTTTTCTATAGATTAGTCCACTAAATACTAGCATGCTTTCGTTTTAAAGCAATATACTTAACCTTCTTGTCATCAGCGACATCTTTCAACTCAAAGACTCGTTCGACAGTTTGGATCCAATCAAGAAAGATTTCAGGATCAAGAGTATCGTCGAATTCAGGGATGTCAACTTTGAAGTCGAGTCTTTCTTCCCTTGGAGGGGGTCTAGGGCGTCGTGACCTCCTGCTTGAGCTAGTAGATTGCTCAGTTTCGCTGGGAATTGCAGGTCTATGTATCGCTTTAGTTGATCAGAAAGATAAGCGATTCTTGCTTCGAGTACTGCCTTTTCTTGTTTCCATTGCTCCGTAGAATTCCATCTTCTTGACTGTTGCTGCCAGATGCCATGGAAGGGGTTGGAACGTCCAGGGTTGACGTTGGGTAGGGAAGGGTAATGTGTTTGGGCTGTTTGTGGAGTTTAGAGTTGCAGGTTGGTACTGAAGGTTTGAAGGTTATGTGTTTGTATTGCAGGATAAGCTATTGGAATAGCGGCTTAAGCTATTGGAATAGCAGGTTAAGCTTTTGGATTAGAACGTTACATGTTTGGTTTACACTCACCTCAACCTAGAGCTCTGATACCACTTTTGATGTATTACCGGATCAAGAAAGGTTCTTGATTCCAATAATACACGAAACACGTGTAACCAAACAACAGAAGGGGGGATGGTTCACAACGTATCTTATCCTTCCCTTTTGTTTGTCGTTTCTTTTGAAGATTAGTCCACCAAATACTAGCATGCTTTCTCAACTTCAAGGCTACATACTTCACTTTTAGCTCATCATTAACTTCTTTCAAATCAAACACACGTTCAACCGTTTGAATCCAATCAAGAAATACCTCCGGGTCTAAACTACCATCAAATTCAGGTATTTCAACTTTAAAATCAAAACGTTCACCTCTTCTTGAGAATGGGCTAGGCGTGCCATATGAAGCATCTTGATCAACATTTAAAGACTCCTTTTGTAAAGCTCGATTCAAATCCATATAGGTCTTTAATTGTTTTTGCAACATCTCAATTTGCATCCTCATGGCGTCGGCATTCTTAGGTGAACTAGATTGAGACTCGTCCATTTGATTCAATCTTGATGTCAAATTAGAACTCGTGGGTAAGGGGACGGATTTGGGTAGGTTTGTGTTTGGTTTTAGGGTTCTTTGTGGAGTTTGGGGTTCTTTATGAATTCTTGATGAATTCTTGATGGGTTCTTTATGAGTTCTTGGAAGAACTCTAGGGTGGCGTGTGAATGTGATGGGATAAGGGACCATTTGGCTAGTTTTTGTGGAGCTTAAGGTTCTTTATGAATTCTTGATGAATTCTTGATGAGTTCTTGATGGGTTCTTGATGAGTTCTTGGATGAACTCAACAATGGCGTGTGATTTGTGATGAAAACAAGGTAAAAACGATGCAAGATACACGAGATATCAACAACCTAGGCTCTGATACCACTTTTGATGCATAATGAATCAAAACAATTCATCATACACGAAATGTAAAATGGATCGTTCACAAGATAGAACTTGTGATTGTTGATTTCTCAATGAAACGCACGAAATGAAGGAATTTGAAATGAAATGGATGGCTATGGACGAGAGCTCTAATGCATAAGACTAAAAAAAACAATCAAGAGAAACTAGGACAAAGCCAAGATCATACCAACAATGTAGAACCACTCGACAAACGTGAAGAACAACGATAGATTTGAGCAACGAAGCCTTTCCAATTGCTACAGCCACACCACAATCTTCAAGAGCTCCTACTCCTCCTTTACACCACCCAAGAATGCTCAATCTTGGATTAGAAGAGGAGATTCCTCTAAAACCCCAAGGGAATTCAACTCTAGCCAAAACTAGAGAGAAAACTAAAGCATATCAACTTTAGAGAGATTTGTGTTTATTTCAATATGAATGAGATGTGTTACAAGAGGCCTAAGGGGGTCTATTTATAGTAGAGGCCCTCCCTTTAGGCGTCACCTAGCTTCAAGATTAGGCCCCTTAAGGGCTTACATCATCCCACTCACATATTACATCACTTTAAAGAAAATACAATATCTCCTAAAATACAACTCCAATACTAAAGATTCAAAAGCCAAAATGTACATAAAGAATAGCTCTATCACATGGCTAAATGAGAACTTCAAGACTCTTGAGATAAGGAGCTCAAAAATCTCTTAGTGTAGGAGATACCCATGATGTCATGTGAGAAACCACTTGAAATGAGTCAGAGCATGTTTGTGATGTCTTTAAGAGCTTCTTCTTGATGCATAGAAGTATGATATGCATCATTCACCCCTTCTTGAGAAAAGTTTGCCCTCAAACTTGGAATCTCTTCACCTTCTTGATAATAAGGTTTAAGATCACTTACATTGAAGGTACAACTTCCCTCATAATCATCATCTAACTTCAACTTGTAGGCATTATCTCCGATCTTCTCAATAACCTCGAATGGACCATCACTTCTCGGTTTCAATTTCCCTTTTCTTCTACTTGGAAACCTTTCTTTCTTGAGGTGAATCCATACTAAGTCTCCAGGTTTGAAAATAACCTTCTTCCTCTTATGATTGACCTTCTCTTCAACCCTTTGAGTGTATCTCATGATCTTTTCACGAACTTCCTCATGTAACTTCTTAATCTCCTCAACTCTCTTATTAGCTTCAAAACTGAATTTAGTTGATGTAGATATAGGAGATAAATCCATGGGTTTGAGAGGGTTCTTACCATACACAACTTCAAATGGAGATAACTTTGTAGCTCGATTTGGACTACGATTATAAGCAAACTCTGCATGACTCAACAAAGTATCCCAACTTTTCTTATCCTGACTCACCAAAGCTCGTAATAAGGCTCCCAATGTACGGTTGACAACTTCAGTTTGTCCATCCGTTTGGGGATGACATGTCGTACTAAATTTGAGCTTTGTTCCCATCTTCTTCCAAAGAGTAACCCAAAAGTGACTTAGAAACTTAGAGTCTCTATCACTTACCATAGTCTTGGGTATACCATGCAACTTAACAATTTCATCAAAGTATAAAGTAGCAACTCTCGTAGCATCATATGTAGTGTTGCAAGGTACAAAATGTGCCATCTTTGAAAATCGATCTACAACCACCATAATAGAATCTTTACCTCTTTGAGTTCGAGGTAGACCCACAACGAAGTCTAAACTCACATCTTCCCAAGGATGATATGGAATAGGTAGAGGTGTATATAAGCCTTGTGGTAACACGTGTGACTTGGCAAGGTTGCACGTACCACATCTCTTCACAATATGCTCAACATCTTTCACCATACTTGGCCAAATGATGCATAATGGGACCAAAAGATCACATTACACTAAAGGATTAAGGATCTTTAAAAACGAAGATAAGAATCTCCCTTCTCAAAGTTCTTAAGGTGCGAAAATGGAATGGAAATGGATAGAAAGAACTATGAAAGATGATTACCAAATGAAGGTATGATGATGAACGAATGATGGACGGTTTGAATGCTTTGGGTTCTTGATGAATTCTTGTTGAATTCTTGATGAATTCTTGATGAATGTTGTTTGGATGGATGAATGTAGTGAATGACCGATGGAATGGATAGTTGGATAGATTGGCTTTTGAAGGATCGATGAGGATACAGCCACACCACCTCAAAGAACTCTTCAATTCCTTCCTTTCACCTTCAAGGATGCCACCCTTGAATAGAAGAAGGGGATACTCGTTCTCCCTCAAGAGAAACGAAAACTCTAGCTCAAAACTAGAGAGAAAACAACACCTTGTGTTTGTATTTGATTTATTGAATGACTTGAATTGAATGAATACAATGGCACCCTAGGGGGTCTATTTATACTACTTTAGGGACCCCTTGGACGTGTACCTAGGGTTCAAGAAACCAAGAATCAACTATTACATCATATATCCTATTTATGACATCATAAACTCTAAAATACAACTCTAGAAAGAAATTGCTATAACTCCTTCAATACTTGTCCGTTTTCATTGATTCAAATACCATTGGAAAGCTTATTGAAAGAGCTCCAATCTGTCTTTTGATGATTTCCTCAATAGATGTATGGATCCAGAGTTATAGAGCAAAATATCGAACTGTACTTGATAAGGTCCTCCATTCGCGAATTCAATAAGGACTCTTATTGCCGGAGTATTTTGAGCTCATTGATGACTTCCATATATGAGAGTAACTCCATGTAGCTAGAATAACATCAAGGTCCTTCATGCTTGCTTCCTTGATGTATAGAGCTTAATAAACCATTGTAATTGATGATGTCGTTGATGTTTTTGTAACTTGAAGCTAGATCAAAGTCCTCTTAGCTAACCTTGATGTATATAGCTAGGCTATTATGCATCATTCTCCCCCGTTTGAAAAAGTTTGCCTCAAACTTTAGACAAGACTTTCTTTAAAGAAAAACACCATATAACTTTAATCACAAAACTTCTTTGATTCGTACTCACAAGTGATCATATATAAACTTCTTCTTCAAAGCCCTTCTTCCTTCTTTGTAAGATGTCTTTCCATATGTGTTGTTCCGTCAACTTGCTTCTTGAAGAGACTACAAACTCTCTTCTTAAACGCTTTGAAATCATCATAGATTCCTTTGATGCTTGACTTGAACTTCCACTTTCTTCCAAATTTTCATAACTAATCCAATGACATTATGGAACTTCAAATCTTGTTTCTTCATAGAGAATGTAGAAACCTCATATAACTTCTCAACTTCAAAGTATAGATTCATAAGCTCGTAACTCATGATGAAGACAATAGTAAGACTTCCTTGAATCCATGGTACTTCAACCTTAGAATTCAAGCTTTCATCTCCATATAGTATAGAAGGATTGCAAATATCACAACATTGTAACGTTTGCTCAATGTCAACGATCATGCTTGGCCAGAAATAATACTCCTTCATCTTGTAATGTCGTATTGAGAAGACCCAAATGATCAAAAGAACTTCCATGTACTTCCATGATTAAGAAGTCACGAATTCCACTCCTTGGAATACACAATTGATTCCCTTTGAAAAGAAATCCATGAGTAATATGAAAGGGTTGTTGATGATGCTTCTCACATACCTTGAATACTTCTTTAAAATCATCATCATCTTCATATAACTCCTTGATATATCCAAGCTCGAGTAATTTTGAATCAAACATGTATCTCCTCGTTAGAAAACTTCCTTTAGTCAAAGGACTTGCTTCCTCAAGTGACTTGATTTTGATGAACAAATCAAGTACTTCATCTCAAAGTATAACGATGGCTTGATCTCCTTATCATATGAAGCATACTCCAATACTTTGTAAGAATCACAAAGCTTAAGGATGAATCCTCTATGATAACAATCCTTTTGCTCAAATATCCTCATGATAACAACAAGTATGAATGTAAAGCCATAAGCATGAAGCTTCTCCTTTTCTCAATTAGTATATCACCAAAATAATCCATGGGACAACTTCCTTGAGATAGGACTTCACCTTTCTCAACTCCATTTGTAATGAACAAATATGATGCGAGAATAGGAAATAAAGAATATGATGATCTTTAGCATCCTTTAGAGACATAGTACCTCAAGTATAGATGCAAGTATGGATCCTTCTTGAATATTTCCTTTCTTCCTTTTGTCCACTTGAATTACTCCATTTGATGAGATATGTTGAGTTAGCTCATTCTTGGGCGAGAGGTAAGGACAATTCTCAAGTACTTCTCGATTCTCCTTGTGGCTCCTCGTGCTTTGTCATGATCAAGACTAACTCCAAAGGATTTACATACTCCTTTCTACTTCTACTACATACAAAAATGTTACCAAAGTATACAAATACAATCTTTTACATTGTAATGGTACATACTCTTTCAAAATATGTTGCATACTATGAGAATCAAAACCGTTGATGTAGTTATGCGAATTGAGCTTGATCCCAAAGAGATAAGTGAGAGAAGTCACTTGTCGATGGTGCTTGTCTTTCATCCAAATATTCACAATTGAGAACAAGTGATGGCATAGGATCTTGATCCTTTATACGCTTGTTTCCAACCTCCATTGGTGTAAGAATTAGACTCCTTGGTTCTTCAAATTCATGATACTTATTCTCCATAAGTGTCATAAGAATGCTTTGATCCTCCGTGGGCCATGAGTTACAAGAGGGTAATAAGGGCGTCTCTTGGAGCATGATACTCCAATCATACAACTTTGATTTTCCAAACAAAGTATAACAAAAATCCATAGAAGTAATATTACAATATAATGAATCTTTGCAAATCTTGTAAAAACAAAGACTTACTAAACTTCTTGGATCAAGGTGTATGTTGTCGTCATAAACGTGTAGAGTAGGAAGTGAATAGCTCTCCAAATCCTTCATTTTGATCCTCTTTGTAGAAACGTCAATGTCAAGATCAATGCCCTCGTCAATACTACAATGGGAAGTACAATCTTCTCTCTCTTGATTCAATGGACATACTTCTTTTTGAATGGTATATTGAGAGTAAGAAATAGGCTCTCTTTGTTGTAGATCATTTGATACACTAGTCTCTTTCAAGACTCTACTTACAACAAGCAACTCTTCTCCACTTAATTCTTCTACATACATCGTTTCTAGTACAATATCCTCTTCTTTTTCTTCCTCGTGTACTTCATGAGGCACGCTACATACCTCATTTATGCCAAGTTTATGAACATCCTCATGCTCGTCAAATACATCAAATACCACACTTTCAATTTCTGGTTGCATGCTTAATGATGTTTGACAATCAACCAAAGATACTTCTTTCTCCTTAGGACATGCACTTTCAATATGATCAAAACTTTGGCAATGTAGACATGTACTTGGAACAATGATTTCCTTTTCTTGGACAATAGGAGTGGGAAGGTTTTGGGCTGATTTGAGGAGTTTTGGGCAGTAGGTATAGAGAGGTCTAAGGCTTGTTTTGTGGAGCTATGGATAGGATGTTGTAGGGGCTGTTTTGTAGGTCTTTCGACGTGAGGTTTGGGATTGATTTGGGGCTGTTTTGGGATGTTCTTGGCGTGGGGTTTTGTGGTTGGTATGTTTGGTTTTAGTTGTAGATGGTTCTCACCCCAAGTTTCTTTCATCTTTGCCTCCATCTCAACATTAAAAGCCAAAGAACTTAACTCTTCCAAGTTTGAATAAAATTGACATACAACAATATCTCCAATGTAATCATTAAGACCACTTAAGTAACATACCAAGACTTGGGGGTCATCCTCCTCAAGAGCATACTTCCATAGTTGCATTCTGAATTGTATCGTGTATGGAACCACGTCCATGCTCCCTTGCTTCATTCTTGCAAGTTTGATGATGTGGTCTCTTTTGATTGGCGAAAATTCTTCTTGGACATGATATCCCTTCTTCTTATTCAAACGTGTGCTCCATTCGTAAGGAGCTTCATATTCATCATTAGAAGAGTGAACCACACGTGATTTTGCGCTTCTTGATCCCTTTGGAAGAATTCCACATTCTTCCATTTGCTTGGCAAGATCATCAATTTGTTGCTTCAAGCATTGTAGCTCACGTTGGGAATTCTTGCTAGAATCGTCCATCTTGATCAATCTTGGTGCAAAAAGATTGCAAGATTCATGGTTTAGGGGCTTTGGATGGGTAAAGGACGAGAGATTTGTATTTGGGGCGGATTGTGTTTGGGCTATGGGTTCTTTGTGGAGTTTATGGTTCTTTATGAGTTCTTTATGAGTTCTTGGGAGAACTTTTGGGTGGCGTGATGATGGGGAATGGTGGGGATGGGTTTGTGATGGAAAGATGGTAAAAAGGTGGATCAAGAACTAAGAGAATCAATCTCCTAAGCTCTGATACCAATTTTGATGCATAATGGGACCAAAAGATCACATTACACAAAAGGATTAAGGATCTTTAAAAACGAAGATAAGAATCTCCCTTCTCAAAGTTCTTAAGGTGCGAAAATGGAATGGAAATGGATAGAAAGAACTATGAAAGATGATTACCAAATGAAGGTATGATGATGAACGAATGATGGACGGTTTGAATGCTTTGGGTTCTTGATGAATTCTTGTTGAATTCTTGATGAATTCTTGATGAATGTTGTTTGGATGGATGAATGTAGTGAATGGAGATGGAATGGATAGTTGGATAGATTGGCTTTTGAAGGATCGATGAGGATACAGCCACACCACCTCAAAGAACTCTTCAATTCCTTCCTTTCACCTTCAAGGATGCCACCCTTGAATAGAAGAAGGGGATACTCGTTCTCCCTCAAGAGAAACGAAAACTCTAGCTCAAAACTAGAGAAAACAACACCTTGTGTTTGTATTTGATTTATTGAATGACTTGAATTGAATGAATACAATGGAACCCTAGGGGGTCTATTTATACTACTTTAGGGACCCCTTGGACGTGTACCTAGGGTTCAAGAAACCAAGAATCAACTATTACATCATATATCCTATTTATGACATCATAAACTCTAAAATACAACTCTAGAAAGAAATTGCTATAACTCCTTCAATACTTGTCCGTTGTCATTGATTCAAAAACCATTGGAAAGCTTATTGAAAGAGCTCCAATCTGTCTTTTGATGATTTCCTCAATAGATGTATGGATCTAGAGTTATAGAGCAAAATATCGAACTGTACTTGATAAGGTCCTCCATTGCCGCGAATTCAATAAGGACTCTTATTGCCGAGAGTATTTTGAGCTCATTGATGACTTCCATATATGAGAGTAACTCCATGTAAGCTAGAATAACATCAAGGTCCTTCATGCTTGCTTCCTTGATGTATAGAGCTTAATAAACCATTGTAATTGATGATGTCGTTGATGTTTTTGTAACTTGAAGCTAGATCAAAGTCCTCTTAGCTAACCTTGATGTATATAGCTAGGCTATTATGCATCACCAAAAGTAATAATCTCTCAACATCAAATAAGTCTTCTCTATACCAAAATGACCCACCAAAGCACCTCCATGGACCTCTTGAATCAACAATTCACGCAAGGAAGTCTTTGGTATGCATAATTGATTCCCTTTGAATAGGAAACCATCTTCAATATGAAACATTTCATGGGGATGTTTCTTCGCCAATTCATACACTTCTTTGAAATCTTGATCATCTTGATACAAATCCTTAATATGCTCAAATCCAGCAACATTAGAATCAAGAATATATGTGAGTAAGTACCTTCTTGAAAGAGCATCGGCACCCTTATTCAAGTGCCCGGCTTTGTGTTTGATCACGAATTGAAAGGCTTGCATAAATTCAACCCATTTGGCATGGCGTGGGTTAAGCTTGTGTTGGCCTTGGATGAATTTGAGAGCTTCATGATCACTATGAAGAATGAACTCTCCACTTAGCAAATAATGTCTCCAATGCTCAAGAGCTCTTATAATGGCATAGAACTCTTTATCATATGTACTATACTTCCTCTTAGCCTCGTTCAACTTCTCACTAAAGTAGGCTATTGGCCTTCCCTCTTGTGTAAGGACAGCACCAATGCCAACTCCACTAGCATCCACTTCTACTTCAAATACTTTGTCAAAACATGGCAAGACTAGAAGCGGTGCGTTACACAACTTTTCTTTGATGCTCTCAAATGCTAATTGGCGCTTTTACTCCAAGAATACTCCTTTGCTTCAACAACTCGGTCATAGGAGCCATAATAGTAGAGAAATTCTTGATAAATCTTCTATAGAAGAAGCTAAACCATGAAATGATCGTACCTCATGTATACTCGTTGGTGTTGGCCATTCTTGGATAGCCTTGATCTTTTCTTGGTCGACATGGATTCCATCTTTGGAGCACATATCCAAGGAAGACAACCTTGGGTGAGAAGAAAGAGCACTTCTCAAGTTGGCGTAGAGCTTTTCTTTCTCCAAGATATACAAAACTAGCTCTATATGCTTTACATGATCATTCTCACTTCTACTATATACAAGTATGTCATCAAAGTATACAACAACACACTTTCCAATCAAAGGTTTCAATACATGATTCATTAACCTCATGAAAGTAGAAGGAGCATTTGTTAGACCGAAAGGCATCACTAACCATTCATATAAGCCTTCTTTGGTTTTGAAAGTCGTTTTCCATTCATCTCCTTCACATATGCGAATTTGATGATATCCACTCTTCAAATCGATCTTTGAAAACACAACACTTCCATAAAGTTCATCTAGGAGATCCTCCAAACGTGGAATGGGAAAACGATATTTGATGGTGATTTTGTTGATGGACCTACAATCCATGCACATACGTTGAGTACCATCTTTCTTAGGAACTAGTAGTAACAGGAGCACAAGGGCTCATACTTGGACGAATTAAACCCTTTTGGAGTAGTTCATCAACTTGCTTTTAAACTTCTTGGGACTCTTTGGGGTTCATTCGGTATGCTTGCTTGTTGGGTAATGTAGCTCCCGGAATTAGATCAATCTTATGCTCGATGTCCCTCCTTGGTGGCAAGCCGTGGGGCATGTCTTTTGGAAACAAATGACCAAATATCCTCATTAAGGGTGTAAGCGTGGGTGTTCAATAGTTGGGAAGCTTGTTCCTCTTGCAAATTTGCCAAAATCAACTCCTTTTGCTCATGAAACTCATGTTGTTCTGCTTTTAGCAAGGAAACAATATTGGACTCCTTTTCTTGCTCCTTTTGTTGGGGTGGCCGAATAATAGAAGAAGGTGGCAATGGGGCCAATGTGATCTTCTTCTTGTTGATGGTGAAGGAATAAGTGTTCATTCTTCCATCATGTGTGACGTACCTATCAAAAAGCCAAGGTCTCCCAAGCAAAATATGACAAGCATCCATAGGTACTACATCACACCATATTTGATCTTTATAACTCTTCCCAATGGATAAAGATATAAGCACGTTTATCAATCTTTATACCCTTCCCATGACTCAACCATTGTATGTTGTAAGGAGAGGGATGAGAACTTACTTCCAACTTCAATTTTCAACCATTATAGTAGAAGCCGCATTAGTACAACTACCACCATCAATAATGAGTGAACATACCTTCCCTTGAACCGTACATCTAGTATGGAAGATAGTTTCACGTTGCTCCAATTCGTTTGGTGTAGAAGCCACGCTTAATGCCCTTCTCAACACAAGTAATTCTCCATCATCCGCTTCTTCTACATTTTCCTCTTCACAAACGTCATCCTCCTCAAGTTGCTCTTCTTCATACTCACTTTCATGGCAACTTGGTTCAACATATAAAGCACTTTGATATTCAACAAGAGAGACTACGTTTGTTAGGACATTCGGATGCAATATGACCCAACCCTTGGCACCTAAAACATCTTCTTGGAGGCAATGTCCTTGATTCTTGGACGTGGGGTTTAGGTGGGGGATTTTGAGGCTGATTTTGTGGGGTTTTGCCGTAGGGTTTTTGGGAGGATGGGGGCTGATTTTGTGGAGTTTTGTATTGTGTTTGGGTAGGTGGACGTGTGGTATAAGGTTTGGATTGTGTAGATGCGTTCTCATGGTATCTTTTCCTCTTTCTTTCCTTTGCCTTTCTACTTTCAAGGCCAAAGTACTTAATTCATCCAACGATTGATAAGAATGTAACTCAACAACATTACGTATCCAATCATTCAAACCAATTAGGAAACGTACCAAAACTTGTGGCTCATTCTCCTTTAAGTCACAACGCCAAAGGAGATGTTCAAACTCTTTGGTATACTCTTCCACCGATTTGGATCCTTGAACAAGCTTTTGAAGTTTGACATAGTTGTCTTGGACGTAACTTTGAGGTAGAAATTTGCTTTGTAATTTGGACTTCATCTTCTCCCATGAACGTATCTTATCCTTCCCTTTTGTTTGTCGTTTCTTTTGAAGATTAGTCCACCAAATACTAGCATGCTTTCTCAACTTCAAGGCTACATACTTCACTTTTAGCTCATCATTAACTTCTTTCAAATCAAACACACGTTCAACCGTTTGAATCCAATCAAGAAATACCTCCGGGTCTAAACTACCATCAAATTCGTATTTCAACTTTAATATCAAATCGTTCACCTCTTCTTGAGAATGGGCTAGGCGTGCCATATGAAGCATCTTGATCAACATTTAAAGACTCCTTTTGTAAAGCTCGATTCAAATCCATATAGGTCTTTAATTGTTTTTGCAACATCTCAATTTGCATCCTCATGGCGTCGGCATTCTTAGGTGAACTAGATTGAGACTCGTCCATTTGATTCAATCTTGATGTCAAATTAGAACTCTCGTGGGTAAGGGACGGATTTGGGTAGGTTTGTGTTTGGTTTTAGGGTTCTTTGTGGAGTTTGGGGTTCTTTATGAATTCTTGATGAATTCTTGATGGGTTCTTTATGAGTTCTTGGAAGAACTCTAGGGTGGCGTGTGAATGTGATGGGATAAGGGACGGATTTGGCTAGTTTTTGTGGAGCTTAAGGTTCTTTATGAATTCTTGATGAATTCTTGATGAGTTCTTGATGGGTTCTTGATGAGTTCTTGGATGAACTCAACAATGGCGTGTGATTTGTGATGAAAACAAGGTAAAAACGATGCAAGATACGAGATATCAACAACCTAGGCTCGATACCACTTTTGATGCATAATGAATCAAAACAATTCATCATACGAAATGTAAAATGGATCGTTCACAAGATAGAACTTGTGATTGTTGATTTCTCAATGAAACGCATAAATGAAGGAATTTGAAATGAAATGGATGGCTATGGACGAGCTCTAATGCATAAGACTAAAAAAAACAATCAAGAGAAACTAGGACAAAGCCAAGATCATACCAACAATGTAGAACCACTCGTCAAACGTGAAGAACAACGATAGATTTGAGCAACGAAGCCTTTCCAATTGCTACAGCCACACCACAATCTTCAAGAGCTCCTACTCCTCCTTTACACCACCCAAGAATGCTCAATCTTGGATTAGAAGAGGAGATTCCTCTCGAAAACCCCAGGAATTCGAACTCTAGCCAAAACTAGAGAAAACTAAAGCATATCAACTTTAGAGATTTGTGTTTATTTCAATATGAATGAGATGTGTTACAAGAGGCCTAAGGGGGTCTATTTATAGTAGAGGCCCTCCCTTTAGGCGTCACCTAGCTTCAAGATTAGGCCCCTTAAGGGCTTACATCATCCCACTCACATATTACATCACTTTAAAGAAAATACAATATCTCCTAAAATACAACTCCAATACTAAAGATTCAAAAGCCAAAATGTACATAAAGAATAGCTCTATCACATGGCTAAATGAGAACTTCAAGACTCTTGAGATAAGGAGCTCAAAAATCTCTTAGTGTAGGAGATACCCATGATGTCATGTGAGAAACCACTTGAAATGAGTTGTAGCATGTTTGTGATGTCTTTAAGAGCTTCTTCTTGATGCATAGAAGTATGATATGCATCATTCACCCCTTCTTGAGAAAAGTTTGCCCTCAAACTTGGAATCTCTTCACCTTCTTGATAATAAGGTTTAAGATCACTTACATTGAAGGTACAACTTCCCTCATAATCATCATCTAACTTCAACTTGTAGGCATTATCTCCGATCTTCTCAATAACCTCGAATGGACCATCACTTCTCGGTTTCAATTTCCCTTTTCTTCTACTTGGAAACCTTTCTTTCTTGAGGTGAATCCATACTAAGTCTCCAGGTTTGAAAATAACCTTCTTCCTCTTATGATTGACCTTCTCTTCAACCCTTTGAGTGTATCTCATGATCTTTTCACGAACTTCCTCATGTAACTTCTTAATCTCCTCAACTCTCTTATTAGCTTCAAAACTGAATTTAGTTGATGTAGATATAGGAGATAAATCCATGGGTTTGAGAGGGTTCTTACCATACACAACTTCAAATGGAGATAACTTTGTAGCTCGATTTGGACTACGATTATAAGCAAACTCTGCATGACTCAACAAAGTATCCCAACTTTTCTTATCCTTACTCACCAAAGCTCGTAATAAGGCTCCCAATGTACGGTTGACAACAGTTTGTCCATCCGTTTGGGGATGACATGCCGTACTAAATTTGAGCTTTGTTCCCATCTTCTTCCAAAGAGTAACCCAAAAGTGACTTAGAAACTTAGAGTCTCTATCACTTACCATAGTCTTGGGTATACCATGCAACTTAACAATTTCATCAAAGTATAAAGTAGCAACTCTCGTAGCATCATATGTAGTGTTGCAAGGTACAAAATGTGCCATCTTTGAAAATCGATCTACAACCACCATAATAGAATCTTTACCTCTTTGAGTTCGAGGTAGACCCACAACGAAGTCTAAACTCACATCTTCCCAAGGATGATATGGAATAGGTAGAGGTGTATATAAGCCTTGTGGTAACACGTGTGACTTGGCAAGGTTGCACGTACCACATCTCTTCACAATATGCTCAACATCTTTCACCATACTTGGCCAAAAGTAATAATCTCTCAACATCAAATAAGTCTTCTCTATACCAAAATGACCCACCAAAGCACCTCCATGGACCTCTTGAATCAACAATTCACGCAAGGAAGTCTTTGGTATGCATAATTGATTCCCTTTGAATAGGAAACCATCTTCAATATGAAACATTTCATGGGGATGTTTCTTCGCCAATTCATACACCTCTTTGAAATCTTGAACATCTTGATACAAATCCTTAATATGCTCAAATAAATCAACATTAGAATAAAGAATATATGAGTAAGTACCTTCTTGAAAGAGCATCGGCACCCTTATTCAAGTGCCCGGCTTTGTGTTTGATCACGAATTGAAAGGCTTGCATAAATTCAACCCATTTGGCATGGCGTGGGTTAAGCTTGTGTTGGCCTTGGATGAATTTGAGAGCTTCATGATCACTATGAAGAATGAACTCTCCACTTAGCAAATAATGTCTCCAATGCTCAAGAGCTCTTATAATGGCATAGAACTCTTTATCATATGTACTATACTTCCTCTTAGCCTCGTTCAACTTCTCACTAAAGTAGGCTATTGGCCTTCCCTCTTGTGTAAGGACAGCACCAATGCCAACTCCACTAGCATCCACTTCTACTTCAAATACTTTGTCAAAACATGGCAAGACTAGAAGCGGTGCGTTACACAACTTTTCTTTGATGCTCTCAAATGCTAATTGGCGCTTTTACTCCAAGAATACTCCTTTTGCTTCAACAACTCGGTCATAGGAGCCATAATAGTAGAGAAATTCTTGATAAATCTTCTATAGAAAGAAGCTAAACCATGAAATGATCGTACCTCATGTATACTCGTTGGTGTTGGCCATTCTTGGATAGCCTTGATCTTTTCTTGAGTCGACATGGATTCCATCTTTGGAGAGCACATATCAAGGAAGACAACCTTGGGTGAGAAGAAAGAGCACTTCTCCAAGTTGGCGTAGAGCTTTTCTTTCTCCAAGATATACAAAACTAGCTCTATATGCTTTACATGATCATTCTCACTTCTACTATATACAAGTATGTCATCAAAGTATACAACAACACACTTTCCAATCAAAGGTTTCAATACATGATTCATTAACCTCATGAAAGTAGAAGGAGCATTTGTTAGACCGAAAGGCATCACTAACCATTCATATAAGCCTTCTTTGGTTTTGAAAGTCGTTTTCCATTCATCTCCTTCACATATGCGAATTTGATGATATCCACTCTTCAAATCGATCTTTGAAAACACAACACTTCCATAAAGTTCATCTAGGAGATCCTCCAAACGTGGAATGGGAAAACGATATTTGATGGTGATTTTGTTGATGGACCTACAATCCATGCACATACGTTGAGTACCATCTTTCTTAGGAACTAGTAACAGGAGCAGCACAAGGGCTCATACTTGGGCCGAATTAAACCCTTTTGGAGTAGTTCATCAACTTGCTTTTGAACTTCTTGGGACTCTTTGGGGTTCATTCGGTATGCTTGCTTGTTGGGTAATGTAGCTCCCGGAATTAGATCAATCTTATGCTCGATGTCCCTCCTTGGTGGCAAGTGTGGGCATGTCTTTTGAAACAAATGACCAAATCTCCTCATTAAGGGGGTAAGCCGTGGGTGTTCAATAGTTGGGGAAGCTTGTTCCTCTTGCAAATTTGCCAAAATCAACTCCTTTTGCTCATGAAACTCATGTTGTTCTGCTTTTAGCAAGGAAACAATATTGGACTCCTTTTCTTGCTCCTTTTGTTGGGGTGGCCGAATAATAAAAGAAGGTGGCAATGGGACCAATGTGATCTTCTTCTTGTTGATGGTGAAGGAATAAGTGTTCATTCTTCCATCATGTGTGACGTACCTATCAAAAAGCCAAGGTCTCCCAAGCAAAATATGACAAGCATCCATAGGTACTACATCACACCATATTTGATCTTTATAACTCTTCCCAATGGATAAAGATATAAGCACACGTTTATCAATCTTTATACCCTTCCCATGACTCAACCATTGTATGTTGTAAGGAGAGGGATGAGAACTTACTTCAACTTCAATTTTCAACCATTATAGTAGAAGCCGCATTAGTACAACTACCACCATCAATAATGAGTGAACATACCTTCCCTTGAACCGTACATCTAGTATGGAAGATAGTTTCACGTTGCTCCAATTCGTTTGGTGTAGAAGCCACGCTTAATGCCCTTCTCAACACAAGTAATTCTCCATCATCCGCTTCTTCTACATTTTCCTCTTCACAAACGTCATCCTCCTCAAGTTGCTCTTCTTCATACTCACTTTCATGGCAACTTGGTTCAACATATAAAGCACTTTGATATTCAACAAGAGAGACTACACGTTTGTTAGGACATTCGGATGCAATATGACCCAACCCTTGGCACCTAAAACATCTTCTTGGAGGCAATGTCCTTGATTCTTGGACGTGGGGTTTAGGTGGGGGATTTTGAGGCTGATTTTGTGGGGTTTTGCCGTAGGGTTTTTGGGAGGATGGGGGCTGATTTTGTGGAGTTTTGTATTGTGTTTGGGTAGGTGGACGTGTGGTATAAGGTTTGGATTGTGTAGATGCGTTCTCATGGTATCTTTTCCTCTTTCTTTCCTTTGCCTTTCTACTTTCAAGGCCAAAGTACTTAATTCATCCAACGATTGATAAGAATGTAACTCAACAACATTACGTATCCAATCATTCAAACCAATTAGGAAAGCGTGCAAAACTTGTGGCTCATTCTCCTTTAAGTCACAACGCCAAAGGAGATGTTCAAACTCTTTGGTATACTCTTCCGATTTGGATCCTTGAACAAGCTTTTGAAGTTTGACATAGTTGTCTTGGACGTAACTTTGAGGTAGAAATTTGCTTTGTAATTTGGACTTCATCTTCTCCCATGAACGTATCTTATCCTTCCCTTTTGTTTGTCGTTTCTTTTGAAGATTAGTCCACCAAATACTAGCATGCTTTCTCAACTTCAAGGCTACATACTTCACTTTTAGCTCATCATTAACTTCTTTCAAATCAAACACACGTTCAACCGTTTGAATCCAATCAAGAAATACCTCCGGGTCTAAACTACCATCAAATTCAGGTATTTCAACTTTAAAATCAAAACGTTCACCTCTTCTTGAGAATGGGCTAGGCGTGCCATATGAAGCATCTTGATCAACATTTAAAGACTCCTTTTGTAAAGCTCGATTCAAATCCATATAGGTCTTTAATTGTTTTTGCAACATCTCAATTTGCATCCTCATGGCGTCGGCATTCTTAGGTGAACTAGATTGAGACTCGTCCATTTGATTCAATCTTGATGTCAAATTAGAACTCTCGTGGGTAAGGGACGGATTTGGGTAGGTTTGTGTTTGGTTTTAGGGTTCTTTGTGGAGTTTGGGGTTCTTTATGAATTCTTGATGAATTCTTGATGGGTTCTTTATGAGTTCTTGGAAGAACTCTAGGGTGGCGTGTGAATGTGATGGGATAAGGGGGATTTGGCTAGTTTTTGTGGAGCTTAAGGTTCTTTATGAATTCTTGATGAATTCTTGATGAGTTCTTGATGGGTTCTTGATGAGTTCTTGGATGAACTCAACAATGGCGTGTGATTTGTGATGAAAACAAGGTAAAAACGATGCAAGATACACGAGATATCAACAACCTAGGCTCTGATACCACTTTTGATGCATAATGAATCAAAACAATTCATCATACACGAAATGTAAAATGGATCGTTCACAAGATAGAACTTGTGATTGTTGATTTCTCAATGAAACGCATGAAATGAAGGAATTTGAAATGAAATGGATGGCTATGGGAGAGCTCTAATGCATAAGACTAAAAAACAATCAAGAGAAACTAGGACAAAGCCAAGATCATACCAACAATGTAGAACCACTCGTCACGTGAAGAACAACGATAGATTTGAGCAACGAAGCCTTTCCAATTGCTACAGCCACACCACAATCTTCAAGAGCTCCTACTCCTCCTTTACACCACCCAAGAATGCTCAATCTTGGATTAGAAGGAGATTCCTCTCGAAAACCCCAAGGAATTCGAACTCTAGCCAAAACTAGAGAGAAAACTAAAGCATATCAACTTTAGAGAGATTTGTGTTTATTTCAATATGAATGAGATGTGTTACAAGAGGCCTAAGGGGTCTATTTATAGTAGAGGCCCTCCCTTTAGGCGTCACCTAGCTTCAAGATTAGGCCCTTAAGGGCTTACATCATCCACTCATATTACATCACTTTAAAGAAAATACAATATCTCCTAAAATACAACTCCAATACTAAAGATTCAAAAGCCAAAATGTACATAAAGAATAGCTCTATCACATGGCTAAATGAGAACTTCAAGACTCTTGAGATAAGGAGCTCAAAAATCTCTTAGTGTAGGAGATACCCATGATGTCATGTGAGAAACCACTTGAAATGAGTTGTAGCATGTTTGTGATGTCTTTAAGAGCTTCTTCTTGATGCATAGAAGTATGATATGCATCAGATGTAGAGATGATGGGGAATGAAATTTTGTGATGGACGTGTGAAGGGAAACGTGTGGGAGAGGAAAAGATTGTAAAAAGATTGTTTCAAGAACTAAGAGATTCAAACTCCTTAGCTCTGATACCAAATTTGATGCATAATGAGACCAAGGAACAATCTCATTACACAAAATCAAAGGATCTTAAAAACGAAGATAAGAATCCTCTATCTCAAAGTTCCAAAGAATCAAAAAATGGCATAGAAATGGATGAAAAAGGATGGAAAGAACTATGAAAGATGGTTACCAAATAGATGGAAACAATGAACAAATGAATGATGAATGAACGAGTGAACGAATGGACGAATGTTGAATGATGAATGATGATGATGAATGAATTCTTGGACGTGAATGTTGAAGAACTCACGTTTCTTGATGAATGCTTGATGAATTCTTGTTGAATTCTTGATGAAGCACTCGAAAATGGATGATAAATGGACGATTGGTAGATGGATAGTTGATGGCTTTTGAAGATTCTTTGAAGGATACAGATTCACCACCTCCAAGAATACTCCAATTCCTTCCTTTCACCACTAAGGTTGCCAACCTTAGCTAGAAGAAGGGGATATTTCGAATCCCACAAAAGAGAGCAACGCCTAGCACAAATGCTAGAAAGAACACAACATGTGTTTGAAAAATTCAATGTGAATGACTTGAATGAATTGAATGAATTACAAGCACCTAGGAGGGGTATTTATAGCTACAACCCACCCTTAGGCGTCACCTAGCTTCAAGAAAAGTCCCCTTAAGGGCTTACATCATTCATCCTAATGCTTACATCATAAAGAAAACAATATACTAAACTATATTACAAATATGAATAACTCCTTGGATTCTTATCCAAATTCAAAGATTCTTGAACCATATGAAAGCTCTTGGAATGTAGAATAATCCCTTCTAGGATGACTTCTATGATAGCTTCACGGTCCTTGAATTAAGGAGCAAAAGTATACGTCCGCATGAGTTGATCCCTTCCAAGTAGAGATAAAGAGAGACTTGAACTCTTCTCCTTCTAGGTGAGTATTAGATGTCTCCATGGTTGACCTTGATGCATAAGGCCATCAATTATGCATCATTTGGGGAGGGTGTTTTGCCGTGAGGGCTTTTGTGGTTTCAAGATTCAAGACAGATTGAATCTTGAACGGGAAGGGGATGAATGAGAGGAATCTTGGATGGAGGCTAGGAGGGGATTGACGTTAAGATGGGGGAGAGAGAGGGAGGATGGCGTGAGGTAAGAAGGGGAAGAGAGTGAGGGAGAGACGTTTGATGTGAGAGAGAGTGAGAGGTTGTTAGGTTGTTGGAGGAGAGAGAAGGTTGTTATGGAGAGAGAGGGAAGAGAGGGATGGCGTTTGAGAGAGGGGAAGGGTGACGATTTGTTAGGGTTTTGAGGAGGTGGAGGTGGCGTTGGGATGAGGGGGTAGGATAGAGAGTTGAATGTGACTTAAGCTGTATTGTGAAAGCTCACAATGTAATTACCTTAACTATACTGATGGAAAGGTAAGAACGGATAAAACTAGGTTTCTAACTTGAATCCACAAGATAGACAACCTAGGGCTAACTTGACCTAGATCGCAACGTAGGGTCAAGCTCTTCATATTTCTTGGGTGCCAGACCAAGATACAATAGAAGATAAGGGGTGAGGGTTAATCCAAACACTCAAGGGGTAAGCTTAAAGCTTGATTCATATTTCTCAACTGATGTGTCCAATTGATTACAAGCCTAGGCTATTTATACTAGGGGAGTGCTTAAGGGACTTGTACTCCTACTTGGCGTGGAAGCCAAGCTATACTAAGCCTAGGAGACTCTCTCTTGGCGTGCAAGCCAAGGAGAATTCGTCTATCTACTCCTACTCCCCCTTGGATTAAGAATCCTTATACTAGGGGAGTTGGTTGTAACAAACCTTATCCTAATTGGTTTTGGCTTTCCTAATCCAAATTGGATTAGTTACAAAATTAGCCAACTCCTATCTAGGAAAGATAAATACACGCCTAATCTAGCTAATTTAAAGAAACACACCAAAAATAATTAAGCTATAACGAATTAAATTACATCCAAAAATCAAGATCATAAAATTGGACTTGCTCCCTTGACTTTGGACGTGTGATGCTTCTTCTTCCTGAGCTTGGCGTGTGATTTTGGCCCATCTAGGATGTTTGGACATCCTCTTGAAATATGAAGCATACCATATGAATGGGCCTCTATAGTTCAACCTTATATCTCTTTTCGTTGGCCCACTTGATGTAGTTGAACCAAATATGCCCTGTTGGCCTTGTATGAGTTGAAGTCCTTTGATGAAGGACCCTATGTGTATGATGGACCTTTAATTGGGCGTTCTTGATTGGGCCTAAGGGAACAAGCGTGGGCAGTTTTCCATCACTAGGCTATTTATACTAGGGGAGTCCTTAAGGGACTAGTACTCCTACTTGGCGTGAAAGCCAAGCTATACTAAGTCTAAGAGTCTCTCACTTGGCGTGCAAACCAAGGAGAGCTCGTCTTCCTTCTCCTACTCTCCCTTGGATTAGGAGTCCTTATCCTAGGGGGAGTTGGTTGTAACAAACCTTATCCTAATTGGTTTTGGCTTTCCTAATCCAAGTTGGAATAGTTACAAAATTAGCCAATTCCTATCCAGGAAAGAAAAATACACGCCTAATCTAGCCTAAATAAAAGAAACACACCCAAAATAATTAAGCTATAACTAATTAAATTACATCAAAAAAATCAAGATCATAAAATTGGACTTGTATTCTTGACTTGGACGTGTGATGCTTCCTCTTGGATGTTTGGACATCCTCTTGAAATAGGAAACATACCATATGAATGGGCCTTCGTAGTTCAACCTTGTACCTTTCTTCGTTGGCCCACTTGATGTAGTTGAACCAAATATGCCCCGTTGGTCTTGTATGGATTGAAGTCCTATGGTGAAGGACCCTATAGGTATGATAGAGTGATGTATAATCGAGTCAAAGAGATCTCATTACACATAGAATTCAGGATCCTTATGAACACAGATAAGAATCTTCCTCTCTAAGTTGTTAAGGATCAACTAAACTCAAAGAAAAGAGATGGAAAATGAAACAAGAATGGGAATTCGTTTACCAATGATGATCGTTTGAATGATGAACGAATGTAGAATGATTGTTGAACGATGGAATGAATGATAATGGCTTTGAAGACTTCTACGAAGATATAGACACACCACTCCAAGACTTCTCCAATTCTACCTTTCACCACCAAGGACGCCAACCCAAGGCTAGAAGTAGGGATAAACGATTCTCCTCAAGAGAAAGCGAAACACTAGCACAAAAGCTAGAGAAAACCACATCATGTGTGTTTGATTTGTATTTGATTATTGAATGAATTGTGTTTATAAGGCACCCAAGGGTCTATTTATAGCAAATGAAGGCCCGTTGGCATGTGAAATGAAAGAAATACAAGGGTTTCTAGCTTACATCATCCTATACAAGTGTGACATCATAAAGAAACAAATGTACAGAAGCTAGATTAAAACAATGATAACTTGCTCATTTCTCTTCCAAACTTCAAGATTCAATAACCATTGGAAAGCCCCTTTGATGTAGAACAATTGACCCTAGGATGACTTTAACAATATCTTTATGGTTCTTGAGATATAGAGAAAATTATCGAGCTACCCTTGATGAAGTCTTTCAAACGTGAAAGAGACATGAGTGAATGAAGCTTTTATCCCATGTAATCAAGTATTTGGCTCCCATTATGTATATTTGATGTCTTCCTTGATGTATATGGCTATCAAATGTACATCATAGACCTTCAATTGCGCCCTCATGAATTGCACTAGGGGAATAAGCGTGGGCTGATTTCCATCATCACACGCAAAGTGAGAGACTCCTAAGTTTAGATAGCTTGGCTTGCACGCCAAGTAAAGAGTACAAGTCCCTTAAGGACTCTCCTAGTATAAATACCCTAGGCTTGTAATCAATTCAACAACACAGTTGAGAAATATGAATCAAGCGTTAAGCTTACCCCCTCGAGTGTTTGGATAACCCTCTCCCCTATCTTCTATTGTATCTTGGTCTGGCACCCAAGTGGTTAGGAAGAGCTTGACCCTAGGTTGCGGTCTAGGTCAAGTTAGCCCTAGGTTGTCTATCTTGTGGATTCAGGATAGAAACCTAGCTCTATCCGTTCTTACCTTTCTATCAATATAGTTAAGGTAATTACCCTGTGAGCTTTCTGTCAATACAGTTAAGTCACATTCAACCATATATCCTACCCCCTCATCCCAACGCCACCTCCACCTCCTCAAAACCCCTCACAACTCGTCACCCCTTTCATCAAATAAACCCAGCTCCTTTCTTTTCTCTCTCCATAACAACCATCCATCAAATCCTCTCTCTCCTCCAACAACCTAACAAACTCACACTCTCTCCCATCAAACGCCACCCTCTCCCTCTCTCGCCTCCCATCCTAACGTCACCCTCTCCCTCTCTCACCTCCCTTACTTCACGTCATGCCCCTCCAATCCCCATCCAAGAATCGTTCACCCCTCTCTCTTCTCATTCAAGCTTTATCCCCTTCTTGAATATTGAAACCACAAAAGCCCTCACGGCATAACAACCTCCACAAAGAACCCTAATTCACGAGAGCCTCCCCCTTTCTTTCTCCCTAATCTCGTGAACCATCCCTCCCTTGTTGTTTGGTTACACGTGTTTCGTGTATTATTGGAATCAAAAACCTTTCTTGATCCGGTAATACATCAAAAGTGGTATGAGAGCTCTAGGTTAAGGTTGAGTGTAAACCAAACACGTAACCTTCTAATCCAAAAGCCTAACCTGCTAATCCACAGGTTTAACCTACAATCCAAAAACATAACCTTCAAACCTTCAGTACCAACCTGCAACCCTAAACTCCACAAACAGCCTAAACACATTACCCATCCCTACCCAATGTCAACTAGACGTTCCAAACCCATACCATGGCATCTGGAAGCAACAGTCAAGATGATAGAAATCCTACTAAGTAATGGAAGCAAGAAAAGGCAGAATTTGAAGCAAGAATCGCTTATCTTTCTGATCAGCTGAAGCGATACATGAATCTGCAATTCAGGACACTACGGGAGCAAGAAGAAGAAGAAGCCGTCGCCAGCAGTCCCAGCGAAACTGAGCACTCTACTGGCTCAAGCAGGAGGTCACGTCGCTCTAGACCCCCTCCAAGGGAAGAAAGACTCGACTTCAAAGTTGACATCCCTGAATTTGATGCATAATGGGACCAAGGGTTGATCTCACTACACAATATCTAAGGATCTTTAAAAACGAAGATAGGAATCTCCTTTCTCAAAGTTCCAAAGAACCAAAAATGGAATAGAAATGGATGAAAAAAGGATGGAAAGAACTATGAAAGATGATTACCAATTGGATGGAAATAATGAACAAATGGACAAACGAATGATGAATGACGACGAACGAATGAAGCTTGGACGTGTTTGATGAAGGACAAATGCTTCTTGTTGAATGCTTGATGAATTCTTGATGAATTCTTGATGAATAACACGAAATGGATGATAAATGGATGAATGAACGATGGATAGATGATGGCTTTTGAAGACTCTTGGAAGGATATAGCCACACCACCTTCAAGAGACCTTCAATTCCTTCCTTTCACCTTCAAGGATGCCACCCTTGAATAGAAGAAGGAGATAACTTCGAAACTCCCTCAAGAGAAACGAAAACTAGCACAAAAGCTAGAGAGAAAACAACACCATGTGTTTACTTTGTATTTGATATATTGAATGAATGAGATTACAAGAGGCCTAAGGGGGGTATTTATAGTAATCCTAGCCCTCCTAAACGTGCACAAATCAAGAAATAGGCCCCTTGAGGCTTACATCATCTATTCTAATGATTACATCATAAAGAAAACAATGAACTAAACTAGATTTCAAATGATGATAACTCCTTGGATTCTCATCCAAACTTAAAGATTCTTGAACCATATGAAAGCTCTTGGAATGTAGAATAATCCCTTCTAGGATGACTTCTATGATAGCTTCACGGTCCTTGAATTAAGGAGCAAAAGTATACGACCATATGAGTTGATCCCTTCCAAGTAGAGAGATATATGAGAGACTTGAGCTCTTCTTCCTTCTAGGTGAGTATTAGATGTCTCCATGGTTGACCTTGATGCATAAGACCATCAATTATGCATCATACACCCCCGGTTGAAAAAGTTTGCCCTCAAACTTTGGAAAAATCAACTCTCACTTGCCTTCTTCACAAAGACTTTCTTCTTGAAAGCTTTGAAGTCATCGTAGATTCCTTTGATTAACTTCTTAAACTTTCTTCCGATGATTTCTCGAACACCATAAGACTTGGACTTGCATTTCTTCACCGTGAACGTGGGTTGTTCACGTTGCTTCTCACTCCCCAAGTCTATTCTTACCACTTTACCCTTGTCATTTAGCATGAAACAATGTACCTTGATGACTTGGGCTATTTCATCCTTTCGAATTCTCGGCCTTTCAACCAAGTGATCTAAGTAGATAGCTCTTGGATGCTCATGGAAGATATGCTTCATAGGAAGATTCAAAATGTGATGGATACTTGGATCCGTTTCATTCTTCTCAAAATGTATAAGAATAGGATCCTTATACTCTTTATTCCCTCGATACTCCTTTTTCATGATCGACACAAGATGGCTTTCTTCCTTCTTAGGCCGTGTGGTATAAGATGGAAGTAGAGATGCATCAAGAGGCATGATATTCCTATCAGCAACTTTGGTCCTTCCAACAGTATGACAAGAATCCATAGAAGTAATTTTGCTTTATATTGAATCTTTGCATATTTTGTAAAAGCAAAGACTTACTAAACTTCTTGGATTGAAATGAATGAACTTGTCATGGCTTAACCCTTAGTAAGGACAACAATATTTCCATAGGAGGCACAACTTTCCTTTTCTTGGTTCAACGAACATACTTCTCCTTTGTTGGTATAATGAGAGTTCTTGCACTCTTTTTGTGGATGTTCATACGTCACACTTGCTTCTTTTGTCACAAGCCACTTTTCCATATGCTCCTCTTCTACCTTTTCTTCCTCTTTATTCTCCTCCTCATATGCGTCAATCCCAATTTCTTCTTCCTTTTCCTCCTCAAATGGTTTGTTATCATGTGTTTGGTACTCAACCAAAGACACATCTTTCTTCTTGTTAGGGCACTCCAAATCAATGTGACCTAAACTTTGGCAATGACAACATCTCCTTTGTCTTTCAACATCGAGAGCTAAAGAACTTAACTCTTCCAAGTTTGTGAGAAGTTGATTTGCAACAACACGACGAATGTAATCATTAAGACCAAGAGAGTAGTATACCAAAATGCGTGGATCGTCCTCCTTAAGGCCATTCTTCCATAATTGCCACTTGAACTCTATTGAATAATCAAGTACATCCATGCTCCCTTGTAACTCCTTGAGATTGTTGATGGAGTCACCTTTATGTCGGATGGCAAGAAATCTTCTTGAACTTTCTTCCCATTCTTTTTGTTGGAATGTTTACTCCGTGCATAAGGTGCTTCATATTCAACCTTAGAAGAGTGAACCACACGTGATCTTGTGCTTCTTGTCCCCTTTGGAAGAATCCCACAATCTTCCATTTGCTTGGCAAGATCATCAATTTGTTGCTTCAAGCATTGTAGCTCACGTTGGGAATTCTTGCTGGACCTTTTGCAATCCATTAGAACCTATCTTGATTCAAAAGATCACAAGAAACTCATGGTAGGATGGTTAGCATAGATGGGACGTGAGGGGGAATTGGTTGGATTTGTGTTTGGGCTCACGGGTTCTTTGTGGAGTTTATGATTCTTTATGAGTTCTTGATGAGTTCTTGATGGGTTCTTGATGAGTTCTTGGAAGAACTTATGGGTGGCGTGTGATGGAGAGATGATGGGGAATGAAATTTTGTGATGGACGTGTGATGGGGAACGTGTGGGAGAGGGAAAGATTGTAAAAAGATTGTTTCAAGAACTAAGAGATTCAAACTCCTTAGCTCTGATACCAAATTTGATGCATAATGGGACCAAGGGTTGATCTCACTACACAATATCTAAGGATCTTTAAAAACGAAGATAGGAATCTCCTTTCTCAAAGTTCCAAAGAACCAAAAATGGAATAGAAATGGATGAAAAAGGATGGAAAGAACTATGAAAGATGATTACCAATTGGATGGAAATAATGAACAAATGGACAAACGAATGATGAATGACGACGAACGAATGAAGCTTGGACGTGTTTGATGAAGGACAAATGCTTCTTGTTGAATGCTTGATGAATTCTTGTTGAATTCTTGATGAATAACACGAAATGGATGATAAATGGATGAATGAACGATGGATAGATGATGGCTTTTGAAGACTCTTGGAAGGATATAGCCACACCACCTTCAAGAGACCTTCAATTCCTTCCTTTCACCTTCAAGGATGCCACCCTTGAATAGAAGAAGGATAACTTCAAACTCCCTCAAGAGAAAGCGAAAACTAGCACAAAAGCTAGAGAGAAAACAACACCATGTGTTTACTTTGTATTTGATATATTGAATGAATGAGATTACAAGAGGCCTAAGGGGGGTATTTATAGTAATCCTAGCCCTCCCTAAACGTGCACAAATCAAGAAATAGGCCCCTTGAGGCTTACATCATCTATTCTAATGATTACATCATAAAGAAAACAATGAACTAAACTAGATTTCAAATGATGATAACTCCTTGGATTCTCATCCAAACTTAAAGATTCTTGAACCATATGAAAGCTCTTGGAATGTAGAATAATCCCTTCTAGGATGACTTCTATGATAGCTTCACGGTCCTTGAATTAAGGAGCAAAAGTATACGACCATATGAGTTGATCCCTTCCAAGTAGAGAGATATATGAGAGACTTGAGCTCTTCTTCCTTCTAGGTGAGTATTAGATGTCTCCATGGTTGACCTTGATGCATAAGACCATCAATTATGCATCAGAATTCGACGGTAATCTTGATCCTGAAATCTTTCTTGATTGGATTCAAACTGTCGAACGAGTCTTTGATTTGAAAGATGTCGCTGATGATAAGAAGGTCAAGTATGTTGCTTTAAAACTTCGAAACCATGCTAGTATTTGGTGGACTAATCTTCAGAAAAAGAGACAGCATGCCACGAAAGAAAAGATCCGTTGTTTGGAAAAGATGAGAAAGAAACTTCATTCAAAGTTTCTTCCTGCAAGCTACTTCAAAGACAAGTACTTTCGTCTGCAGCAGTTATCCCAGGGATCTAAATCTGTTGAAGAGTTTACTAAAGAATTTGAACACCTACTCTGGAGGTGTAACTTGAAAGAAGATGAACCACAAACTCTTGTGAGGTATCTTGCTGGCTTAAACGAAAACATAAGGTATATGGTTGAACTTCAACCTTATGAAACTCTTGATGAATTGAGTACTTTGGCTAACAAAGTGGAACAGCAAAAGACAAGAAGAGGCAAGGAGACGCCAAACAGGAACCCTAGTTCCCAAAGAACTCCATACACGCCTTAAACATACACCCCACAAAAAAGCAAAATCCACTCCTATCCGTCCGCCTCAAAAACGCCCAATCCTACCCCTCAAACGGCCCCTAGATCCATCCCAGCTCCACCCACGGATAAAAAGAGGTGCTTTAGGTGTCAAGGGCTCGGTCATATTGCTTCGGAGTGTCTTAACAAGAGTGCAATCACATTGCTAGAATTTCATAATGCTCTGTTTGAACCCGAACCGACGGATGTAGAAGAAGAATCCCACGCCTGTCACAACGAATTTGAAGAAGAGGTCATGGAAGAACCAGATCAAGGAGAGATGCTGGTTGTAAGGATAATACTGAATAGTTCTCTAGTCCTTGCAGATCTGCAACAACGGGAAGCTATCTTCCATTCCCGCTGTACTGTGCAAGGGAAAGTTTGTTCTTCGATCGTCGATGGTGGAAGCTGTACTAATGCAGTTTCAACTACTATGGTGAACAAACTACAGCTACCTACAAGCCCACACCCAACGCCATACACAGTTCAATGGATCAGCTCGGGTAAAGGCTTAAAGGTAACTCAACGCTGTTTGTTAAGCTTTTCTATTAGAAAGACTTATCAAGATTCAATCTGGTGTGATGTACTACCTATGGAAGCCTGTCATATTCTGCTTGGAAGACCATGGTTATTTGACAGGAGCGTTACAAATGATGGAAGAGCTAACACATACACCTTGATGGTGAAAAACAAGAAGGTTACATTAGCTCCTCTAAAGACATCACCAACAACTGGGAATGATCCTAAGCTTCTATCTTTCATGATTACTGAACTCAGGGAGTTCAGTAGACTCAAGGAGGTCACCCCAGACGTCCCTAGCCACTGAAAATCTACAAAGGAGCTCACCCTATTCGACCATCACGTGAATTCCTTGGCATAGGCATCGTCTGAACCCAGTCAACGTGAGAACCAATCCATGGAAAATCATGTGTACCCTAATACTGCTCAAAGGGTTCGAAATTTATCTGCTTGTCACGCTAAGGGTACAATTGAGAAGAAAGTTGTGCATTCAAATGCCCTTGTGATTACAAAGAAGAAGGAAAACAACTTGGTTCAAATTCAATTAGGGATTATTGCTGCTAGAATCCCAAGAAGCCTCCAAGTATGGTTAGTCACACCTTGTGATCTAATCTATGTTCTTTATGTTATTACGAGGCTGATGAATCAGGTTCTGATGTTCTTCGTCGGCAACTGTGTCCATGACACGTTTCTAGATAGCACAACGGTGAAAGATCGAATCTTTTACAGCATAGAGGTACACGTGAAGGTCCTGATTCACGTGGAGGTCATTGGCACGACTATGGTTCATGTGGAGGTCCTGATCCACGTGAAGATTCTAATTGGGCTACTTGAAGTCTTTGAACTTGAACATCCAAGTTTGAGGACAAACTTCTTTCAACTAGGGGGGGATGATCGAAATCAGCCCACGCTTATTCCCCTAGGCCCAATCAAGAAGGCCCAATTGAAGGTCCATCATACATATAGGGTCCTTCATCAAAGGACATCAACCCATACAGGACCAATAGGGCATATTTGGTTCGACTACATCAAGTGGGCCAAAGAAGGAAGGTACAAGGTTGAACTACAAAGGCCTACTCATATGGTGTGTAGTTTATTTCAAGAGGATGTCCAAACATCCTAAAAGATGGGCCAAGTTGATGTATAATGAGACCAAGGATGATCAAATTATACAAAGGCTAAGGATCTTTAAAAAAACCAAGATAAGAATCTTGCTTCTCAAAGTTCTTAAAGGATCCAAAATGGAATGAAAAGGTATGTAGATAAACGAAAAGATGATGGAGTTCGTTTACCAAGAATGAAGATCAATTGATGTGTTGATGAATGATGGGTGAATGGCGAATTGAAGGAGGGAACGATTGATGAATGATGATGAACGATGACTTCTTGAACGTTTGTTGGACGAATATGGAGTGGACGAATGGTTCTTGATAGGTTGAATGTTGATTGATGCTTGAAAGATCAATCAAAGATGGATGAACGCTTGAATGAGCATTGGATGAATGAATGATAGATTTGGCTCTTGAAGATTCTTGGAGGATACAGCCACCACCTTCAAGAATGCTTCAATCTCTTCCTATCACCACTTAGGATGCCACCCTAAGCTAGAAGAAGATGATAGACTCGAATCTCACTCAAGAGAAACGAAATACTAGCAAAAGCTAGAGAGAAAACAACGCCTTGTGTTTGTATTTGGTTTATTGAATGAATGAATTACAAGGCACAATAATGGGTCTATTTATACTACTCAAGCCCCCCCTTAGGCGTGTACAAATCAAGAAAATGGCCCCTTGAGGCTTACATCATCCTACACATTTATTACATCATAAAACTCTAAAATACAACTCTAGAAACAAAAGACTATAACTCCTTCAATACTTGTCCGTTTTCCAAGATTCAAAAACCATTGGGAAGCTCTTTCAATGCTCTTCAATATGTCTTTGGATGACTTCCTCATTAGACGTATATATCTAGAGTTATAGAGTAAATTACCAAACTGCCCTTGTTGAAATCATTCAAACGAAAGGGATACTTGAGTGAATGATGCTCTTTTGCCATATAACCGAGTATTAAGCTCCTATGATGTATATTGAATGTCTTCTTTGATGTCCTTGATGTATATGGCCATCAAATATACATCATACTCCCCCGGTTGAAAAAAAGTTTGTCCTCAAACTTTGAACATCAACTCTCTTACTTGCCTTCTTCACAAAAAATTAGAAACTTTCTTCTTAAAGGCCTTGAAATCATCATATACCCCTTTTCTAAACTTCTTCATCTTTCTCCCAAGTAATCCATGGACATTATAAGACTTGTATCCTCGAATTTTCACCATGAACATAGAGATTCCATGTAGCTTCTTAATTTCCAATTCAAGCTTCACAACTTTACCTTCATCATTTAGCATGAAACAACCTACTTTGATGACTTTAGCTTCTTGGTTCCTTCGAAGCCTTGGCTTTTCAACCATGAGATCAGAGTGGGTATCTCTAGGGTGCACATGAAAGATTCGCCTCATAGGAAATCTCAAGATTGGGTGGTGGCTTGGATCCGAATTACTCTCCTCCAAGTTTGTAAGAATAAGACCCTTATGCTCTTCATGCTGATGATCTTCCTTCTTCATAATCGACACAATGTGGCTTTCTTCCTCCTTAAGTCGAAGAGATGGTGCTAGAGGTGTCAAAATAATCTTCTTTTGATTGTGAGTGAGAGTATAAGTGTTGGCTCTCCCATCATGTATGACACTTCTATCAAACAACCATGGCCTTCCCAACAAAATATGACAAGTATCCATAGGAATAATATCACCCCATAAGGAATCTTTATAATTCTTCCCAATTGAAAGACTTACCAAGACCCTTTGATCCACACGAATGTCTTGACCTTGGCTTAGCCATCGTATAGTATAAGGTGTGGGATGAGGGATATCCTCCAATTGCAACTTCTTGACCATTGTTGTGGAAGCGGCATTGGTGCAACTTCCTCCATCTATGATCAATGAGCATACTTTCCCTTTGATGGTACAACGAGAGCGAAAGATAGCCTCTCTTTGCTCTTGGTCATTCGGCACATGAACTACATCCAAGTCCCTTCTTACCACAAGTAACTCGCCTTCATCCAGCCCTTCTACACATTCCTCTTCCACGCTTTCTTCCTCATTCACGTCAATGGTGCCAACTACTTCCTCCTCATTCTTTCTTTCATTATACTCCGGCTCAACATACAAAGCACTTTGATATTCAACCAAAGATACTATCCTTTTGTTAGGACACTCCGAGGCATAATGTCCTAACCCTTGGCAACGAAAACATCTTCGTGGGGCTAGAGTTTTGGCTTCTTGGACGTGGGGTTTTGGGATGGATGGGGGTTGATTTTGTGGTGCTTTTGTGTTTGGGGGTTTTGTAGGGAATGTGGACGTTTGTTGTGGCGTGTGTGGGAATGTAGGGTGGGATGATTCTTGTGGAGTTTGGTACTTGTTCAAGGCTTATTTTACCATATTACACCGTTTCCATTCAACATTAATGGATAAAGAAAACAACAAATCCAAGGTTTTTTATTGTTGCAACTCAACAATGTATCTGATCCAATCATTAAGACCAAAAGATAACGTGCAAAGTTTGTGGTTCATTCTCCTTGATATCACAATGCCAAAGAAGATGTTCAAACTCCTTTGTGTACTCCTCCACACTTTTGCTTCCTTGAACCAATCGTTGTAGCTTGTAGTAGTTATCTTGGAGATAACTTGGTAGAAACTTCTCTTGGAGCTTCTTCTTCATCTTATCCACGTTCTAATCTTGTCCTTGCCCTTAGCTTGCCTCTTCTTTTGCAAATTGGCCCACCATATGGACGCATGTTTTGCAACTTAAGAGCCACATACTTCACTTTCTTCTCATCATCAACTTCTTTAAGATCAAAAATACGTTCAACGGTTTGCATCCAATCTAAGAAGTTTTCAGATCAAGATTACCATTAAATTCTAATCTCACTTTGAAACCAAAATGTTCTTCCCTTGTGACGTCCACTACTTTGAGAATCCTCCTCATCTTCTCGAGATTTTCTCACAAAAGAATCATCACGCATCTCTCTATGTTGAAGATGCATGTATCTCTTTAGTTGTTCGTTGAGATTGGCGATTGTCATCTTCAAAGCTCCAACATCTTCTTGGGATTCCATTGGGGTAGGTGCGGATGTGCTAGAATCGACCATCTTGATCAATCTTGGTGCAAAAAAGATTGCAAGATTCATGGTTTAGGGGTTTTGGATGGGTAAAGGACGAGCGAGTTTTGTGTTTGGGGCGGATTGTGTTTGGGCTATGGGTTCTTTGTGGAGTTTATGGTTCTTTATGAGTTCTTGGAAGAACTCATGGGTGGCGTGATGATGGGGGAATGGTGGGGATGGATTTGTGATGGAAAGATGGTGAAAGATGGATCAAGAACTAAGAGAATCAATCTCCTAAGCTCTGATACCAATTTTGATGTATAATGAGACCAAGGATGATCAAATTATACAAAGGCTAAGGATCTTTAAAACCAAGATAAGAATCTTGCTTCTCAAAGTTCTTAAAGGATCCAAAATGGAATGAAAGGTATGTAGATAAACGAACAGATGATGGAGTTCGTTTACCAAGAATGAAGATCAATTGATGTGTTGATGAATGATGGGTGAATGGCGAATTGAAGGAGGGAACGATTGATGAATGATGATGAACGATGACTTCTTGAACGTTTGTTGGACGAATATGGAGTGGACGAATGGTTCTTGATAGGTTGAATGTTGATTGATGCTTGAAAGATCAATCAAAGATGGATGAACGCTTGAATGAACGAATTGGATGAATGAATGATAGATTTGGCTCTTGAAGATTCTTGGAGGATACAGCCACACCACCTTCAAGAATGCTTCAATCTCTTCCTATCACCACTTAGGATGCCACCCTAAGCTAGAAGAAGATGATAGACTCGAATCTCCCTCAAGAGAAACGAAATACTAGCAAAAGCTAGAGAGAAAACAACGCCTTGTGTTTGTATTTGGTTTATTGAATGAATGAATTACAAGGCACCCTAAGGGGTCTATTTATACTACTCAAGCCCCCCCTTAGGCGTGTACAAATCAAGAAAATGGCCCCTTGAGGCTTACATCATCCTACACATTTATTACATCATAAAACTCTAAAATACAACTCTAGAAACAAAAGACTATAACTCCTTCAATACTTGTCCGTTTTCCAAGATTCAAAAACCATTGGGAAGCTCTTTCAATGCTCTTCAATATGTCTTTGGATGACTTCCTCATTAGACGTATATATCTAGAGTTATAGAGTAAATTACCAAACTGCCCTTGTTGAAATCATTCAAACGAAAGGGATACTTGAGTGAATGATGCTCTTTTGCCATATAACCGAGTATTAAGCTCCTATGATGTATATTGAATGTCTTCTTTGATGTCCTTGATGTATATGGCCATCAAATATACATCACAAGTCGCGCCAAGCCCAAGAGGAGCAAGCACATGTCCTAGTCAAGAATCCAAGCTCCATTTAATGATCTTGATTTTTGGATGTAATTTAATTAGTTATAATTTAATTAGTTTTTTGGTGTGTTTCTTTTAATTAGACTAGATTAGGCGTGTAGTTTATCTTTCCTAGATAGAGATTGGCTATTTTTTAACTAATCCGTCTTAGATTAGTAAAGCCAAACCCAACTAGGATAAGGTTAGTTATAACAAACTCCCCTTAGGATAAGGATTCCTAATCCAAGGGAGAGTAGGAGTATGTAGGCGTCTAAGTAGACGAGTCCTCCTTGGATCACACGCCAAGTGAGAGACTCCTAGGTTTAGATAGCTCGGCTTGCACGCCAAGTAAAGAGTATAAGTCCCTTAAGGACTCTCCTATTATAAATAGCCTAGGCTTGTAATCAATTCAACAACACAGTTTAGAAATATGAATCAAGCTTTAAGCTTACCTCCTCGAGTGTTTGGTTAAACCCTCTCCCCTATCTTCTATTGTATCTTGGTCTGGCACCCAAGTGGTTAGGAAGATGATGGAAATCAGCCCACGCTAAGTTCCCCAAGCCAAATCCAGGAAGCCCAATTGAAACACCAAGTTAAAGATGGGATCCTTTATGAAAGACTCCATTCTACACAGGCCCAACAAAGATGATTCAGTCTTTTTACATGGAGATAAGATGGGATAAGAAGGAAGAATTCAAGGTGGAGATTCAAAGGCCCATTCACATGGTGTGCCTCATATCGCAAGAGGATGACCAAACATCTTAGAGGGATCAAGGTCCACGCCAATCAAGCCCAACAAAGGCTATAGTTCAAGTCCAAAGGCCCAATCACCTCCAAGTTCAAGAATCGAAGCTGACTTTTACAATCTTGATCTTTGGATGTAACTTTTATTTTATAGTTTTTTATTTTGGTATGATTTATTTAATTAGGAGTTTAGTTTAGTCTACAATATTCTAAGTTGTTCTAGAATATTCTAGAAGTGAGTGTGTGTGTGTGTGTTTTCATTAGATTAGGCGTCAAGAATTATTCTCCTAGATAAGGTTGGCTTATTTTGTAACTAATCCATCTTGGATTAGGAAAGCCTAAACCTAATAAGGAATCCTAATCCAAGGAGGAGTAGAATAAATTAGGCGTCTAGTAGTAGAACTCCTTGCACGCCAAGTTGAGAGTTCTAGTCCCTTTAGGACGATGTATGCTAACTCACTAAGATAATTGTGTTGAGCTATTATACATCACACAGTCACACATATTCACAGCTGGTTGCTTGAACTTATAACACCTGAGAGAAATCAACAAGCTGGAATAGAAGACAACCCAATAACAGAATAAAAGGGATAGGCTTGCTTACACCGATACATACATACACCACAACCGCAATCAAGGGCAATGGACTCACACACATGCCTCTAAAGATACACCAAAGCATGGATGATGAAGCTCAGCTTTCACTTACTGGATTTTTGCCAATTTCCAGTGACAGGAACTGATTGAACCAAGATTGAGAGTTATAGGACACTCACAAACTTTCAGAGGTACTAAGACACTCGAGAATACTATTGAATAAACACTGAGAATATGCTGTAGCAAGCCTGGATGGATGCTGTTAGTGGTGTGGTGGTCTTTGTATATCTTTGTGAACCTCTTCGGAAGTTGGAATCGCTAAGAATTCACGCGTGACTTGCTTTTTTCTTTGGGATTAGGAAGCCTGTTGTTTCTGCTGGATAGGCTTTCCTAGTCTGAAGTTGTGTTAAACAACAAGTACTCCTCCTTGTCTTCTTGCCGCAATTCTTTGTAATGATCGTGAAGATCCTTGGATGCCTCTTTTCTTGATGAAGTTCTTTGTTGGTATTGCTCGCTTGATGGTCTCCATCAGAGAAGTTGAGCATAGAGGCCCATAGGCCCATACATATTGTGTGCTCCTTATGGCAAGAGGACGTCCAAACATCCTAGGGTCTACAACAACATGCCAATCAAGCCCAAGAAAGGCCCAAGATCACGTCCAAGAAGGCTATCTTCGTCATTTTAGATATTTTTGGATGTACTTTTTATTTTATAGTTTTCATTATTTTTGGTGTGTTTTTAGGAGTAGATAAATCTAGAACATTCTAAACTGTTCTAGAATGTTCTAGAAGGTTAAAGTAGACGTGTGTTAGGAGTAGTCTAGGCGCCAATTGGTTGTTATCCTAGATAAGGTTGGCTTATTTTGTAACTAATCCATATTGGATTAGGAAAGCCTAAACCTATTAGGATAAGTAGATTGTAACCAACTCCCCTAAGGATAAGGAATCCTAATCCACGGGAGAGTAGTAGCAGTAGGCGTCTAGGAGTAGGAAGGCTTGGCTTGCACGCCAAGCTAGGGTTGTTAGAATCCCGAGGTTCAAGTCTAGTATAAATAGCCTAGGCTTGTAATCTTTGAAGGACATCAGTTGAGAAATATGAATCAAGCTTTGAGCTTACCCCCCTGAGTGTTTGGATTAACCCTCACCCCTCTTCTATTGTATCTTGGTGTGGTAACCAAGTGGTTTAGGAAGAACTTAATCCTAGGTTGCGGTCTAGATCAAGAAACCTAAGATTGTCCTTCTTGTGGATTCAAGTAGGAAATCTAGCTCTATCCCATTATCTTTCTATCTCTTAGAAAGATAATATCTTCCCTCACCTCACCACCCTTTCCAACGCCACCTCATCCCCACAACACCCTTCAATCGTCCATCCTCCTCTATCTCTCACAAAATAGCCCAACCAACTCCCTCTCCCTCCATAACAACTTCCTAACAACTTTCTCTCACCTCCAACAACCTCTCCACTCTCTTTCTCTTCTAAACCTCACGTCAACCTCCCCTCTTTCTCTCCCCTAGTTCACGTCATCCCCCTCCTTCCCCTCCATCCAAGATTCAACCTTTTCCCGTTCAAGATTCAACCTTTCTTGAATCTTGAAACCACGAAGCCCTCACGGCAAAATCTCCCTCCCTCTTTCCCCTACCTCACGTGAACCACCCTAACCCTAGCCTCAATTTCACGTGAAGCCTCCCACTCTTAGATCGTTTGTACGTCTCCCCTATGATGTGTAATTGATCAACCACACTCTTGATCCCATTATACATCAGCCTTCTTCACAAGAGATTTACAAGCTTTCTTCTTAAAGGCTTTGAAGTCATCATAGACTCCTTTGCTAAACTTCATCGACTTCTTCCAAAATAACCCATTGACATTTTTGGACTTTGATTCTCGATATTTCACCATAGATGTAGAAATCCCATGAGGCATCTCCTTAGGGAACATATGAGAGAATCGTTCCAAAAGAGTTTTCAAGAGTGAATGAACATTTGGTGAGGCCGTTTCGCTTCCGTCCAACTGTACAAGTATAAGGCTCTTTTGCTCTCCAAATTCATGATACTCATTCTCCATAAGAGTCATAATGTTGCTCTTATTCTCCTTTGGCCGTGAGGTATAAGATGGAAGTAGAGAAGTCTCTTGTTGCATGATATTCCTATCAAGCAACTTTGGTCTTTCCAATAAAGTATGACAAGTATCCATAAAAGTATTATCACACCATAATGAATCTCTACAATTCTTGTAAGTTGAAAGACTTACTAAACTTCTTGGATCCTCATGAATGTCTTTGTCATGGCTTGGCCATTGTATAGGGGCATCAATGTAACCATAGGAGGTACAACTTTCTCCTTCTTTGATCAATGAACATACTTCTCCTTTGTTGGTACAATGAGAGATCTTGCACTCTCTTTGTTGATGTTCATTCGGCACACATACTTCTTTCAAGGCTCTCCTTGCCACAAGCCACTCTTCTACATACTCCTCTTCTACTATATTTTCCTTCTCAAATAATTCATTATCATACGTTTGGTACCCAACCAAAGACACTTCTTTCTTGTTAGGACATGCACTTGGGATAATGGAAGTAGGGAGGTTTATAGGCTGTTTTAAAGGCGTTTGGACGAGAGGTTTGGGATAGGATGGGGGTTGATTTTGTGGAGCTTTTGTGTTTGGTTGTTTTGTGGGGAATGGGCGTCTTTGTTGTATATGGGTTTTTTCCCAAAGTTCTCTACTCCTGACTTGTATTTCAATATCAAGAGCTAAAGAACTCAACTCTTCCAAGTTCGTGTAAGGTCGATTTACAACAACATGCCGAATGTAATCATTAAGTCCAAGAAAGTAACATACAAAAACTCGTGGATCATTCTCCTTAAGGGCATACTTCCATAGTTGCCACTTGAATTCTATTGTGTATTCAACCACGTCCTTGCTCCCTTGCTCGATTCTTTCAAGTTTGTCGATGTAGTCTCCTTTGTAACTGAATGGGAAGAACTCTTCTTCAAATTTATTTCCATTCTTCTTGCTGGAACGTTTACTCCATTCATAAGGCGCTTCATACTCAACCTCATAAGAATCCCAAATTCTTCCATTTGTTCGGTGAGATCATGAATTTGTTGCTCCAAACGTTGCAAATCACTTTGTGAACTCATGATAGATCTTTTGCAAGCCATAGAATATGAATCTTGATACAAAAGATCACAAGAAACTTGCAAATATGGGGTTAGCGTATGGGGGGGGACGAGAGGGGATTGTTTTTGGTTGGATTGTGTTTGGGCTATGGGGTTCTTTGTGGAGCTAATGGGAAATGTGAGATGGAGAGATGGTGGGGGATGGATTTGTGATGGAAAGATGGTAGAAAGATGGTGCAAGAACTAAGAGAATCAATCTCCTAAGCTCTGATACCAAATTTGATGTATAATGGGATCAAAGAGATCTCATTACACATAGAATTCAGGATCTTTATGAACAAAGATAAGAATCTTCTTCTCGAAGTTCTTAAGGATCAACTAAACTCGATGAAAATGGATGGAAAACGAAAAGAAGGATGGGATTCGTTTACCAAGATGATGAACGCTTGATGAATGAATGATGAACGTTTGATTGAATGGACGAATGAATGATAATGGCTTTGAAGTCTTCAATGGAGATATAGACACACCACTCCAAGAATCCTCCGATTCAACCTTTCAGCACAAAGGGGTGCCAACCCAAGGCTAGAAGTAGAGATAGGACGAATCTCCCTCAAGAGAAACGAAAACTAGCACAAAAGCTAGAGAGAAAACAACATCATGTTGTGTTTGATTTGTATTTGATTATTGAATGAGATATGAATTACAAGAGGCCTAAGGGGGTATTTATAGTAATCCTAAGCCCTCTTGGACGTGTACTAATCAAGAAGCTAGGCCCTTGAGGCTTACATCATGCTACACATTTATTACATCATAAAAACTCTAAAATACAACTCTAGAAAGAAAAGACTATAACTCCTTTAATACTTGTCCAAACTTCAAGATTCAAAGACCATTAGAAAGCTCTTTCAATGCTCTTCAATTTGTCTTTGGATGACTTCCTCATTAGACGCATGTATCTAGAGTTATAGAGTAAATTACCAAGCTGCCCTTGTTGAAGCTATTCATACGTGAAAGATACTTGAGTGAATGATGCTCTTTTGCCATGTAACCGAGTATTAGGCTCCCACGATACATATTTGATGTCTCCCTTGATGTCCTTGATGTATATGGCCATCAAATATACATCATTTATATATTGGAATAACTCCATGTAAGCTAGAATACCATCAAGGTCCTTCACGCTTTCTTCCTTGAGCTAATAAACCCTTGTGGTTGTTGATACCCAAGGCGACATTTGTAGCTTCTAGCTGGATTAAGGTCCTCTTAGCTAACATTGATGTATATAGCTTGGCGATTATACATCATATGTAAATGATGAGGACCTCAAGGAGGTATATGAGCTTTCTAAGAAGCATCCCCACCAACTCTTTCACATTGAGAATGGATTTCTTTTCAAAGGAAATCAAATTGATAAGAAATCAAATTTGTATTCCCAAGAGTAGCATACGTGAATTGTTGATCATGGAGGTCCATGGAGGATCTTTGTCGGGTCACTTTGGAATTGATAAGAAATATCTTATGATGAAGGAGGATTATTTTTGGCCAAGCATGATTAAAGACGTTGAGCTTATGGTGAAGAGGTGTAATACTTGCAATGTTTCCAAGGCTCACGCTTTACCTCAAGGGTTGTATACTCCTTTGCCCATCCCACATAATCCATGGGAAGATGTAAGTTTAGACTTTGTAGTGGGTCTACCAAGAACGCAAAGGGACAAAGATTCTATCATGGTGGTCGTTGATAGATTTTCCAAGATGGCTCATTTCATTCTATGTCATACTACATATGATGCTACTAAGGTTGCAAATCTCTATTTTGAGGAAGTGGTGAAATTACATGGCATCCCCAAGACCGTGGTAAGTGGTAGGGATTCAAAGTTCCTTAGTCATTTTTGGCTTACATTATGGAAGAAGCTTGGAACTACATTGAAGGTTAGCACCGCTTGTCATCCACAAACAGATGGGCAAACCGAAGTAACTAATCGTACTTTGGGAGCTCTACTTCGAATCTTGGTGAGTAAAGACAAGAAAGGGTTGGATACTCTTCTATGTCATGTTGAATTTGCTTTCAATCGGAGTCCAAGTAAAGCCACGGGGTTGTCACCTTTTCAAGCGGTATATGGAAGGAACCCTCTCCAACCAATGGATCTCACGCCCATTTCTACATCAACGAAGTTTAATTTTGAAGCTAACAAAAGGGTGGAAGAGATTAAGAAGCTACATGAAGAGGTTCGTGAGAAAATTGTGAAGTATACTCAAAATGTAGCTAGTAGAGTGAACAAAACAAGGAAGAAGGTTGTGTTTGAACCTGGAGATCTTGTTTGGATTCACTTGAAGAAAGAAAGATTTCCTTCTAAGAGGAAAGGTAAACTTACGCCAAGACGAGATTTTCGCGTCAATCATCATTCAATCATCAAGAATCGTTCAAACATTCATCTCGCAACATCCAAAGGATCAAGCATTATTCGTTCATCAACATCTTGGTAATCGAATTCCATACTCTTTTCGATTTCCATCTTCTTTTTCATTGAATTTGGTTGAACTTTGAGAACTTAGAGATCAAGATTCTTATCTTGGTTTTGAAAGATCCTGAATTCTTTGTGTAATGAGATCTCTTTGATCCCATTATACATCAAAGAACTAAGAGAATCAATCTCCTAAGCTCAGATGCCAATTTTGATGTATAATGGGATCAAAGAGATCTCATTACACATAGAATTCAGGATCTTTATGAACAAAGATAAGAATATTCCTCTCTAAGTTCTTAAGGATCAGCTAAACTCAATGAAAAGGATGGAAAACGAAACAAAGAATGAGATTCGTTTACCAAATGATGAACGTTTGATGATTGAATGAATGGATGAACGAACGATAATGGCGTTTGAAGACTCCCACGAGGATATAGGAACACCACCTCTAGGAACTCTTCAATTCTACCTTTCACCACCGAGCGATGCCAACCCAAGGCTAGAAATAGAGATAGGTTGATTCTCCCTAAAGAGAAATGAAATAGTAGCACAAAAGCTAGAGAGAAAACAACATCATGTGTTTACTTTGTATTTGATTATTATGAATTGAATGAGATCACAAGGAACCCAAGGGCTCTATTTATAGTAAATGAGAACCCTTTAGGCGTGTGATATGAAAGAGTTACAAGGGATTCTAGCTTACATCATCTAATATAAATGTGACATCATAAAGAAACAAATGTACATAAGCTAGATTAAAACTATGATAACTTGCTTGTTTCTTATCCAAACTTCAAGATTCAAAAACCATTGTGAAGCTCCTTTGATGTAGAACAATTGACCCTAGGATGACTTTCACAATATCTTCATGGTTCTTGAGATATAGAGCAAATTACCGAGCTACCCTTGATGAAATTATTCAAACGTGAGAGAGACTTGAGGGAATGGAGCTCCTTTTCCATGTAATCGAGTATTTGGCTCCCATGATGTATTTTTGATGTCTTCCTTGATGACCTTGATGTATATGGCCATCAAATATACATCATACTCCCCCGGTTGAAAAAATGTTTTTCCTCAAACTTTGAACATCAACTCTCTTGTTCACCTGCTTCTTCGTAAGAGATTTACAAGCTCTCTTCTTAAAGGATTTGAAGTCATCATAGACTCCTTTACTAAACTTCATCAACTTCTTCCAAAATAACCCTAAACATTAGTGGACTTTGATTCTCGATATTTCACCATGGATGTAGAAATCCAATGTAACTTCACAACTTCAAAGTCTAGTTTCACAACTTTGCCTTCATCATTTAGTATGAAACGACCCATTTTTGCATGGTCATTGACGACTATAGCCTCTTAAGTTCTTTGAATCCTTGGCACTTCAACCATGAGATTCAAGTTGATATCTTTAGGGAGCATATGAAGGATACGTTTCATAGGAAAATTCAAAATTGGGTGGTTGCTTGTTTTGCTTTCTTCCAAGTTTGCAAGAACAAGACCCTTATGCTCTTTATACTCATGATATTCCGCCTTCATGATTGTCACATTTTGGCTTTCATCCTCCTTAGGCCGAGAGTTAGAAGATGGAAGTAGAGGTGTCAAGGTGATCTTCTTTTGATTGAGGGTGAGAGTATAAGTGTTGGCTCTCCCATCATGCATGACACTCCTATCAAACAACCATGGTCTTCCCAATAATATATGACAAGTACCCATAGGAACAATATCACACCATAATGAATCTTTATAGCTCTTTCCAATGGAAAGACTTACCAAGACCCGTTGATCCACACGAATGCTGTATATTTTATGGCCATATACATCAAGGTAAACAAGGGAGACATCAAATACTCACCTATAAGGAAGAAGAGCTCAAGTCTCTTACATATCTCTCTACCTAGGAAGAAATCAACAAGTGTGATCGTGTACTTTGCTCCTTAACTCAAGAACCATAAAGCTATCATGGAAGACGTCCTAGAGTGGATTAAACTACATTCCAAGAGCTTTCATTTGGTTCAAGAATCTTTAGATTTGGCTAAGAATTGAAGGAGTTATCATCATTTGTAATCTAGCTTAGTTCATTTGTTTCTTTATGATGTAACATTTGATTAGGATGATGTAAGCTAGATTGCTTGTGATTCTTTCATATAACACGCCTAGGGGGCCTTCAAATGCTATAAATAGACCCCTTAGGGTGCTTTTTAATCACACATTATTGAATACAAATACAGTCAAACACATGGTGTTTTCTCTCTAGCTTTTGTGCTAGTTTTTCGTTTCTCTTGAGGGAGATTCGTCCTATCTCTACTTCTTGCCTTGGGTTGGCATCCCTCGGTGGTGATAGGGTAGAATTGAAGAGCTCTTTGAGGTGGTGTGGCTGTATCCTCATTGATCCTTCAAACGCCAATACTATCGTTCGTCCATCTCCATAGTTCGTTCATCATCATTCACCATTCTCACGTCAATTATCATCAAGAATCATTCAAACATTCATCAAGCATCAATCGTCTATCTTCATCCTTTGGTAACATTCATTCATTCTTTTCGTTTCCATCATCAATTTAGCCATTTCGTTGGGTTCTTTGAACTTTGAGAATTGAAAGATTCTTATCTTGTTCTTAAAGATCCTAAACTTGTGTGTAATGTGATCATCCATGATCCCATTATACATCAAAATTGGTATTAGAGCTTAGGAGTTTGATTCTCTTAGTTCTTGAACCATCTTTTTGTAATATTTCCATCACAAATCCATCCCCCACCATCCCTCCATTACACGTCCACCATTAGCTACACAAAGAACCCAAAACCCAAACACATTCCCTCACAAAATCATAGCCAAACACAAATCCCCCATGTCACCTACGCCCAAAACCCCAAATCGAGAGTCTTGCATATCTTTCTTCATCAAAGATTGATACTCCATGACGTGCGTGAGTTCTTTAATGGATTCACAAGATGATATGCAACTAATGAAGCAGCAACTTGATTATCTCACAAAACAATTTGAGAAACTTATGCCCCTTCAAAAGGGATAGCACGAACTGAGTTTGATTCACGTATGGTGGATCTTTATGATGTCGAGTATGAAACACAATATGAATGGAGTACATGTCCAAGGAAGGAGGACAGATTTGGTTTCAAGAAGAGATACCGGAGTTCTATGGGAGTCATGATCCGGAAGTATTCTTGGAATGGGTGCATCAAGTTGAAAGGGTCTTTGATCTCAACGCCATCCATGATGACCAGAAGGTCAAAAGTGTTGCATTGAAGCTACGAAAACATGCTAACAAATGGTGGTCAAGCAAGCAAAGCAAACGACAATCAAGGGGCCAAGAAAAGATACGATCATGGGTCCAAATGAAAAAGAAGCTCCAAAAGAAGTTTTTGCCCCTTAACTATCTAAGCGACAACATCAACAAGCTTCAAAGATTGGCCCAAGGAAGCAAAAGTGTGAAGGAATATACAAGGGAGTTCAAACATCTACTTCGAAGTAATTGGTCTTGATGATTATATTAGACATATTGTTGAATGGCAACCGTATAAGACTTTGGATGAATTAAGTTCTTTAGCCCTCGAAGTTGTAAGACAAAGGAGATGTTGTCATTGCCAAAGTTTAGGTAACATTGATTTGGAGTGTCCTAACAAGAAAGATGTGTCTTTGGTTGAGTACGAAACGTATGAATTATTTGAAGAGGAGTATGTAGAAGAGTGGCATGTGGCAAGGAGAGCCTTGAAAGAAGTATGTGTGTCGAATGAACATCAACAAAGTGAGTGCAATATCTCTCATTGTACCAACAAAGAAGAAGTATGTTCATTGATCAAAGAAGAAGAAAGTTGTGCCTCCTATGGTTACATTGACGCCCCTACACAAAGGCTAAGCCATGACAAAGACATTCATGAGGATCCAAGAAGTTTAGTAAGTCTTCCCACTTACAAGAATTGTAGAAATTCATTATGGTGTGATATTACTTCTATGGATACTTGTCATACTTTGTTGGAAAGACCAAAGTTGCTTGATAGGAATATCATGCATCAAGAGACATCTCTACTTCCATCTTATACCACACGGCTTAAGGAGGATGAAAACAACATTATGACGATTATGAAGGCGGAATATCATGGGTATGAAGAGCATAAAGGTCTTGTTCTTGCAAACTTGGAGGAAAGCAAAACAAGCAACCACCCAATTCTGAATTCTCATATGAAACGTATCTTTCATATGATACCTCAAGATATCAACTTGGATCGCAAGGTTGAAGCGCCAAGGATTCGAAGGGATCAAGAAGCTAAAGTCATCAAAGTGGATCGTTTCATGCTAAATGATAAAGGCAAGGTGGTGAAACTTGACTTGGGAATTGAGAAGCTACATGGGATATCTACATCCATGGTGAAAAGTCGAGGATCCAAGTCTTGTAATGCCCATGGATTACTTGGGAGGAAGTTGAAGAAGTTTAGAAAAGGAGTCTATGATGACTTCAAAGCCTTCAAGAAGAAAGCTTGTAATTTCTTGTGAAGAAGGCGAGTAAGAGAGTTGATTTTCAAAGTTTGAGGGAAAACTTTTTCAACCGGGGGAGTATGATGTATATTTGATGGCCATATACATCAAGGTCAACAAGGGAGACATCAAATGCTCACCTATAAGGAAGAAGAGCTCAAGTCTCTTACATATCTCTCTACCTTGGAAGAAATCAACAAGTGTGATCGTGTACTTTGCTCCTTAACTCAAGAACCATAAAGCTATCATGGAAGACGTCCTAGAGTGGATTAAACTACATTCCAAGAGCTTTCATTTGATTCAAGAATCTTTAGATTTGGCTAAGAATTGAAGGAGTTATCATCATTTGTAATCTAGCTTAGTTCATTTGTTTCTTTGTGATGTAACATTTGATTAGGATGATGTAAGCTTGTGATTCTTGCATATAACACGCCTAGGGGGGCCTTCAAATGCTATAAATAGACCCCTTAGGGTGCTTTGTAATCACACATTATTGAATACAAATACAGTCAAACACATGGTGTTTTCTCTCTAGCTTTTGTGCTAGTTTTTCGTTTCTCTTGAGGGAGATTCGTCCTATCTCTACTTCTTGCCTTGGGTTGGCATCCCTCGGTGGTGATAGGGTAGAATTGAAGAGCTCTTTGAGGTGGTGTGGCTGTATCCTCATTGATCCTTCAAACGCCAATACTATCGTTCGTCCATCTCCATAGTTCGTTCATCATCATTCACCATTCTCACTGATGTATGCAAGCTCCCAAAGATCAGAGTATAGAACTTACAATACACCACACAGAATCACACTTACAGCCGATGTTTAAAAACAAAGCTAATTGGATGCAATTGGCTGAAATGGATCACAATCCAATAAGGAAATAAAAGATAGACTTATGCTCAGTCTGATACATACACACCACAAAATGAACACAAGGGCAGGGACTTGATTACCTCAACAAATACAGACTCACCACCATTGAAGCAAACAAGCTCTACACACACCACCAGGCTTGCCAGCTCTTGGATACTGAAGTAGATTTAACCAATTGAGAGTTTAAGGACACTCACAAACGAGAGGCCCAACTTTGGCACTCAGAATGCTATTGAAATATCACTGAATAATGCCTTAAGCAGCTGGATACTCGAAACTCCCTCAAGAGAAACGAAAGAGACTAGCAAAGCTAGAGAGAAACAACATCATGTTGTGTTTGTTTTTGATTTGTATTAAATTGAATGAGGTTACAAGGCACCCTAAGGGGTCTATTTATAGCATTTGAAGGCCCCCCTAGGCGTGTCATATGCAAGCATCACAAGCCATCTAGCTTACATCATCCTAATCAAATGTTACATCATAAAGAAACAAATGAACTAAGTTAGATTACAAATGATGATAACTCCTTCAATTCTTAGCCAAATCTAAAGATTCTTGAACCAAATGAAAGCTCTTGGAATGTAGATTAATCCACTCTAGGACGTCATCCATGATAGCTTTATGGTTCTTGAGTTAAGGAGCAAAGTACACGATCACACTTGTTGATTTATTCCAAGGTAGAGAGATATGTAAGAGACTTGAGCTCTTCTTCCTTAGAGGTGAGTATTTGATGTCTCCCTTGTTAACCTTGATGTATATGGCCATCAAATATACATCACCTACACAACTTTGATAAGAAGTCTGAGGCTGAGTGTGATGTTTCTGGAGTTAGTATTGGAATTGTTCAATCAGTTCTATCTCAAGAGGGTCGTCCATTAACTTATTACTGTGAGAAGTTCGGTGACCCTAGATTCACAGAAGAGAATGGAAGCCAATTCCGCTTGTACAGTAAGAAGATCTCTTTCAGTCCATCAAGCTCAAAACCAGATTCTTGGTCACCTGAGAAGAATGTTGGAGATCTGTCTAAACCTGGTCTCACCTTTGGGGACCCAAGGTTCATTGAGAATAATGTAGAGCAGCCCGAACCATCTACTGAGGAGATCACAACTCACGTGAAGGTCCTGATTCACGTAGAGTTTACAGTTGGGCCAACTGAAGTCTTTAAACATAAACCTCCAAGTTTGAGGACAAACTTCTTCCAATAAGGGGGGAATGATGTATTTTAGCCCACGCCAAATACATCCCAAGAGGCCCAATACATTTTCAATGAGGTAGAACAAGCTATAGAGGAAAGCATGAGCATAGAGGCCCATAGGCCCATACATATTGTGTGCTCCTTATGGCAAGAGGATGTCCAAACATCCTAGGGTCTACAAACCACACGCCCAACAAGCCCAAGAAAGGCCCAAGGACACGTCCATGAAGGCCAACTTCGTCATTTGTGTTCTTTTTGGGTGTATTTTTATTTTATAGTTTTATTATTTTGGTGTGTTTTAAATTAATTAGGAGTAGATAAATCTAGAATATTCTAAACTGTTCCAGAATGTTCTAGAAAGTCAAAGTAGACGTGTGATAGGAGTAGTTAGGTGCCAATTGGTTGTTATCCTAGATAAGGTTGGCTTATTTTGTACTTAATCCATATTGGATTAGGAAAGCCTAAACCAATTAGGATAAGGTTTGTTACAACCAACTCCCCCTAGGATACGGATTCCTAATCTGAGGAGGAGTAGGAGTAGTTAGACGAGTTCTCCTTGGCTTGCACGCCAAGAGAGAGACACCTAGGCCTAGTTTAGCTTGGCTTCCACGCCAAGTAGGAGTACAAGTCCCTTAAGGACTCTCCTAGTATAAATAGCCTATGTTTGTATTCAATTGATACATCAGTTGAGAAATATGAATCAAGCTTTAAGCTTACCCCCTGAGTGTTTGGATTAACCTCACCCCTTCTTCTATTGTATCTTGGTGTGGTAACGAAGTGGTTTAGGAAGAACTTGATCCTAGGTTGCGGTCTAGATCAAGAAACCCTAGATTGTCCTTCTTGTGGATTCAAGTAGGAAATCTAGTTCTATCCCTTTATCTTTCTATCTCTTAGAAAGATAATATCTACCCTCACCCTTCATCCTTTCCAACGCCATCCTCATCCCCTTCATCACCACCAATTCGTCCACCCTCCCCTTCCCTCACAAAATAGCTCAACCAACTCCCTCTCTCTCCATAACAACTTCCTAACAACTTTCTCTCTCCTCCAACAACCTCACAAACCTCATCCTCCCTCCTTCACCTCACGTCAACCCTCCTCTCTCTCTCCCCTCTTTCACGTCAACCCTCCCTAATCACCATCCAAGAACTCATCTTTTTCCCGTTCAAGATTCAACCCTTCGTGAATCTTGAAACCACAAAAGCCCTCACGGCAAAATTCCTTCCCTATTCTCTCCAATCACACGTGAACCACCCTAACCATAGCCTCAAATTCACGTGTGGTACCCCACTCTTAGATCGTTTGCACATCTCCCCTATGATGTGTAATTGATCAACCATAGTCTTAATCCCATTATACATCATATCTTTTCTCGGACATGTTGGTGTAGCTCCTGAATCTCCTTGGCTCTTACATTAGCATCATGGCTGAACCTGGTTGAGGTAATTATGGGAGCCAAATCCATAAGGGTGATTGGATTCCTCCCATACACTTATTGAAATGGGGACAGACCGGTAGCCTTGCTAGGAGGTCGGTTGAATGCAAACTCAGCGTGAGGAAGCAAAGTATCCCATCCCTTCTTGTCTTTGTTCACCAAGGACCTCAGCAGTGTACCAAGAGTCCTGTTGGTGACCTCGGTTTGGCCATCAGTTTCGGGATGACATACTGTGCTGAACTTGAGTTTGGTACCGAACCTTATCCATAATGTCACCCAAAAGTGACTCAAGAACTTTGCATCACAATCAGAAACCATGGATTTCGGAACTCCATGTAACCTTACAACCTCCTGGAAGTACAACTCAACAACTCTCACAGCATCATAAGTAGTGTGGCATGGAATCAAGTGTGCCATCTTTGAAAAACGATCAACAACCACCAAAATAGAATCTTTACCTCTTTGGGTCTTTGGCAACCCAACAATGAAGTCCAGACTTATATCTTCCCAAGGACATTGGGGTATAGGCAGTAGGGTATAAAGACCTTGTAACCAAACAGGGAAGTGGGGGTGGTTCACGAGATTAGGGTAGAAAAGAGAGGGGTGGCTCTCATGAAAAAGGGTTCTTTGTGGAAGTTTTTTGCCGTGAGGGCTTTTGTAGTTTCAAGATTCAAGAAAGGTTGAATCTTGAACGGGAAAGGGATGAATCTTCGATGGTGATTTGAGGGGAAAGGGTTGACGTTGGAAGAGGGGAGAGAGAGAGGATGGCGTGAGGTAAGAAGGGGGAGAGAAGGTGAGAGGGTGGCGTTGAAGGTGGAGGAGAGTGAGAGGTTGTTAGGTTGTTATGGAGAGATAAGGTTGTTGGAAGGTTGTTTTGGAGAGAGAGAAGGGAAGGCGAAAAGAATTTGGCTTGGTGAGGTGGGTGACGAATTGAAGGGGGCTTAAGGAGGTGGGGATGGCGTTGGGAATGGGGGTAGGTTTAGGATTAATGTGACTTAACTGTATTGACAGAAAGCTCACAGGGTAATTACCTTAACTATATTGATAGAAAGGTAAGAACGGATAGATCTAGGTTTCCTAATTGAATCCACCAAAAGGACAACCTAGAGCTAACTTGACCTAGACCGCAACCTAGGGTCAAGCTCTTCCTAACCACTTGGGTGCCAAACCAAGATACAATAGAAGAAAAGGGGTGAGGGTTAATCCAAACACTCAGGGGGTAAGCTTAAAGCTTGATTCATATTTCTCAACTGATGTATCAATTGAATACAAGCCTAGGCCATTTATACTAGGAGACTCCTTAAGGGACTTGTACTCTTACTTGGGCTGGAAGCCAAGCTAAACTAGGCCTAGGAGTCTCTCTCTTGGCGTGCAAGCCAAGGAGAACTCGCCTAACATCTCCTACTCCTCCTTGGATTAGGAATCCTTATCCTAGGGGGAGTTGGTTGTAACAAACCTTATCCTAATTGATTTTGGCTTTCCTAATCCAAATTGGATTAGTTACAAAATTAGCCAATTCCTATCAAGGAAAGATAAACACACGCCTAATTTAGCTAATTAAAAGAAACACACCAAAAATAATTAAGCTATAACTAATTAAATTACATCCAAAAATCAAGATCATAAAACTGGACTTGTTTTCCTTGACTTTGGACGTGTGATACACTTGGGGTTGACGTGTGACTTGGCCCATCTAGGATGTTTGAACATCCTCTTGGAATAAGAAACACACCATGTGAATGGGCCTTTGTATTTCTACTTTGTATTCATCCTTCTTAGCCCATCTTACCTTTATGTAAAAGAGCTGAATCTTCTTTGTTGGGCCTGTGTAGAATTGAGTCTTTTCATGAAGGATCCCATCTTTAACTTGGCGTTTCAATTGGGCTTCCTTGATTAGGTTTGGGGGACTTAGCGTGGGTTGATTTACATCATTCCCCCCTTGTTGAAAGAAGTTTGTCCTCAAACTTGGAGGTTCAAGTCCAAGACATCTATTGACCCAATAGTGACCTTCACGTGAATCAAGACCTTCACGTGAACCATGGTTGCTTCAATAATCTGCACGCGTGAATCGGTGTCTTCACGTGAACTAACTCCTTCGATAGATTGACCTCGTTATCCTCCATGATTCTTGGGTCCCCAAAGGTGAGACCAAGGCTAGCGGATCTTGATGAGTCCGCTTCGTGAATTAGGGCCTCCACAATAGATGGGGGATGGCGAGTGTGACTCTTCACGTGGACAAAGGTGTCCTCATTAGATCTGAGTTGGACCCTCTTCATTGGGTTTGGCCCTCCATCATTCTCCATAGGTGAGCCCAAGGCTATGTGAATCAGTTGAGGGATGGTCCACTTGAGGTAGAACAATTCCAATACCAACTCCAGGAGCATCACACTTAGCCTTACACTTCTTATCAAAGCTTGGTATGGCTGGGGCAGGTGTGGTGCAGAGTTTCTCCTTGTTGATGTCGAACACTTGCCGGGATGTCGGAGTCCACGAGAACTCTTTAGACTTTAGTAGAATAGTGCTGAAATTCTTCACAAACCTCTTATAGAAAGAAGTCAAGCCGTGGAAAATTCGATCATCAAGAATACTAGTTGGAGTAGACCACTCCTTGCTAGTTTTGATCTTTTCTTCATCAATCTGGACCACTCCTTGCTAGTTTCCTTGCTAGTTTTGAAGGGACTAAAACTCTCCAACTTGGCGTGCAAGCCAAAGAGTTCTACTACTAGTTGCCTAATCTATTCTACTCCTCCTTGGATTAGAATTCCTTATCCTAGGGGGAGTTGGTTTGTAACAAACCTTATCCTAATAACAAACCTTATCCTGATCATCTTGGCTTTCCTAATCCGGATTGGATTAGTTACAAAATTAGCCAATTCCTAACTAGGAATTAAATCATACGGCTATTCTATCCTAATTAAAATAAACACGCCAAAAACTAATTAAGCTAAAATAATTAAATTACATCCAAAAATCAAGATCATAAAATTGGGCTTGTAAACTTGACTTGGACGTGTAACCTTGGTGTTTTGGGCTTGGCGTGACCTTGGCCCATCTTCTAGGATGTTTGGACATCCTCTTGAAATAAGCTACACACCATATGAATGGGCCTTCGTAGTTCAACTTTGTACCTTTCTTCGTTGGCCCATTTGATGTAGCTGAACCAAATATGCCCTGTTGGCCCTGTATGAGTCGAAGTCCTTTGATGAAGGACCCTATGTGCATGATGGACCTTTAATTGGCCCTTCTTGATTGGGCCTAGGGAAATAAGTGGTGATTTCCATCATTCCCCCCTAGTTTAAAGAAGTTTGTCCTCAAACTTGGAGATTCAAGTTCAAAGACTTCAACTAACCCAACTGTAATCTTCACATGGATCAGGACCTCCACATGAATCATGATTGTGCCAATGACCTCCACGTGAATCAGGACCTTCACGTGAACCATGGTTGCTTCAATAATCTCCACGTGAATCAGTGTCTTCACGTGGCGTGACTCCTTCGATAGATTGACATCCGTTATCCTCCATGAACCTTGGGTCCCCAAAGGTGAGACCAAGGCTAGGCAGATCTTCAGAAGTCTGCTTTACGTGACTTAGGGCCTCCATAATAGATGGGGGATGGCGAGTGTGACCCTTCACGTGGACAAAGGTGTCCTCATTAGATCTGAGTTGGACCCTCTTCATTGGGTTTGGCCCTCCATCATTCTCCATGAATCTTGGGTCTCCATAGGTGAGCCCAAGGCTATGTGAATCAGCTGAGGGATGGTCCGCTTGAGATAGAACGATTCCAATACCAACTCCAGGAGCATCACACTTAGCCTTACACTTCTTATCAAAGCTTGGTATGGCTAGGGCAGGTGTGGTGCAAAGTTTCTCCTTGTTGATGTCGAACACTTGCCGGGCTGTTGGAGTCCACGAGAACTCCTTAGACTTTAGTAGAATAGTGTTGAAATTCTTCACAAACCTCTTATAGAAAGAAGTCAAGTCGTGGAAAATTCGATCATCAAGAATACTTGTTGGAGTAGACCACTCCTTGCTAGCGTTGACCTTTTCTTCATCAATCTTGGTCACTTCAGTTGAAGGTACATAGCCAAGAGAGACTATGTTGTTGATGAAGAAGAAGCTCTTGGACGGATTACCATGTAGCTTCACGTGAGCCAAGGTCTCCAAAACAGATTGGAGGTGAAAGATGTGACCTTTCTCACTTTTGCTATTCACAAGTATATCTCCGAAGTAGATAACGATACTTTTGCTAATAAGGGGCTTCAAAACCTGATTCAACAATATCATAACAGTAAAGAGAGTGTTAGTTAGACCACAAGGTGGGACTAACCATTCATAGAGGCATCCTTTGGTTTCAGCAGTGTCCCCTTCTTGAATTTGAGCCTGGCAGGACCCCCTTCTTGGATTGACCTTTGGAATGTCGTGGGTACCAAGTAGCTCACCCACTTGATCTTTACTTCTAGGAAACCTGTACTTGGTAGTAACCTTGTTGGTGCACAGACGTTGGTTTCCCTCTTCTTTTGGAACCAAAAGGGTAGGAGTGGCACATGGACTGGGTGTCTTCCCGATCATACCCTTTTCTAGAAGATCTTCATCTTGCCTTTGAACCTTTGGAACATCACTAGGGTTCACGTGTTGTTGAACTTCACGTGGAGTGGATATTGCTGATGTTCTCTCGTTTGAGCTCTCGTGAAGAGTGGCGAGAGGGGGTTCTTTTGTGTGCTTTTCATGGCTATGATCTGTGTTAGGGTCTGAGGGAGCGATCTCCTTATGCTCACTAAACTTAGGGCGTTCAGTGGTCATAGAAGTGATGGAATTTGGATCACTCTCTTTGGGTAGGGACGGATTGGCTATTTTAAGTGGAGCTAGGGTGATTTTTTTGTGGTTGAACCTGAAGGTGTAGGTCTTGGCTCTTCCATCATGTATCACACTCCTGTCAAATAACCAGGGTCTTCCCAACAAAAGATGACAAGCATCCATAGGCAATATATCACACCAAATATATTCTTGATAGTTCTTGCCAATGGAAAAGCTTACCAAGCATTGATGAGTTACTTGTAGTCCTTCACCCTGATTCAGCCATTGGATGGTGTAGGGCTTAGGATGTGGACTGGTTTCCAGCTGAAGTTTGTCCACCAAAGTTGTTGAAGCCACATTGGTGCAGCTTCCTCCATCAACGATTAAGGAGAAGACCTTTCCTTTGATAGTGCAGCGAGACTGAAAGATAGCCTCTCGTTGTTGTTGGTCTTCTGGGACAATCGAACTGCTGAGGATCCTCCTCATGAAGAGCAATTCATGTGCCATAGTAGGGGTTGAAACGCCAGATTGACGTTGGGTAGGGAAGGGTAATGATGCATAATTGATGGCCTTATGCATCAAGGTCAACCATGGAGGCATCTAATACTCACCTAGAAGGTAGAAGAGTTCAAGTTTCTCACTACTTGGAAGGGATCAACTCATGTGGTCGTATACTTTTGCTCCTAATTCAAGGACCATGAAGCTATCATAGAAGTCATCCTAGAGAGGATTATTCTACATTCCAAGAGCTTTCATATGGTTCAAGAATCTTTGAATTTGGATGAGAATCCAAGGAGTTATTCATATTTGTAATATAGTTTAGTATATTGTTTTCTTTATGATGTAAGCATTAGGATGAATGATGTAAGCCCTTAAGGGGTCTTTTCTTGAAGCTAGGTGACGCCTAAGGGGTGGGTTGTAGCTATAAATACCCCCTCCTAGGTGCTTGTAATTCATTCAATTCATTCAAGTCATTCACATTGAATTTTTCAAACACATGATGTGTTCTCTCTAGCATTTGTGCTAGGTGTTTTCGTCTCTCTTTTGTGGGATTCGAAATATCCCCTTCTTCTAGCTAAGGTTGGCATCCTTAGTGGTGAAAGGAAGGAATTGGAGTATTCTTGGAGGTGGTGAGTCTGTATCCTTCAAAGAATCTTCAAAAGCCATCAACTATCCATCTACCAATCGTCCATTATCATCCATTTTCGAGTGCTTCATCAAGAATTCAACAAGAATTCATCAAGCATTCATCAAGAAACGTGTGATCTTCATTCTACACGTCCAAGCACTTGTTCGTCATCAACGTTCATCATTTGACATTCGTCCATCCATTGTTCGTTCGTTCATCATTCATTTTGTTCATTGTTTCCAATTGTTTGGTAACTTTCTTTCATAGTTCTTTTCATCCATTTCTATGCCATTTTTGGTTCTTTGGAACTTTGAGATAGAGGATTCTTATCTTCGCTTTTAAAGATCCTTAGATTTGTGTAATGAGATTGTTCCTTGGTCTCATTATGCATCAGGTAATGTGTTTGGGCTGTTTGTGGAGTTTTGGGTTGCAGGTTGGTACTGAAGGTTTGAAGGTTACGTGTTTGGATAGCAGGGCAAGCTATTGGAATAGCAGGTTAAGCTTTTGGATTTGAAGGTTACGTGTTTGGTTTACACTCAACACTAACCTAGAGCTCTGATACCACTTTTGATGTATTACCGGATCAAGAAAGGTTCTTGATTCCAATAATACATGAAACACGTGTAACCAAACAACAGAAGGGGGGGGGGATGGTTCACGAGATTAGGGAGAGAAAAGGGGAGGGTTCTCGTGAATTAGGGTTCTTTGTGGAGGATGTTTTGCCGAGAGGGCTCTTGTGGTTTCAAAATACAAGAAAGATTGAATCTTGAACAGGAAGGGGATGAATGAGATGAATCTTGGATGGAGGTTAGGAGGGGATTGACGTTAGGATGGGGGAGAGAGAGGGAGGATGGCGTGAGGTAAGAAGAGGGGAGAGAGTGAAAGTTGGCGTTTGATGTGAGAGAGAGTGTGAGGTAGTTAGGTTGTTGGAGGAGAGAGAAGGTTGTTATGGAGAGAGAGGGAAGAGAGGGGTGGCGTTTGAGAGAGGGGAAGGGTGACGATTTGTTGGGGTTTTGAGGAGGTGGAGGTGGCGTTGGGATGAGGGGTGGGATAGAGAGTTGAATGTGACTTAACTGTATTGACAGAAAGCTCACAATGTAATTACCTTAACTATATTGATAGAAAGGTAAGAACGGATAGATCTAGGTTTCCTAATTGAATCCACAAGAAGGACAACCTAGGGCTAACTTGATCTAGACCGCAACCTAGGATCAAGCTCTTCCTAACCACTTGGGTGCCAAACCAAGATACAATAGAAGAAAGGGTGAGAGTTTATCCAAACACTCGAGGGAAAGCTAAAAGCTTAAGGGGTTTCATATTTCTGAATTGAGTTGAATTATTGCCTTGAGAGGCTACATCCCTATTTATACTATGAGGGTCCTGAAGGGACTAAAACTCTCCAACTTGGCGTGCAAGCCAAAGAGTTATACTACTAGTTGCCTAATCTATTCTACTCCTCCTTGGATTAGAATTCCTTATCGTAGGGGGAGTTGGTTTGTAACAAACCTTATCCTAATAACAAACCTTATCCTAATCATCTAGGCTTTCCTAATCCGGATTGGATTAGTTACAAAATTAGCCAATTCCTAACTAGGAATTAAATCATACGGCTATTCTAGCCTAATTAAAATAAACACACCAAAAACTAATTAAGCTAAAATAATTAAATTACATCCAAAAATCAAGATCATAAAATTGGGCTTGTAAACTTGACTTGGACGTGTAACCTTGGTGTTTTGGGCTTGGCGTGACCTTGGCCCATCTTCTAGGATGTTTGGACATCCTCTTGAAATAAGCTACACACCATATGAATGGGCCTTCGTAGTTCAACTTTGTACCTTTCTTCGTTGGCCCATTTGATGTAGCTGAACCAAATATGCCCTGTTGGCCCTGTATGAGTCGAAGTCCTTTGATGAAGGACCCTATGTGCATGATGGACCTTTAATTGGGCCTGCTTGATTGGGCCTAGGGAAATAAGAGTGGGCTGATTTCCATCATTCCCCCCTAGTTGAAAGAAGTTTGTCCTCAAACTTGGAGATTCAAGTTCAAAGACTTCAACTAACCCAACTGTAATCTTCACATGGATCAGGACCTCCACATGAATCATGATTGTGCCAATGACCTCCACGTGAATCAGGACCTTCACGTGAACCATGGTTGCTTCAATAATCTCCACGTGAATCAGTGTCTTCACGTAAACTGTGACTCCTTCGATAGATTGACATCCGTTATCCTCCATGAACCTTGGGTCCCCAAAGGTGAGACCAAGGCTAGGCAGATCTTCAGCAGTCTGCTTTACGTGACTTAGGGCCTCCATAATAGATGGGGGATGGCGAGTGTGACCCTTCACGTGGACAAAGGTGTCCTCATTAGATCTGAGTTGGACCCTCTTCATTGGGTTTGGCCCTCCATCATTCTCCATGAATCTTGGGTCTCCATAGGTGAGCCCAAGGCTATGTGAATCAGCTGAGGGATGGTCCGCTTGAGATAGAACGATTCCAATACCAACTCCAGGAGCATCACACTTAGCCTTACACTTCTTATCAAAGCTTGGTATGGCTAGGGCAGGTGTGGTGCAAAGTTTCTCCTTGTTGATGTCGAACACTTGCCGGGCTGTTGGAGTCCACGAGAACTCCTTAGACTTTAGTAGAATAGTGTTGAAATTCTTCACAAACCTCTTATAGAAAGAAGTCAAGTCGTGGAAAATTCGATCATCAAGAATACTTGTTGGAGTAGACCACTCCTTGCTAGCGTTGACCTTTTCTTCATCAATCTTGGTCACTTCAGTTGAAGGTACATAGCCAAGAGAGACTATGTTGTTGATGAAGAAGAAGCTCTTGGACGGATTACCATGTAGCTTCACGTGAGCCAAGGTCTCCAAAACATATTGGAGGTGAAAGATGTGACCTTTCTCACTTTTGCTATTCACAAGTATATCTCCGAAGTAGATAACGATACTTTTGCTAATAAGGGGCTTCAAAACCTGATTCAACAATATCATAACAGTAAAGAGAGTGTTAGTTAGACCACAAGGTGGGACTAACCATTCATAGAGGCATCCTTTGGTTTCAGCAGTGTCCCCTTCTTGAATTTGAGCCTGGCAGGACCCCCTTCTTGGATTGACCTTTGGAATGTCGTGGGTACCAAGTAGCTCACCCACTTGATCTTTACTTCTAGGAAACCTGTACTTGGTAGTAACCTTGTTGGTGCACAGACGTTGGTTTCCCTCTTCTTTTGGAACCAAAAGGGTAGGAGTGGTACATGGACTGGGTGTCTTCCCGATCATACCCTTTTCTATAAGATCTTCATCTTGCCTTTGAACCTTTGGAACATCACTAGGGTTCACGTGTTGTTGAACTTCACGTGGAGTGGATATTGCTGATGTTCTCTCGTATGAGCTCTCGTGAAGAGTGGCGAGAGGGGGTTCTTTTGTGTGCTTTTCATGGCTATGATCTGTGTTTGGGTCTGAGGGAGCGATCTCCTTATGCTCACTAAACTTAGGGCGTTCAGTGGTCATAGAAGTGATGGAATTTGGATCACTCTCTTTGGGTAGGGACGGATTGGCTATTTTAAGTGGAGCTAGGGTGATTTTTTTGTGGTTGAACCTGAAGGTGTAGGTCTTGGCTCTTCCATCATGTATCACACTCCTGTCAAATAACCAGGGTCTTCCCAACAAAAGATGACAAGCATCCATAGGCAATATATCACACCAAATATATTCTTGATAGTTCTTGCCAATGGAAAAGCTTACCAAGCATTGATGAGTTACTTGTAGTCCTTCACCCTGATTCAGCCATTGGATGGTGTAGGGCTTGGGATGTGGACTGGTTTCCAGCTGAAGTTTGTCCACCAAAGTTGTTGAAGCCTGATGCATAATTGATGGCCTTATGCATCAAGGTCCAACATGGAGACATCTAATACTCACCTAGAAGGTAGAAGAGTTCAAGTCTCTCATTTATCTCTCTACTTGGAAGGGATCAACTCGTGTGATCGTATATTTTTGCTCCTTAATTCAAGGACCATGAAGCTATCATAGAAGTCATCCTAGAAGGGATTATTCTACATTCCAAGAGCTTTCATATGGTTCAAGAATCTTTAAATTTGGATGAGAATCCAAGGAGTTATTCATATTTGTAATATAGTTTAGTATATTGTTTTCTTTATGATGTAAGCATTAGGATGAATGATGTAAGCCCTTAAGGGGTCTTTTCTTGAAGCTAGGTGACGCCTAAGGGGTGGGTTGTAGCTATAAATACCCCCTCCTAGGTGCTTGTAATTCATTCAATTCATTCAAGTCATTCACATTGAATTTTTCAAACACATGATGTGTTCTCTCTAGCATTTGTGCTAGGTGTTTTCGTTTCTCTTTGTGGGATTCGAAATATCCCCTTCTTCTAGCTAAGGTTGGCATCCTTAGTGGTGAAAGGAAGGAATTGGAGTATTCTTGGAGGTGGTGAATCTGTATCCTTCAAAGAATCTTCAAAAGCCATCAACTATCCATCTACCAATCGTCCATTATCATCCATTTTCGAGTGCTTCATCAAGAATTCATCAAGCATTCATCAAGAAACGTGTGATCTTCATTCTACACGTCCAAGCACTTGTTCGTCATCAACGTTCATCATTTGACATTCGTCCATCCATTGTTCGTTCGTTCATCATTCATTTTGTTCATTGTTTCCAATTGTTTGGTAACTTTCTTTCATAGTTCTTTTCATCCATTTCTATGCCATTTTTGGTTCTTTGGAACTTTGAGATAGAGGATTCTTATCTTCGCTTTTAAAGATCCTTAGATTTTGTATAATGAGATTGTTTCTTGGTCTCATTATGCATCAAATTTGGTATCAGAGCTAAGGAGTTTGAATCTCTTAGTTCTTGAAACAATCTTTCTCCAATCTTTTACAATCTTTCCATTCCACACACGTTTCCCTCACACGTCCATCACAAAATATTCCCCATCATCTCTCCATCACACGTTCCCCTTGATAGTTCTTCCAAGAACTCATCAAGAACCCATCAAGAAGAACCCCAAGCTCCACAAAGAACCCAAAAACTAAACACAAGCCTACCCAAATCCGTCCCATACCCACGTCCCATCCGTCCTAACCTTCCTTCCATGAGTTTCTTGTGATCTTTTTGAATCAAGATAGGTTCTAATGGATTGAAAAAGGTCCGGCAAGAATTCCCAACGTGAGCTACAATGCTTGGAGCAACAAATCGATGATCTTGAAAAGCAAATGGAAGAATGTGGGATTCTTTCAAAAGGGTCAAGAAGCGCAAGATCACGTGTGGTTCACTCTTTTAAGGTTGAAAATGAAGCACCTTATGCCGGGAGTAAACATCCCAACAAAAAGAATGGGAAGAAAGTTCAAGAAGATTTCTTGCGATCCGATTATAAAGGTGACTCCATCAACAATCTTGAAGGAATTGAGCAAGGGAGTATGGATGTATTTGATTATACAATAGAGTTCAAGTGGCAATTGTGGAAGAATGGCCTTAAGGAGGATGATCCACGCATTTTGGTATACTACTTTCTTGGTCTTAATGACTATATTCAGCGTGTTGTTATAGATCAACCTCACTTTAGTTTGGAGTTAAGCTTTTAGCTCGTGATTTTGAAGAACGAGCAAAGAGTAAAGAGCTTAGGGATGAAACCCACACACGTCACAAACCTTCCAAATCAACCCCACAACATCACGCCAAGGGCATTCAAATCAAGCCCCATATTCGTCCCAAACCTATTGCCCATCACTCCACAAAACAACCTCCACAAGATCAACCCTCATCCATTCCCAAACCCACGTCCAAGAACCAACGCCACTAGCCCCAAGGAGTTGTTATCATTGCCAAAGTTTAGGTCACATTGAATTGGAGTGTCCTAACAAGAAAGAAGTGCCTTCGGTAGGGTGCCAAGCACATGATAACAAACCATTTGAGGAGGAAAAGGAAGAGGTTGGCGTTAATATGAAAGGAGAAGAATTTGAGGTTAATGCAAAGGAAGAAGAAATTGGGAATGTCGCATGAGAAGGTGAATAAAGAGGAAGAAAAGGTAGAGGAGGAGCATGTGGAAAAGTGGCTTGTGACAAAGGGAGTAAGTGTGGCGTATGAACATCCACAAAGAGAGTGCAAGATCTCTCCTTATACCAACAAAGGGGAAATATGTTCATTGAACCAAGAAAAGGAAAGTAGTGCCTCTTATGGGTATATTGTTGTCCTTACGCAAGGGTTAAGCCATGACAAGTTCATTCATTTCAATCCAAGAAGTTTAGTAAGTCTTTGCTTTTACAAAATTTGCAAAGATTCATTATATTGCAAAATTACTTCTATGGATTCTTGTCATACTTTGTTGGAAGGACCAAAGTTGCTTGATAGGAATATCATGCCTCTTGAAGCATCTCTACTTCCATCTTATACCACGCGGCCTAAGAAGGAAGAAAGCCATCTTGTGACGATCATGAAGGAGTATCGAGGGTATAAAGCATATAAGGATCCTATTCTTACACATTTGGAGAAGAATGAAACGGATCCAAGTATCCATCACATCTTGAATCTTCCTATGAAGTGTATCTTCCATGAGCATCCAAGATCTATCTACTTAGATCAATTGGTTGAAAGGCCAAGTATTCGAAAGAAAGAAATCGCCCGAGTCATCAAGGTACATTGTTTCATGCTAAATGACAAGGGTAAGGTGGTAAGAATAGACTTGGGAGGTAAGAAGCTACGTGAACAACCCACGTTCACGGTGAAGAAACGCAAATCCAAGTCTTATGGTGTTTGGAGAATCATTGGAGGAAAGTTTAAGAAGTTCATCAAAGGGATCTACGATGACTTCAAAGCTTTCAAGAAGAAAGTTTTTTGTGAAAAGGCAAGCGAGAGTTGATTTTCCAAGTTTGAGGACAAACTTTTTCAACCGGGGGTGTATGATGCATAATTGATGGCCTTATGCATCAAGGTCCAACATGGAGACATCTAATACTCACCTAGAAGGTAGAAGAGTTCAAGTCTCTCATTTATCTCTACTTGGAAGGATCAACTCGTGTGATCGTATATTTTTGCTCCTTAATTCAAGGACCATGAAGCTATCATAGAAGTCATCCTAGAAGGGATTATTCTACATTCCAAGAGCTTTCATATGGTTCAAGAATCTTTAAATTTGGATGAGAATCCAAGGAGTTATTCATATTTGTAATATAGTTTAGTATATTGTTTTCTTTATGATGTAAGCATTAGGATGAATGATGTAAGCCCTTAAGGGTCTTTTCTTGAAGCTAGGTGACGCCTAAGGGGTGGGTTGTAGCTATAAATACCCCCTCCTAGGTGCTTGTAATTCATTCAATTCATTCAAGTCATTCACATTGAATTTTTCAAACACATGATGTGTTCTCTCTAGCATTTGTGCTAGGTGTTTTCGTTTCTCTTTGTGGGATTCAAATATCCCTTCTTCTAGCTAAGGTTGGCATCCTTAGTGGTGAAAGGAAGGAATTGGAGTATTCTTGGAGGTGGTGAATCTGTATCCTTCAAAGAATCTTCAAAAGCCATCAACTATCCATCTACCAATCGTCCATTATCATCCATTTTCGAGTGCTTCATCAAGAATTCATCAAGCATTCATCAAGAAACGTGTGATCTTCATTCTACACGTCCAAGCACTTGTTCGTCATCAACGTTCATCATTTGACATTCGTCCATCCATTGTTCGTTCGTTCATCATTCATTTTGTTCATTGTTTCCAATTGTTTGGTAACTTTCTTTCATAGTTCTTTTCATCCATTTCTATGCCATTTTTGGTTCTTTGGAACTTTGAGATAGAGGATTCTTATCTTCGCTTTTAAAGATCCTTAGATTTTGTATAATGAGATTGTTTCTTGGTCTCATTATGAATCAAAGCCACATTGGTGCAGCTTCCTCCATCAACGATTAAGGAGAAGACCTTTCCTTTGATAGTGCAGCGAGACTGAAAGATAGCCTCTCGTTGTTGTTGGTCTTCTGGGACAATCGAACTGCTGAGGATCCTCCTCATGAAGAGCAATTCATGTGCCATAGTAGGGGTTGAAACGCCAGATTGACGTTGGGTAGGGAAAGGTAATGTGTTTGGGCTGTTTGTGGAGTTTTGGGTTGCAGGTTGGTACTGAAGGTTTGAAGGTTACGTGTTTGGATAGCAGGTTAAGCTATTGGAATAGCAGGTTAAGCTTTTGGATTTGAAGGTTACGTGTTTGGTTTACACTCAACACTAACCTAGAGCTCTGATACCACTTTTGATGTATTACCGGATCAAGAAAGGTTCTTGATTCCAATAATACATGAAACACGTGTAACCAAACAAATGTATGGGATGGTTCACGAGATTAGGGAGAGAAAAGGGGAGGGTTCTCGTGAATTAGGGTTCTTTGTGGAGGATGTTTTGCCGAGAGGGCTCTTGTGGTTTCAAAATACAAGAAAGATTGAATCTTGAACAGGAAGGGGATGAATGAGATGAATCTTGGATGGAGGTTAGGAGGGGATTGACGTTAGGATGGGGGAGAGGGAGGATGGCGTGAGGTAAGAAGAGGGAGAGAGTGAAAGTTGGCGTTTGATGTGAGAGAGTGTGAGGTAGTTAGGTTGTTGGAGAGAGAAGGTTGTTATGAGAGAGAGGGAAGAGAGGGGTGGCGTTTGAGAGAGGGGAAGGGTGACGATTTGTTGGGGTTTTGAGGAGGTGGAGGTGGCGTTGGGATGAGGGGGTGGGATAGAGAGTTGAATGTGACTTAACTGTATTGACAGAAAGCTCACAATGTAATTACCTTAACTATATTGATAGAAAGGTAAGAACGGATAGATCTAGGTTTCCTAATTGAATCCACAAGAAGGACAACCTAGGGCTAACTTGATCTAGACCGCAACCTAGGATCAAGCTCTTCCTAACCACTTGGGTGCCAAACCAAGATACAATAGAAGAAAGGGTGAGAGTTTATCCAAACACTCGAGGGAAAGCTAAAAGCTTAAGGGGTTTCATATTTCTGAATTGAGTTGAATTATTGCCTTGAGAGGCTACATCCCTATTTATACTATGAGGGTCCTGAAGGGACTAAAACTCTCCAACTTGGCGTGCAAGCCAAAGAGTTATACTACTAGTTGCCTAATCTATTCTACTCCTCCTTGGATTAGAATTCCTTATCGTAGGGGGAGTTGGTTTGTAACAAACCTTATCCTAATAACAAACCTTATCCTAATCATCTAGGCTTTCCTAATCCGGATTGGATTAGTTACAAAATTAGCCAATTCCTAACTAGGAATTAAATCATACGGCTATTCTAGCCTAATTAAAATAAACACACCAAAAACTAATTAAGCTAAAATAATTAAATTACATCCAAAAATCAAGATCATAAAATTGGGCTTGTAAACTTGACTTGGACGTGTAACCTTGGTGTTTTGGGCTTGGCGTGACCTTGGCCCATCTTCTAGGATGTTTGGACATCCTCTTGAAATAAGCTACACACCATATGAATGGGCCTTCGTAGTTCAACTTTGTACCTTTCTTCGTTGGCCCATTTGATGTAGCTGAACCAAATATGCCCTGTTGGCCCTGTATGAGTCGAAGTCCTTTGATGAAGGACCCTATGTGCATGATGGACCTTTAATTGGGCCTGCTTGATTGGGCCTAGGGAAATAAGAGTGGGCTGATTTCCATCATTCCCCCCTAGTTGAAAGAAGTTTGTCCTCAAACTTGGAGATTCAAGTTCAAAGACTTCAACTAACCCAACTGTAATCTTCACATGGATCAGGACCTCCACATGAATCATGATTGTGCCAATGACCTCCACGTGAATCAGGACCTTCACGTGAACCATGGTTGCTTCAATAATCTCCACGTGAATCAGTGTCTTCACGTGAACTGTGACTCCTTCGATAGATTGACATCCGTTATCCTCCATGAACCTTGGGTCCCCAAAGGTGAGACCAAGGCTAGGCAGATCTTCAGCAGTCTGCTTTACGTGACTTAGGGCCTCCATAATAGATGGGGGATGGCGAGTGTGACCCTTCACGTGGACAAAGGTGTCCTCATTAGATCTGAGTTGGACCCTCTTCATTGGGTTTGGCCCTCCATCATTCTCCATGAATCTTGGGTCTCCATATGTGAGCCCAAGGCTATGCGAATCACCGTGAGGATGGTCCGCTGAGATAGAACGATTCCAATACCAACTCTGGAGCATCACACTTAGCCTTACACTTCTTATCAAAGCTTGGTATGGCTAGGGCAGGTGTGGTGCAAAGTTTCTCCTTGTTGATGTCGAACACTTGCCGGGCTGTTGGAGTCCACGAGAACTCCTTAGACTTTAGTAGAATAGTGTTGAAATTCTTCACAAACCTCTTATAGAAAGAAGTCAAGTCGTGGAAAATTCGATCATCAAGAATACTTGTTGGAGTAGACCACTCCTTGCTAGCGTTGACCTTTTCTTCATCAATCTTGGTCACTTCATTGAAGGTACATAGCCAAGAGAGACTATGTTGTTGATGAAGAAGAAGCTCTTGACGGATTACCATGTAGCTTCACGTGAGCCAAGGTCTCCAAAACATATTGGAGGTGAAAGATGTGACCTTTCTCACTTTTGCTATTCACAAGTATATCTCTGAAGTAGATAACGATACTTTTGCTAATAAGGGGCTTCTAAACTGATTCAACAATATCATAAAGAAAGAGAGTGTTAGTTAGACCACAAGGTGGGACTAACCATTCATAGAGGCATCCTTTGGTTTCAAAGATGTCCCCTTCTTGAATTTGAGCCTGGCAGGACCCCCTTCTTGGATTGACCTTTGGAATGTCGTGGGTACCAAGTAGCTCACCCACTTGATCTTTACTTCTAGGAAACCTGTACTTGGTAGTAACCTTGTTGGTGCACAGACGTTGGTTTCCCTCTTCTTTTGGAACCAAAAGGGTAGGAGTGGCACATGGACTGGGTGTCTTCCCGATCATACCCTTTTCTAGAAGATCTTCATCTTGCCTTTGAACCTTTGGAACATCACTAGGGTTCACGTGTTGTTGAACTTCACGTGGAGTGGATATTGCTGATGTTCTCTCGTATGAGCTCTCGTGAAGAGTGGCGAGAGGGGGTTCTTTTGTGTGCTTTTCATGGCTATGATCTGTGTTTGGGTCTGAGGGAGCGATCTCCTTATGCTCACTAAACTTAGGGCGTTCAGTGGTCATAGAAGTGATGGAATTTGGATCACTCTCTTTGGGTAGGGACGGATTGGCTATTTTAAGTGGAGCTAGGGTGATTTTTTTGTGGTTGAACCTGAAGGTGTAGGTCTTGGCTCTTCCATCATGTATCACACTCCTGTCAAATAACCAGGGTCTTCCCAACAAAAGATGACAAGCATCCATAGGCAATATATCACACCAAATATATTCTTGATAGTTCTTGCCAATGGAAAAGCTTACCAAGCATTGATGAGTTACTTGTAGTCCTTCACCCTGATTCAGCCATTGGATGGTGTAGGGCTTGGGATGTGGACTGGTTTCCAGCTAAAGTTTGTCCCCCAAAGTTGTTGAAGCCACATTGGTGCAGCTTCCTCCATCAACGATTAAGGAGAAGACCTTTCCTTTGATAGTGCAGCGAGACTGAAAGATAGCCTCTCGTTGTTGTTGGTCTTCTGGGACAATCGAACTGCTGAGGATCCTCCTCATGAAGAGCAATTCATGTGCCATAGTAGGGGTTGAAACGCCAGATTGACGTTGGGTAGGGAAGGGTAATGTGTTTGGGCTGTTTGTGGAGTTTTGGGTTGCAGGTTGGTACTGAAGGTTTGAAGGTTACGTGTTTGGATAGCAGGGCAAGCTATTGGAATAGCAGGTTAAGCTTTTGGATTTGAAGGTTACGTGTTTGGTTTACACTCAACACTAACCTAGAGCTCTGATACCACTTTTGATGTATTACCGGATCAAGAAAGGTTCTTGATTCCAATAATACATGAAACACGTGTAACCAAACAACAGAAGGGGGGGGGATGGTTCACGAGATTAGGGAGAGAAAAGGGGAGGGTTCTCGTGAATTAGGGTTCTTTGTGGAGGATGTTTTGCCGAGAGGGCTCTTGTGGTTTCAAAATACAAGAAAGATTGAATCTTGAACAGGAAGGGGATGAATGAGATGAATCTTGGATGGAGGTTAGGAGGGGATTGACGTTAGGATGGGGGAGAGAGGGAGGATGGCGTGAGGTAAGAAGAGGGGAGAGAGTGAAAGTTGGCGTTTGATGTGAGAGAGAGTGTGAGTAGTTAGGTTGTTGGAGGAGAGAAGGTTGTTATGGAGAGAGAAGGAAGAGAGGGGTGGCGTTTGAGAGAGGGGAAGGGTGACGATTTGTCGGGGTTTTGAGGAGGTGGAGGTGGCGTTGGGATGAGGGGGGGATAGAGAGTTGCATCTGACTTAACTGTATTGACAGAAAGCTCACAATGTAATTACCTTAACTATATTGATAGAAAGGTAAGAACGGATAGATCTAGGTTTCCTAATTGAATCCACAAGAAGGACAACCTAGGGCTAACTTGATCTAGACCGCAACCTAGGATCAAGCTCTTCCTAACCACTTGGGTGCCAAACCAAGATACAATAGAAGAAAGGGTGAGAGTTTATCCAAACACTCGAGGGAAAGCTAAAAGCTTAAGGGGTTTCATATTTCTGAATTGAGTTGAATTATTGCCTTGAGAGGCTACATCCCTATTTATACTATGAGGGTCCTGAAGGGACTAAAACTCTCCAACTTGGCGTGCAAGCCAAAGAGTTATACTACTAGTTGCCTAATCTATTCTACTCCTCCTTGGATTAGAATTCCTTATCGTAGGGGGAGTTGGTTTGTAACAAACCTTATCCTAATAACAAACCTTATCCTAATCATCTAGGCTTTCCTAATCCGGATTGGATTAGTTACAAAATTAGCCAATTCCTAACTAGGAATTAAATCATACGGCTATTCTAGCCTAATTAAAATAAACACACCAAAAACTAATTAAGCTAAAATAATTAAATTACATCCAAAAATCAAGATCATAAAATTGGGCTTGTAAACTTGACTTGGACGTGTAACCTTGGTGTTTTGGGCTTGGCGTGACCTTGGCCCATCTTCTAGGATGTTTGGACATCCTCTTGAAATAAGCTACACACCATATGAATGGGCCTTCGTAGTTCAACTTTGTACCTTTCTTCGTTGGCCCATTTGATGTAGCTGAACCAAATATGCCCTGTTGGCCCTGTATGAGTCGAAGTCCTTTGATGAAGGACCCTATGTGCATGATGGACCTTTAATTGGCCCTTCTTGATTGGGCCTAGGGAAATAAGAGTGGGCTGATTTCCATGACATCATCTCCCACATCTCACGTTTTCCATTAGCTCCACAAAGAACCCCATAGCCCAAACACAATCAAACCAAAACACAAACCGCTCGTCCCTCCATACGCTAACATCATATTTGCAAGTTTCTTGTGATCTTTTGTATCAAGTTTCATATTCTATGGCTTGCAAAAGATCTAGCATGAGTTCACGAAGTGATTTACAACGTTTGGAGCAACAAACTCATGATCTCACCGGACAAATGGAAGAATTTGGGATCCTTCAAAAGGGATCAAGAAGCGCAAATTCACGTGAGATACATCCTTATGAGGTTGAATATGAAGCACCTTATGAATGGAGTAAACGTTCCAGCAAGAAGAATGGAAATATTGTTCAAGAAGAGTTCTTGCCATTCAAAGGAGACTACATCAACAAACTTGAAAGAATGGAGCAAGGGAGCAAAGACGTGGTTGAATATACAATAGAATTCAGGCGGCAACTATGGAAATATGCTCTTAAGGAGAATGATCAACGGGTTTTGGTATGTTACTCTCTTGGTCTTAATGATTACAATCGGCGTGTTGTTGTATATCAATCTTACAGAAACTTGGAGGGGTTAAGTTCTTTAGCTCTTGATGTTGAAATACAAGTAAAGAGTAAAGAACTTTGGGATAAAACCCATATACAACAAAGACCCCCATTCCCCACAAAACAACCAAACACAAAAGCTCAACAAAATCAGCCCCCATCCCATCCCAAACGCCTCCAAAACAGCCCCTACAACCTGTTGCCCATCACTCCACAAAACATCCCCTAAACCTCCCCTCACCTACTATCCAAAGTTCCTCAAAAAACCTATAAACCTTCCCATCCCATTGTCACAAGTACATGTCGATGTTGCAAAAGTTTTGATCATGTTGAAAGTGCATGTCCTAAGGAGAAAGAAGTATCTTTGGTTGATTGTCAAACATCATTAAGCATGGAACCAGAAATTGAAAGTGTTGTATTTGATGTATTTGACGAGCAGGAGGATGTTCATAAACTTGGCATGAATGAGGTATGTAGCGTACCTCATGAAGTACACGAGGAAGAAAAAGAGGAGGATATTGTGCTAGAAAAGACATATGTAGAAGAATTAAATGGAAAAGAGTTGCTTGTTATAAGTAGAGTCTTGAAAGAAGCTAGTGTACCACAAAATCAACAACAAAGAGAGCTTATTTCTTACTCTCAATATACCATCCAAGAAGAAGCATGTTCATTGATCCAAGAAGGAGAAAGTAGTGTCATCTATGAGGATCTTGACGCTAGCATTGGCGTTGATAAGGACCATGGCAATGATATTGGCCTCGCTACAACAAGGGTCCAAATATTACAAACGGAGAGCTATTCACATGGTAATTCATCTCATGACAAGGTCATTCTTTTTGATCCAAGTTTAGTAAGTCTTTGTTTTTACAAGATTTGCAAAGATTCATTATATTGTAATATTACTTCTATGGATTCTTGTTATACTTTGTTGGAGGAATTAAAGTTGTATGATAGGAGTATCATGCTCCAAGAGGCGTTCTTATTACCACCTTGTGTCTCACGGATCAAGGAGGATCAAAGCACTCTTATGGCACTAATGGAGAATAAGTATCATGAATTTGAAGAACCAAGGAGTCTCATTCTTACACCAATGGAGGTTGGAAACCGTGATGATGTCATTGGATTATTCATGAGAAAACTTGGAACAAAGTGGAAGTTCATCAAAGGAATCTATGATGATTTCAAAGCATTTAAAAAGAGAATTTGTAATCTCTTCAAGGAACATAAGATGAAGAAGCAAGTTGACGTGTACAATACTTTTGGAAAGATCTCTTATAAGAAGAAGGATGAGTTTAGAAGAAGAAGTGCTATGTAATAGTTTAGAAGAAGTTTGGTCTAAGTTTGAGGACAAACTTTTTCAATCGGAGGAGAATGATGTATAATCGCCCAGCTATATACATCAAGGTTAGCTAAGAGGACCTTAATCCAGCTAGAAGCTACAAATGTCGCCTTGGGTATCAACAACCACAAGGGTTTATTAGCTCAAGGAAGAAAGCGTGAAAGACCTTGATGGTATTCTAGCTTACATGGAGTTATTCTCATATATATGAGGACATCAACAAGCTTAAATCACTCTTGGAGATAAAAGTCCTTTATTGAGTAATCATCACTCACGGGAGTAGAGGACCTTATCAAGTGCAGTTCGATATTCTGCTCTATAACTCTAGATCCATACGTGTATTGAGGAAGTCATCCGAAGACAGATTGGAGTACATTGAAAGAGCTTTCCAATGGTTTTTGAATCTTGGAAAACGGACAAGTATTGAAGGAGTTATAGTCTTTTCTTTCTAGAGTTGTATTTTAGAGTTTTTATGATGTAATAAATGTGTAGCATGATGTAAGCCTCAAGGGCCTAGCTTCTTGATTAGTACACGTCCAAGGGGGCTTAGGATTACTATAAATACCCCCTTAGGCCTCTTGTAGTTCATATCTCATTCAATAATATCAAATACAAATCAAACACAACATGATGTTGTTTTCTCTCTAGCTTTTGTGCTAGTTTTCGTTTCTCTTGAGGGAGAATCGATCCTATCCCTACTTCTAGCCTTGGGTTGGCATCCCTTGGTGGTGAAAGGTAGAATTGAAGAGTTCTTTAAGGTGGTGTGTCTATATCCTTGAAGAGTCTTCAACGCCATTATCAATTCTTTTGTTCATCCATTCGTTCATTCATCAACATTCACCCATTCTCACGTCAATCATCATTCAATCATCAAGAATCGTTCAAACATTCATCAGATCATCATTTGTTCATCATTTGATCGTTCTTCATTCGTCCATCATCAATCTTGGTAAACGAATTCATCATTCTTTGTTTCGTTTCCATCATATTTCTTTGAGTTTAGTTGATTCTTTTGAACTAAGAGTTAAAGATTCTTATCTTGGTTTTTAAAGATCCTAAACTTGTGTGTAATGTGATCATCCCTTGATCCATTATACATCAAAATTGGTATTAGAGCTTAGGAGATTGATTCTCTTAGTTCTTGAACCATCTTTTTGAAGTCTTTCCATTACAAATCCATCGCCCATCTGATGGAAATCAGGCCGCTTCTAATCAGGAGATCCAAACTGAAGTGGAACGATCCATAGATGAAGGGTACAACATGAAAGTTCAAAGGCCAACTCATATGGTGTGTAGCTTATTTCAAGAGGATGTCCAAACATCCTAGAAGATGGGCCAAGCTCACGCCAAGCCCAAGAGTACCACACGTCCAAGTCAAGTTTACAAGCCCAAATTTATGAACTTGATTTTTGGATGTAAATTAATAATTTTAGCTTAATTAGTTTTTGGTGTGTTTATTTTAATTAGGCTAGAATAGTCGTATGATTTAATTCCTAGTTAGGAATTGGCTAATTTTGTAACTAATCCAATCCGGATTAGGAAAGCCAAGATGATTAGGATAAGGTTTGTTATTAGGATAAGGAATTCTAATACAAGGAGGAGTAGAATAGATTAGGCAACTAGTAGTAGAACTCTTTGGCTTGCACGCCAAGTTTTAGTCCCTTCAGGACCCTCATAGTATAAATAGGGATGTAGCCTCTCAAGGCAATAATTCAACTCAATTAAGAAATATGAAACCCCTTAAGCTTTTAGCTTTCCCTCGAGTGTTTGGATAAACTCTCACCCTTTTCTTCTATTGTATCTTGGTTTGGCACCCAAGTGGTTAGGAAGAGCTTGATCCTAGGTTGCGGTCTAGATCAAGTTAGCCCTAGGTTGTCCTTCTTGTGGATTCAATTAGGAAACCTAGATCTATCCGTTCTTACCTTTCTATCAATATAGTTAAGGTAATAACATTGTGAGCTTTCTGTCAATACAGTTAAGTCACAGTCAATTCTCTACCCTACTCCCTCATTCCAACGCCACCACCTCCTCCTCAAAACCCCGACAAATCGTCTCCCTTCCCCTCTCTCAAACGCCAACTCTCTCTTCCCTCTCTCTCCATAACAACCTTCTCTCTCCTCCAACAACCTAACAACCTCCCCCTCTCTCTCACATCAAACGCCAACTTCACCCTCTCCCCTCTCCTTACCTCACGCCATCCTCCCCCTCTCTCCCCCATCCTAACGTCAATCCCCTCCTAACCTCCATCTAAGATTCCTCTCATTCATCCCCTTCCTGTTCAAGATTCAATCTTTCTTGAATCTTGAAACCACAAAAGCCCTCTCGGCAAAACATCCTCCACAAAGAACCCTACCAACGAGAACCTTCCCTTTCACTCTCCCTAATCTCGTGAACCATCCCACCCTCGTTGTTTGCTTACACGTGTTTCATGTATTATTGGAATCAAGAACCTTTCTTGACCCGGTAATACATCAAAAGTGGTATCAGAGCTTTAGGTTAGTGTTGAGTGTAAACCAAACACGTAACCTTCAAATCCAAAGGCTTAACCTGCAAGTCTAAAGCTTAACCTGCAAGTCCAAAAGCTTAACTTGCAAGTCCACAAGCTTAACCTGTAGTACCAAACACGTAACCTTCAAACCTTCAGTACCAACCTGCAACCCAAAGCTCCACAAACAGCCCAAACACATTACCCTCCCTTACCCAACGTCAATCTGGCGTTCAACCCCTACTATGGCACACGAATTGCTCTTCATGAGGAGGATCCTCAGCAATTCGATTGTCCCAGAAGACCAACAACAACGAGAGGCTATCTTTCAGTCTCGCTGCACTATCAAAGGAAAGGTCTGCTCCTTAATCGTTGATGGAGGAAGCTGCACCAATGTGGCTTCAACAACTTTGGTGGACAAACTTCAGCTGGAAACCAGTCCGCATCCCAAGCCCTATACCATCCAATGGCTCAATCAGGGTGAAGGACTACAAGTTACTCATCAATGCTTGGTAAGCTTTTCCATTGGCAAGAACTATCAAGATTCTATTTGGTGTGATATATTGCCTATGGATGCTTGTCATCATTTGTTGGGAAGGCCCTGGTTATTTGACAGGAGTGTGATACATGATGGAAGAGCCAACACCTACACCTTCAGGTTCAACCACAAAAAAATCACCCTAGCTCCACTGAAAGTAACCTTTCCGTCCCAACCCCAAGCGAATGATCCAGATCCAATCCCTTCTATATCAGCTGAACATCATGAGTTCAGTGAGCATAAAGAGATCATTCTCTTGGACCGAAACACCGAATCTAGCCACAAAACTTCCCCACTTGACGTCCCAACTCTCGAAGTTGACGTCCACCCCCTTGTCACCCCTCTTTTGGAACAATATTCTCATGTGTTCCCAAAAGAGATGTCGCCAGGTTTACCACCTGAGCGAGACATTCAGCATAAGATTGATCTAGTCCCGGGGTCAGTCTTACCAAACAAACCGGCATACCGCATGAACCCTAGCGACACACAGGAGATTCAAAGGCAAGTTGATGATCTGTTAGCGAAGGGTATGATACGGGAAAGTCTCAGTCCGTGCGTCGTTCCAGCGTTATTGGTCCCAAAGAAAGACGGAAGTCAACGAATGTGTATCGACTGCAGGGCCATAAATAAGATCACCAACAAGTACAGGTTCCCAATTCCTAGACTTGAGTATCTTTTAGACGAACTACATGGCGCCCAGGTCTTTTCAAAAATAGACCTCAGAAGCGGGTACTATCAGATTCGGATTCAAGCCGGAGATGAATGGAAAACAACATTCAAAACTAAAGGAGGTCTTTACGAATGGTTAGTCATGCCTTTTGGACTAACTAATGCCCCTTCTACTTTTATGAGACTAATGAATCAGGTTCTGAAGCCACTTATCGGCAAGTGTGTTGTTGTCTACTTCGACTATATACTTATATACAGCAAGAGTGAGGAGGAACATCTGCAACACCTCACCTCAGTCCTTGATTTGCTAGATCACGAGAAACTTTTTGGGAATCTCGCCAAGTGCCACTTCTTCACCAACAAAGTAGTCTTTCTTGGCTATGTACTCTCGGCTGATGGGATACAGGTTGATGAAGAGAAAATCAAAGCAATCAAAGAGTGGCCTACACCAGCTAGCATTCACGACATTAGGAGTTTCCACGGCTTAGCCTCCTTCTACAGAAGGTTCGTGAAAAACTTCAGCTCGATTATGGCACCCATGACCGAGCTACTGAAGAGCAAAGAGTTCAGCTGGACGCCATCAGCACAACAGGCGTTTGATTCTATCAAAATTCAACTCTGCACCGCCCCTGTCCTTGCCCTACCAAGCTTTTACAAAAGGTTTGAAGTGGAGTGCGATGCTTCTGGAGTTGGAATTGGAGCAGTATTAACACAGGAAGGCCGTCCCTTGGCCTACTACTGAGAAACTTCTGATGCCGGAAGAAGTACAAAGACGCACGACAAGGAATTCTATGCTATTATTCGTGCCCTAGAACATTGGCGACACTATCTCATCGGCCACGAATTTATTCTGCATAGCGACCACGAGGCACTCAAGTATATTCAGGGCCAACATAAGTTAAATCCGCGCCATACTAAGTGGGTTGAATTTATGCAAGCTTATCACTTCGTCATTCAGCACAAAGCCGGCCATCTGAATAAGGGCGCATACGCCCTTTCTCGCTGTTATATGCTCCTTCAAGTCCTTGATTCACGTGTGATAGGGCTTGAACACATCAAAGATCTCTATGAAGAAGATACAGATTTCAAGGAGATCTCACGATGGAAATCAGCCCACGCTAAGTCCCCCAAGCCCAATCAAGGAGGCCCAATTAAAGCATCAAGTTAAAGATGGGATCCTTCATGAAAAGACTCTATTCCATACAAGCCCAACAAGAAAAATTAAGTTCTTTTACATGGAGATACATTGGGCCAAGACAGAAGGATACAAAGTAGGGGCCTGGAGGCCCATTCACATGGTGTGCCTCATATGGCAAGAGGATGTCCAAACATCCTAGAAGACGGGCCAAGACACACGCCAAGCCCAAGAGGAGCAAGGGTACACGTCCAAGTCAAGAATACAAGTCTAATTTTATGATCTTGATTTTTGGATGTAATTTAATTAGTTATAGCTTAATTATTTTTGGTGTGTTTCTTTTAATTAGGCTAGATTAAACGTTGATGCATAATTGATGGCCTTATGCATCAAGGTCAAACATGGAGACATCTAATACTCACCTAGAAGGTAGAAGAGTTCAAGTCTCTCATTTATCTCTCTACTTGGAAGGGATCAACTCGTGTGATCGTATATTTTTGCTCCTTAATTCAAGGACCGTGAAGCTATCATAGAAGTCATCCTAGAAGGGATTATTCTACATTCCAAGAGCTTTCATATGGTTCAAGAATCTTTAAGTTTGGATGAGAATCCAAGGAGTTATCATCATTTGAAATCTAGTTTAGTTCATTGTTTTCTTTATGATGTAATCATTAGAATAGATGATGTAAGCCTCAAGGGGCCTATTTCTTGATTTGTGCACGTCTAGGGAGGGCTAGGATTACTATAAATACCCCCCTTAGGCCTCTTGTAATCTCATTCATTCACATATCAAATACAAAGTAAACACATGGTGTTGTTTTCTCTCTAGCTTTTGTGCTAGTTTTCGTTTCTCTTGAGGGAGTTTCGAAGTTATCCCCTTCTTCTATTCAAGGGTGGCATCCTTGAAGGTGAAAGGAAGGAATTGGAGTATTCTTGGAGGTGGTGAATCTGTATCCTTCAAAGAATCTTCAAAAGCCATCAACTATCCATCTACCAATCGTCCATTATCATCCATTTTCGAGTGCTTCATCAAGAATTCATCAAGAATTCATCAAGCATTCATCAAGAAACGTGAGTTCTTCATCATTCACGTCCAAACATTCATTCGTCATCATCATTCATCATTCAACATTCGTCCATTCGTTCACTCGTTCATTCGTCATTCATTTGTTCATTGTTTCCATCTATTTGGTAACCATCTTTCGTAGTTCTTTCCATCCTTTTCGTCCATTTCTATGCCATTTTTGGTTCTTTGGAACTTTGAGATAGAGGATTCTTATCTTCGCTTTTAAAGATCCTTAGATTTTGTGTAATGAGATTGTTCCTTGGTCTCATTATGCATCAAATTTGGTATCAGAGCTAAGGAGTTTGAATCTCTTAGTTCTTGAAACAATCTTTCTCCAATCTTTTACAATCTTTCCATTCCACACACGTTTCCCTCACACGTCCATCACAAAATATTCCCCATCATCTCTCCATCACACGTTTCCCCTTGATAGTTCTTCCAAGAACTCATCAAGAACCCATCAAGAACTCATAAAGAACCCCAAGCTCCACAAAGAACCCAAAAACTAAACACAAGCCTACCCAAATCCGTCCCATACCCACGTCCCATTCGTGCTAACCTTTCCTACCATGAGTTTTTTGTGATCTTTTTGAATCAAGATAGGTTCTAATGGATTGCAAAAGGTCCGGCAAGAATTCCCAACGTGAGCTACAATGCTTGGAGCAACAAATCAATGATCTTGAAAAGCAAATGGAAGAATGTGGGATTCTTTCAAAAGGGTCAAGAAGCGCAAGATCACGTGTGGTTCACTCTTTTAAGGTTGAAAATGAAGCACCTTATGCCGGGAGTAAACATCCCAACAAAAAGAATGGGAAGAAAGTTCAAGAAGATTTCTTGCGATCCGATTATAAAAGTGACTCCATCAACAATCTTGAAGGAATTGAGCAAGGGAGTATGGATGTATTTGATTATACAATAGAGTTCAAGTGGCAATTGTGGAAGAATGGCCTTAAGGAGGATGATCCACGCATTTTGGTATACTACTTTCTTGGTCTTAATGACTATATTCAGCGTGTTGTTATAGATCAACCTCACTTTAGTTTGGAGGAGTTAAGCTTTTTAGCTCGTGATTGTGAAGAACGAGCAAAGAGTAAAGAGCTTAGGATGAAACCCACACACGTCACAAACCTTCCAAATCAACCCCACAACATCACGCCAAGGGCATTCAAATCAAGCCCCATATTCGCCCCAAACCTATTGCCCATCACTCCACAAAACAACCTCCACAAGATCAACCCTCATCCATTCCCAAACCCCACGTCCAAGAACCAACGCCACTAGCCCCAAGGAGTTGTTATCATTGCCAAAGTTTAGGTCACATTGAATCGGAGTGTCCTAACAAGAAAGAAGTGCCTTCGATAGGGTGCCAAGCACATGATAACAAACCATTTGAGGAGGAAAAGGAAGAGGAAGTTGGCGTTAATATGAAAGGAGAAGAATTTAAGGTTAATGCAAAGGAAGAAGAAATTGGGAATGTCGCATATGAGAAGGTGAATAAAGAGGAAGAAAAGGTAGAGGAGGAGCATGTGGAAAAGTGGCTTGTGACAAAGGGAGTAAGTGGCGTATGAACATCCACAAAGAGAGTGCAAGATCTCTCCTTATACCAACAAAGGGGAAATATGTTCATTGAACCAAGAAAAGGAAAGTAGTGCCTCTTATGGGTATATTGTTGTCCTTACGCAAGGGTTAAGCCATGACAAGTTCATTCATTTCAATCCAAGAAGTTTAGTAAGTCTTTGCTTTTACAAAATTTGCAAAGATTCATTATATTGCAAAATTACTCCTATGGATTCTTGTCATACTTTGTTGGAAGGACCAAAGTTGCTTGATAGGAATATCATGCCTCTTGAAGCATCTCTACTTCCATCTTATACCACGCTGACTAAGAAGGAAGAAAGCCATCTTGTGTCGATCATGAAGGAGTATCGAGGGTATAAAGAATATAAGGATCCTATTCTTACACATTTGGAGAAGAATGAAACGGATCCAAGTATCCATCACATCTTGAATCTTCCTATGAAGCGTATCTTCCATGAGCATCCAAGATCTATCTACTTAGATCACTTGGTTGAAAGGCCAAGTATTCGAAAGAAAGAAATCGCCGAGTCATCAAGGTACATTGTTTCATGCTAAGTGACAAGGGTAAGGTGGTAAGAATAGACTTGGGAGGTAAGAAGCTACGTGAACAACCCACGCTCACGGTGAAGAAACGCAAATCCAAGTCTTATGGTGTTCGAGAATCATTGGAGGAAAGTTTAAGAAGTTCATCAAAGGGATCTACGATGACTTCAAAGCTTTCAAGAAGAAAGTCTTTTGTGAAAAAGGCAAGCGAGAGTTGATTTTCCAAGTTTGAGGACAAACTTTTTCAACCGGGGGTGTATGATGCATAATTGATGGCCTTATGCATCAAGGTCAAACATGGAGACATCTAATACTCACCTAGAAGGTAGAAGAGTTCAAGTCTCTCATTTATCTCTCTACTTGGAAGGGATCAACTCGTGTGATCGTATATTTTTGCTCCTTAATTCAAGGACCGTGAAGCTATCATAGAAGTCATCCTAGAAGGGATTATTCTACATTCCAAGAGCTTTCATATGGTTCAAGAATCTTTAAGTTTGGATGAGAATCCAAGGAGTTATCATCATTTGAAATCTAGTTTAGTTCATTGTTTTCTTTATGATGTAATCATTAGAATAGATGATGTAAGCCTCAAGGGGCCTATTTCTTGATTTGTGCACGTCTAGGAGGGCTAGGATTACTATAAATACCCCCTTAGGCCTCTTGTAATATCATTCATTCACATATCAAATAAAAAGTAAACACATGGTGTTGTTTTCTCTAGCTTTTGTGCTAGTTTTCGCTTTCTCTTGAGGGAGTTTCAAGTTATCCCTTCTTCTATTCAAGGGTGGCATCCTTGAAGGTGAAAGGAAGGAATTGGAGTATTCTTGGAGGTGGTGAATCTGTATCCTTCAAAGAATCTTCAAAAGCCATCAACTATCCATCTACCAATCGTCCATTATCATCCATTTTCGAGTGCTTCATCAAGAATTCATCAAGAATTCATCAAGCATTCATCAAGAAACGTGAGTTCTTCATCATTCACGTCCAAACATTCATTCGTCATCATCATTCATCATTCAACATTCGTCCATTCGTTCACTCGTTCATTCGTCATTCATTTGTTCATTGTTTCCATCTATTTGGTAACCATCTTTCGTAGTTCTTTCCATCCTTTTTCATCCATTTCTATGCCATTTTTGGTTCTTTGGAACTTTGAGATAGAGGATTCTTATCTTCGCTTTTAAAGATCCTTAGATTTTGTGTAATGAGATTGTTCCTTGGTCTCATTATGCATCAAACGTGTGTTTTAATTCCTAGTTAGGAATTGGCTAATTTTGTAACTAATCCAATCCGGATTAGGAAAGCCAAGATGATTAGGATAAGGTTTGTGATTAGGATAAGGTTTGTTATTAGGATAAGGTTTGTTACAAACCAACTCCCCCTAGGATAAGGAATTCCAATCCAAGGAGGAGTAGAATAGATTAGCCAACTAGTAGTAGAACTCTTTAGCTTCCACGCCAAGTTGGAGAGTTTTAGTCCCTTCAGGACCCTCATAGTATAAATAGGGATGTAGCCTCTCAAGGCAATGATTCAATTCAATTCAGAAATATGAAACCCCTTAAGCTTTTAGTTTTCCCTCGAGTGTTTGGATAAACTCTCACCTCTTTTCTTCTATTGTATCTTGGTTTGGCACCCAAGTGGTTAGGAAGAGCTTGACCCTAGGTTGCGGTCTAGGTCAAGTTAGCCCTAGGTTGTCCTTATTGTGGATTCAATTAGGAAACCTAGATCTATCCGTTCTTACCTTTCTATTAATATAGTTAAGGTAATTACATTGTGAGCTTTCTGTCAATACAGTTAATCACAACCCAACCCTATATCCTACACCCCCTCTACCACACGCCATCTCCCATCTCCCACCTCCTCAAATACACTCCACCTCCTTTCTTTTCTCTCTCCATAACAACCTTCTCTCTCCTCCAACAACCTAACAACCTCACACTCTCTCTCCCACCAAACGCCATCCTCTCCCTCTCTCACCCCCATCCAAACGTCAACCTCTCCCTCAATCACCTCCCTTGTTCACGTCATCCCCCTTCAAACTCCCATCCAAGAATCATCCATCCCCCATCTTTCCCATTTAAGATTCATCCCCACTTGAATCTTGAAACCACAAAAGCCCTCACGGCAAAATAACCCTCCATTAAACCCTAATTCACGAGAGCCTTCCCCTTTCTTCCTCCCTCATCTCGTGAACCATCCCATCCTCATTGTTTGGTTACACGTGTTTCGTGTATTATTGGAATCAAGAACCTTTCTTGATCCGGTAATACATCAAAAGTGGTATCAGAGCTCTAGGTTAGTGTTGAGTGTAAACCAAACACGTAACCTTCTAATCCAAAAGCCTAACCTGCTAATCCACAGGTTTAACCTGCAATCCAAACACATAACCTTCAAACCTTCAGTACCAACCTGCAACCCAAAGCTCCACAAACAGCCCAGACACATTATCCATCCCTACCCAACGTCACTCTGGCGTTCCAACCCCTACCATGGCACACGAATTGCTCTTCATGAGGAGGATCCTCCACAGTTCGATTGTCCCTGAAGATCAGCAACAACGAGAAGCTATCTTTCAATCTCGTTGCACAATCAAGGGAAAGGTCTGCTCTTTGATGATTGATGGTGGAAGCAGCACCAATGTGGCGTCAACTACTATGGTGGACAAACTTCAGCTGGAAACGAGTCCCCATCCAAATCCTTACACCATCAAGTGGCTCAATCAGGGTGAAGGTTTACAAGTAACACAACGATGTTTGGTAAGCTTTTCCATTGGCAAATATTTTCAAGAATCTTTATGGTGTGACGTTTTGCCTATGGATGCTTGTCATATTCTGCTTGGAAGACCATGGTTATTTGATAGGAGCGTGATACATGATGGAAGAACCAATACCTACACCTTCAGGCTCAACAACAAGAAAATCACCCTAGCTCAACTTAAAGTTTTCCAACCATCCCCACCCAAGGAGAATGATTCAAATCTCACCACTACTAAGACCACTAAACGCCCTGAGTTTAGTGAACACAAGGAGGTCACTCCTACACCCCCTAGTCTCGTGAAGTCAGCAGAAACGCACGCCCTCATCCTTCCTCACGAGAATTCAACTGAAGGGACCTCATCCAGGTCCAGTCAACGTGAACTCCAGCCTACAGGAGGTCACGTGAACCCTACTACCGATATAAAGGTTCGAAGTCTGGCAGTTCATCACGCCAGGGGCATCACCAGGGAGGAAATTGTTCATTCAAGTGCCCTAGTCATAGCAGGGAAGAAGGAAAATAACTTGGTTCAGATTCAGTTAGGAATTACTACTGCTCAAATCCCAAGAAGTCTCTTTGTATGGTTAGTCACACCTTGTGACCTAATCTATGTCCTTTCTGTTATTATGAGACTTATGAATCAGGTTTTGAAATCCTTCATCAACAAGTGTGTCATGGACACATTCATGCATAGCAAGAGTGAGAAAGGTCACATCTTTCACCTCCAATCTGTTTTGGAGACCTTAACTCACGTAAGGCCGCATGGTAATATGTCCAAGTGTTACTTCTTCATCAACAACATAGTCTCTCTTGGCTATGACCCTTCGATTGAAGTGATCAAGGTTGATGGAAGAAAAGTCAAAGCTATCAAGAAACGACCTACTTCAACTAGTAAGCAATATGTTCGAAGCTTCCCTAGCTTGGTTTCTTTCTATGGAAGAATTGTGAGGAATTGTAGCACTATTCTACGACCTATGGTTGAGTTATGGAAGTATAGGAAGTTATCATGGACACCAACAACTCGGCAAGTGTTCGACATCATCAAGGAAAAACTCTGCACCGCACCTGTCCTTGCCCTACCTAGCTTTAATAAGAAGTTCGGGGTCAAGTGTGATGCTTCTGGAGTTAGTATTGGAATTGTCCTATCGGTTCCATCTCAAGAGGGTCGTCTCTTAGCTTATTACAGGGAGAAGTTCGGTGACCCTAGATTCATGGAAGACAATGGACACCAACTCCGCCCATACAATAAGAAGGTCTCTTTCAGTCCATCGAGTTTAACGACAAATTCCTGGCAATCAAGGAAGAATGATGGAGTTCTATCTAACCTTGCTCTCACCTTTGGGGACCCAAGGTTCATGGAAAATAATGGAGGGCAACCCAAACCATTCAATCCACCGTTTCAACGCCAATCTACTGAAAAGTCCATGGTTCACGTGAAGGTCCTGATTCACGTGGAGATTATTGAAGAGTCCGTGATTCATGTGAAGGTCCTGATTCACATGGAAATTGCAGTTGGGCCAATCGAAGTCTTTGAACTTAAACCTCCAAGTTTGAGGACAAACTTCTTTCAACAATGGGGGAATGATGGAAATCAGCCCACGCTAAGTCCCCCAAGCCCAATCAAGGAGGCCCAATTAAAGCATCAAGTTAAAGATGGGATCCTTCATGAAAAGACTCCATTCCATACAAGCCCAACAAGAAAGATTAAGTTCTTTTACATGGAGATACATTGGGCCAAGACAGAAGGATACAAAGTAGGGGCCTGGAGGCCCATTCACATGGTGTGCCTCATATGGCAAGAGGATGACCAAACATCCTAGAAGACGGGCCAAGACACACGCCAAGCCCAAGAGGAGCAAGGGTACACGTCCAAGTCAAGAATACAAGTCTAATTTTATGATCTTGATTTTTGGATGTAATTTAATTAGTTATAGCTTAATTATTTTTGGTGTGTTTCTTTTAATTAGGCTAGATTAAACCTGTGTTTTAAATCCTAGTTAGGAATTGGCTAATTTTGTAACTAATCCAATCCGGATTAGGAAAGCCGATACAAAATGGAATTGCAAAGGCCCATCCACATGGTGTGCCAAGTATTTCAAGAGGATGTCCAAACATCCTAGAGTTGGGCTCAACCTCACGCCAAGCCCAAGAGTACCACACGTCCAAGTCAAGTTTACAAGCTCAATTTTATGAGCTTTATTTTTGGATGTAAATTAATTATTTTAGCTTAATTAGTTTTTGGTGTGATTATTTTAATTAGGCTAGAATAGTCGTATGATTTAATTCCTAGTTAGGAATTGGCTAATTTTGTAACTAATCCAATCCGGATTAGGAAAGCCAAGATGATTTGGATAAGGTTTGTGATTAGGATAAGGTTTGTTATTAGGATAAGGTTTGTTACAAACCAACTCCCCCTAGGATAAGGAATTCTAATCCAAGGAGGAGTAGAATAGATTAGGCAACTAGTAGTAGAACTCTTTGGCTTGCACGCCAAGTTGGAGAGTTTTAGTCCCTTCAGGACCCTCATATTATAAATAGGGATGTAGCCTCTCAAGGCAATCATGCAACTCAATTCAGAAATATGAAACCCCTTAAGCTTTTAGCTTTCCCTCGAGTGTTTGGATAAACTCTCACCCTTTCTTCTATTGTATCTTGGCTTGGCACCCAAGTGGTTAGGAAGAGCTCTTATCCTAGGTTGCGGTCTAGATCAAGTTAGCCCTAGGTTGTCCTTCTTGTGGATTCAAGTAGGAAACCTAGTTCTATCCGTTCTTACCTTTCTATCAATATAGTTAAGATAATATTACATTGTGAGCTTTCTGTCAATACAGTTAAGTCACAGTCAACTCTCTACCCTACTCCCTCATTCCAACGCCACCACCTCCTCCTCAAAACCCCCACAAATCGTCTCCCTTCCCCTCTCTCAAACGCCAATTCTCTCTTCCCTCTCTCTCCATAACAACCTTCTCTCTCCTCCAACAACCTAACAACCTCACACTCTCTCTCACATCAAACGCCAACTTTCACTCTCTCCCCTCTTCTTACCTCACGCCATCCTCCCTCTCTCTCCCCCATCCTAACGTCAATCTCCTCCTAACCTCCATCCAAGATTCATCTCACTCATCCCCTTCCTGTTCAAGATTCAATCTTTCTTGAATCTTGAAACCACAAGTGATGCATAATTGATGGCCTTATGCATCAAGGTCAACCATGGAGACATCTAATACTCACCTAGAAGGTAGAAGAGTTCAAGTCTCTCTGTTATCTCTCTACTTGGAAGGGATCAACTCATGCGGACGTATACTTTTGCTCCTTAATTCAAGGACCGTGAAGCTATCATAGAAGTCATCCTAGAAGGGATTATTCTACATTCCAAGAGCTTTCATATGGTTCAAGAATCTTTGAATTTGGATGAGAATCCAAGGAGTTATTCATATTTGTAATATAGTTTAGTATATTGTTTTCTTTATGATGTAAGCATTAGGATGAATGATGTAAGCCCTTAAGGGGTCTTTTCTTGAAGCTAGGTGACGCCTAAGGGGTGGGTTGTAGCTATAAATACCCCTCCTAGGTGCTTGTAATTCATTCAATTCATTCAAGTCATTCACATTGAATTTTTAGATTTCAAACACATGTTGTGTTCTTTCTAGCCTTTGTGCTAGGTGTCTTTCGTCTCTCTTTTGAGAGTTTCGAAACATCCCCTTCTAGCTAAGGTTGGCATCCTTAGTGGTGAAAGGAAGGAATTGGAGTATTCTTGGAGGTGGTGAATCAGATCCTTCAAAGAATCTTCAAAAGCCATCAACTATCCATCTACCAATCGTCCATTATCATCCATTTTCGAGTGCTTCATCAAGAATTCAACAAGAATTCATCAAGCATTCATCAAGAAACGTGTGATCTTCATTCTACACGTCCAAGCACTTGTTCGTCATCAACGTTCATCATTTGACATTCGTCCATCCATTGTTCGTTCGATCATCATTCGTTTGTTCATTGTTTCCATCTTTTGGTAACCATCTTTCATAGTTCTTTCCATCCTTTTTCATCCATTTCTATGCCATTTTTGATTCTTTGGAACTTTGAGATAGAGGATTCTTATCTTCGCTTTTAAAGATCCTTAGATTTTGTGTAATGAGATTGTTCCTTGGTCTCATTATGCATCAAATTTGGTATCAGAGCTAAGGAGTTTGAATCTCTTAGTTCTTGAAACAATCTTTTACAATCTTTTCTCTCGCACGCTTCCCATCATACGTTTCCCATCACAAAATTTCATTCATCTCTACATCACACGTCCCCCTTGATAGTTCTTCCAAGAACTCATCAAGAACCCATCAAGAACTCATAAAGAACCCCAAGCTCCACAAAGAACCCAAAAACCAAACACAAACCTACCCAAATCGTCCCATACCCACGCCCCATCCGTGCTAACCTTCCTTCCATGAGTTTCTTGTGATCTTTGTGAATCAAGATAGGTTCTAATGGCGAGTGCAAGCTCTCCTACAAAGTCCTCTCCATCGTCCCTAAGATGTTGAGAAGATGAAACAAAGAATCAAGTATCTCAACAAACAAGTAGCATACTACATGCGCCTTCAAGAAAGGGAGAATCTTGAGGAAGTATCAAGTAAATCATCAAGTGGAGAAGGAGAAGAGGACGTTGCAAGAAAGAGGCATGGACGTCCAAAGGAGGAAAGGTTCGGCTTCAAAGTGGAGATCCCCGAATTTGTTGGTGATCTTGATCCGGAAGTTTACTTGGATTGGATACAAACCGTGGAAAGGGTCTTTGATCTCAAAGATGTGGAAGATGATAAGAAGGTCAAGTATGTTGCCCTAAAGCTTCGAAAACATGCAAGCATTTGGTGGACAAAATTGCAAAAGAAGCGGCAAGCAAAGGGGAAAGATAAGGTGCGTACATGGGATAAGATGAAAAGAAAGCTCCAAGAAAAGTTCCTACCATCTAGCTACCTACGTGACAACTACTACAAATTGCAAAGATTGGTTCAAGGAGGAAGAAGCGTGGAGGAGTACACAAAGGAATTTGAGCATCTACTTTGGAGGTGTGATCTAAAGGAGGACGAGCCACAAACTTTGGTACGTTATCTTTTTGGTCTTAATGATGGGATTAGGCACGTTGTGGAATTACAACCGTACAAAACTTAGGATGAATTGAGCTCCTTGTCCCTTAAAGTTGAAAAACAAAGGAGAAATAAGGGGAAAGAAGTCTCAAGCCAATACCAAACTCCACAAAAAACGCCCCACCCTACGTCCCATCCAAACCCTCCACCATCCACGAAACACATTCCCACAAAAACTCCACAAAATCAGCCCCCATCCATCCCTAAACCTCACGACCAAGTGACCAAACCCATAGCATCAAGAAGGTGTTTTCGATGCCAAGGGTTGGGACATTATGCTTCGGAGTGCCCAAACAAGCGAGTAGTGTCTTTGGTAGAATACCAAAGTGCTTTATATGGAGCCGAGTATGAGGAAGAAGAGGAAGTTGGGTTAACGCCAAAAAGAGGAAGATGTAGTAGAAGAATATGTGGAAGGGCCGATGAAGGAGAACTACTTGTGGTAGAAAGGGCCTTGAATATCACAAATGTGCCAAAGGATCAACTACAAAGGGAAGCAATATTTCGCTCGTTGTACCATCCAAGGGAGAGTATGCTACTTCCTCATAGATGGAGGAAGTTGCACCAATGCCGCCTCTACAACAATGGTCAAGAAGTTGCAAATGGAGATTAACCCACATACCACACACAACACAATACAAAGGCTAAGCCTTGGCGAGGCATCCGTGTGGATCAACGAGTTTTGGTGAGTCTTTCAATTGGAAAGAATTATCAAGATTCATTATGGTGTGATATAGTTCCCATGGATACTTGTCATGTTTTGTTGGGAAGGCCATGGTTATATGATAGACATGTCATACATGATGGGAGGGCCAACACTTACACTCTCACCATCAACCAAAAGAGGATCACTTTGGAACCTCTTGATCCACCATCTCGGCAAAAGAGGAGAAACGTCATATTGTGTCAATCATGAAGATGGAGAATCAAGGGCATGAAGAGTATAAGGATCCTATTCTTACACATTTGGAGAAGAAAGAAACGGATCCAAGTATCCACCACCTTTTGAATCTTCCTATGAAGCATATCTTCCATGAGCATCCAAGGGCTATCTACTTGGATCACTTGGTTGAAAGGCCAAGAATTCGAAAGAAGGAAATAGCCCAAGTCATCAAGGTACATTGTTTCATACTAAATGACAAGGGTAAAGTGGTAAGACTAAGTGAGAAGCAACGTGAACAGCCCACGTTCACGGTGGAGAAATACAAGTTCAAGTCTTATGGTGATCGAGGAAGAAAGTTTAAGAAGTTCATCAAAGGGATCTACGATGACTTCAAAGCTTTCAAGAAGAAAGTCGTTGTGAAGAAGGCAAGCGAGAGTTGATCTTCCAAAGTTTGAGGACAAACTTTTTCAACCGGGGGTGTATGATGCATAATTGATGGCCTTATGCATCAAGGTCAACCATGGAGACATCTAATACTCACCTAGAAGGTAGAAGAGTTCAAGTCTCTCTGTTATCTCTCTACTTGGAAGGGATCAACTCATGCGGACGTATACTTTTGCTCCTTAATTCAAGGACCGTGAAGCTATCATAGAAGTCATCCTAGAAGGGATTATTCTACATTCCAAGAGCTTTCATATGGTTCAAGAATCTTTGAATTTGGATGAGAATCCAAGGAGTTATTCATATTTGTAATATAGTTTAGTATATTGTTTTCTTTATGATGTAAGCATTAGGATGAATGATGTAAGCCCTTAAGGGGTCTTTTCTTGAAGCTAGGTGACGCCTAAGGGGTGGGTTGTAGCTATAAATACCCCTCCTAGGTGCTTGTAATTCATTCAATTCATTCAAGTCATTCACATTGAATTTTTAGATTTCAAACACATGTTGTGTTCTTTCTAGCCTTTGTGCTAGGTGTCTTTCGTCTCTCTTTTGAGAGTTTCGAAACATCCCCTTCTTCTAGCTAAGGTTGGCATCCTTAGTGGTGAAAGGAAGGAATTGGAGTATTCTTGGAGGTGGTGAATCTGTATCCTTCAAAGAATCTTCAAAAGCCATCAACTATCCATCTACCAATCGTCCATTATCATCCATTTTCGAGTGCTTCATCAAGAATTCAACAAGAATTCATCAAGCATTCATCAAGAAACGTGTGATCTTCATTCTACACGTCCAAGCACTTGTTCGTCATCAACGTTCATCATTTGACATTCGTCCATCCATTGTTCGTTCGATCATCATTCGTTTGTTCATTGTTTCCATCTTTTGGTAACCATCTTTCATAGTTCTTTCCATCCTTTTTCATCCATTTCTATGCCATTTTTGATTCTTTGGAACTTTGAGATAGAGGATTCTTATCTTCGCTTTTAAAGATCCTTAGATTTTGTGTAATGAGATTGTTCCTTGGTCTCATTATGCATCAACAAGAGCCCTCTCGGCAAAACATCCTCCACAAAGAACCCTAATTCACGAGAACCCTCCCCTTTTCTCTCCCTAATCTCGTGAACCATCGCCCCCTTCTGTTGTTTGGTTACACGTGTTTCATGTATTATTGGAATCAAGAACCATCGCCCCCTTCTGTTGAGATTAGGATAAGGTTTGTTATTAGGATAAGGTTTGTTACAAACCAACTCCCCCTAGGATAAGGAATTCTAATCCAAGGAGGAGTAGAATAGATTAGGCAACTAGTAGTAGAACTCTTTGGCTTGCACGCCAAGTTGGAGAGTTTTAGTCCCTTCAGGACCCTCATATTATAAATAGGGATGTAGCCTCTCAAGGCAATCATGCAACTCAATTCAGAAATATGAAACCCCTTAAGCTTTTAGCTTTCCCTCGAGTGTTTGGATAAACTCTCACCCTTTCTTCTATTGTATCTTGGCTTGGCACCCAAGTGGTTAGGAAGAGCTTGATCCTAGGTTGCGGTCTAGATCAAGTTAGCCCTAGGTTGTCCTTCTTGTGGATTCAAGTAGGAAACCTAGTTCTATCCGTTCTTACCTTTCTATCAATATAGTTAAGATAATATTACATTGTGAGCTTTCACAATACGCTTAAGTCACAACAACTCTCTACCCTACTCCCTCATTCCAACGCCACCACCTCCTCCTCAAAACCCCCACAAATCGTCTCCCTTCCCCTCTCTCAAACGCCAATTCTCTCTTCCCTCTCTCTCCATAACAACCTTCTCTCTCCTCCAACAACCTAACAACCTCACACTCTCTCTCACATCAAACGCCAACTTTCACTCTCTCCCCTCTTCTTACCTCACGCCATCCTCCCTCTCTCTCCCCCATCCTAACGTCAATCTCCTCCTAACCTCCATCCAAGATTCATCTCATTCATCCCCTTCCTGTTCAAGATTCAATCTTTCTTGAATCTTGAAACCACAAGAGCCCTCTCGGCAAAACATCCTCCACAAAGAACCCTAATTCACGAGAACCCTCCCCTTTTCTCTCCCTAATCTCGTGAACCATCGCCTCTTCGTTGTTTGGTTACACGTGTTTAATGTATTATTGGAATCAAGAACCTTTCTTGATCCGGTAATACATCACTAAGAAGAGGTCTCCTACTATAAATACCCCCCTAGGGGTGCCTTGTAAACATACCTCATATTCATACATTCAATACAATGTTTAAAGTTGATGGTTTAGTTTCTCTCTAGTTTTGGCTAGATCAACGATTTCCACTCTAGGATTTCGTTTCAAATCTTCTCTTCTAATCCAAGATTGAGCATTCTTGGGTGGTGAAAGGAGGAGTAGGAGCTCTTGAAGATTGTGGTGTGGCTGTATCAATCCAAGGAGTTTCGTTGCTCATTCTATCAAGTTGTTTTCGTTTGATTACCATACGTAAGGTCATTTGATTCTCGTTTGTTTTGCTATTTTGGGAATTCACTTGATTGTCTTGAACTTCATGTTTTGAACTCACGAATCAGCCTTTGAATCATCTAAATCATTCGGCCATAGTTCCCTAAAATTGTTCCTTGAGTCGTTCATCTTTGAATCAACTAGTGCAAGTTCTTACTTGTGATATGATCCTTGTTCTTTCTTGGCATTTTGGTTGTCTTGTCATCCATTATGCATCAATTTGGTATCAGAGCCATGTTTAGTTGATTCTTCTTTGTTTCTTGCATCAATCTTGGACCTTGTTTCATCATATAAACACATAAACATTGTCCAACCACACGCCATTTTGATAGTTCTTCCAAGAACTCAACAAGAACTCATCAAGAACTCATAAAGAACCCATAGCTCCACAAAGAACCCTCGTCCTAAACACATACCTAACCAAAATCCGACCCATTCCCTCGTGAGTTCAATTGACATCAAGTTGAATCCAATGGCAGACGATGAATCTAATGAGGTTGATGAACTAAGGCAACAAGTAGCATATTTGCGTATACAGTTGGGTAAAAAAATGGAAGAAAACAAAATGCTACGTGAAGGGTCCATACGTGATGGTGTTTCGTCACATGGTGAAAGTAGTTCGAAGTCTAAAAGGCATGATCGTTTGGATTTTAAAGTTGAAGTTCCTGAATTTGATGGTAGCTTAAATGTAGAAGATTATCTTGATTGGATACATACGGTTGAACGTGTTTTTGAGTTGAAAGATTGTAGTGATGAGCTCAAGGTGAAGTACGTTGCTTTGAAATTAAGAAAACATGCTTCTATTATGTGGACTAACCTTCAAAAGAAGAGAGTTGCAAAAGGGAAAGAAAAGATCCGTTCTTGGGATAAGATGAAGTCAAAGTTTCAATCCAAGTTTCTTGCCCAATCATACGTCCACGACAACTACTACAAGCTGCAAAAGCTTGTCCAAGGCTCTAAATCGGTCGAAGAATACACAAGGGAGTTTGAACACCTACTTTGGCGTTGTGATCTCAAGGAGAAGGAACAACAAATTCTGGTACGTTACTTGATTGGTTTGAGTGATTGGATACGTCATATAGTTGAATTACATTCATATGAATCCCTTGATGAGCTAAGTAACTTGGCTATGAAAGTGGAAAGACAAAGGAAAGAAAGGGCCAAGGAACCTCAAAGACCCTATACCCCACTCCCTTACTCTCAAACACAATCAAAAGCTCCACAAAATCAGCCCCCATCCTCCCTTAAACCCTACGCCAAACCCACATTAAACCAGCCACAAAATTCCCCATCCAAAACCCAAGTCCAAGAACCAAGGACATTAGCTCCAAGAAGGTGTTTTCGATGCCAAGGGTTGGGACATTATGCTTCGGAGTGTCCAAACAAGCGAGTAGTGTCTTTGGTGGAATACCAAAGTGCTTTATATGTAGAGCCGGAGTATGAGAAAGAAGAAGAAGTTAGGGTTGACGCCAAAGATGAGGAAGATGTAGTAGAAGAATATGTGGAAGAGCCGGATGAAGGAGAACTACTTGTGGTAGAAAGGGCCTTGTATATCACAAATGTGCCGAAAGATCAACTACAAAGAGAAGCAATTTTTCGCTCTTGTTGTACCATCCAAGGGAGAGTATGCTCCTTGATCATAGATGGAGGAAGTTGCACCAATGCCGCCTCTACAACAATGGTCAAGAAGTTGCAAATGGAGATTAGCCCACATCCCACACCCTACACAATACAATGGCTAAACCTTGGGCAAGGCATTCGTGTGGATCAACGAGTTTTGGTGAGTCTTTCAATTGGAAAGAATTATCAAGATTCATTGTGGTGTGATATAGTTCCCATGGATACTTGTCATGTTTTATTGGGAAGGCCATGGTTATATGATAGACATGTCATACATGATGGGAGGGCCAACACTTACACTCTCACCATCAACCAAAAGAGGATCACTTTGGCACCTCTTGATCCACCATCTCGGCAAAAGGAGAAACGTCATATTGTGTCAATCATGAAGATGGAGTATCAAGGCGTGAAGAATATAAGGATCCTATTCTTACACATTGGGAGAAGAATAAACGGATCCAAGTATCCATCACATTTTGAAACTTCCCACGAAGCATATCTTCCATGAGCATCCAAAAGATATCTACTTAGATCACTTGGTTGAAAGGCGAAAATTCGAAAGGATGAAATAGCCCAAGTCATCAAGGTACATTGTTTCATGCTAAATGACAAGGGTAAAGTGGTAAGCATAGACTTGGGAAGTGAGAAGCAACGTGAACAACCCACGTTCATGGTGAAGAAACGCAAATCCAAGTCTTATGGTGTTCGAGAATTGATCGGAAGAAAGTTTAAGAAGTTCATCAAAGGAATCTATGATGACTTCAAAGCTTTCAAGAAGAAAATCTTTGTGAAGAAGGCAAGTGAGAGTTGATTTTCCAAAGTTTGAGGGCAAACTTTTTCAACCGGGGGTGTATGATGCATAATTGATGGCCTTATGCATCAAGGTCAACCATGGAGACATCTAATACTAACCTAGAAGAAAGAAGAGCTCAAGTCTCTCATATATATCTCTACTTGGAAGGGATCAACTCATGTGATCGTATATTTTTGCTCCTTAATTCATGGACCATGAAGCTATCATAGAAGTCATCCTAGAGAGGATTAATCTACATTCCAAGAGCTTTCATATGGTTCAAGAATCGTTAAGTTTGGATGAGAATCCAAGGAGTTATTCATATTTGTAATATAGCTTAGTACATTGTTTTCTTTATGATGTAAGCCCTTAAAGGGCCTAATCTTGGAAAGGGGTCACGCCTAAGTGATGGAAATCAGCCCACGCTTATTCCCCTAGGCCCAATCAAGAAGGCCCAGTTGAAGATCCATCATACATATAGGGTCCTTCATCAAAGGACTTTGTCCAATTCAGGCGCAATAAGGAAGAATCGAATCATTTATAAAAGATGGATTAAAGAAGGAGGATACAAAATGGAATTGCAAAGGCCCATCCACATGGTGTGCCAAGTATTTCAAGAGGATGTCCAAACATCCTAGAGTTGGGCTCAACCTCAAGCCCAAGAGTACCACACGTCCAAGTCAAGTTTACAAGCCCAATTTTATGAGCTTTATTTTTGGATGTAAATTAATTATTTTAGCTTAATTAGTTTTTGGTGTGTTTATTTTAATTAGGCTAGAATAGTCGTATGATTTAATTCCTAGTTAGGAATTGGCTAATTTTGTAACTAATCCAATCCGGATTAGGAAAGCCAAGATGATTTGGATAAGGTTTGTGATTAGGATAAGGTTTGTTATTAGGATAAGGTTTGTTACAAACCAACTCCCCCTAGGATAAGGAATTCTAATCCAAGGAGGAGTAGAATAGATTAGGCAACTAGTAGTAGAACTCTTTGGCTTGCATGCCAAGTTGGAGAGTTTTAGTCCCTTCAGGACCCTCATATTATAAATAGGGATGTAGCCTCTCAAGGCAATCATGCAACTCAATTCAGAAATATGAAACCCCTTAAGCTTTTAGCTTTCCCTCGAGTGTTTGGATAAACTCTCACCCTTTCTTCTATTGTATCTTGGCTTGGCACCCAAGTGGTTAGGAAGAGCTTGATCCTAGGTTGCGGTCTAGATCAAGTTAGCCCTAGGTTGTCCTTCTTGTGGATTCAAGTAGGAAACCTAGTTCTATCCGTTCTTACCTTTCTATCAATATAGTTAAGATAATATTACATTGTGAGCTTTCTGTCAATACAGTTAAGTCACAGTCAACTCTCTACCCTACTCCCTCATTCCAACGCCACCACCTCCTCCTCAAAACCCCCACAAATCGTCTCCCTTCCCCTCTCTCAAACGCCAATTCTCTCTTCCCTCTCTCTCCATAACAACCTAACAACCTCACACTCTCTCTCACATCAAACGCCAACTTTCACTCTCTCCCCTCTTCTTACCTCACGCCATCCTCCCTCTCTCTCCCCCATCCTAACGTCAATCTCCTCCTAACCTCCATCCAAGATTCATCTCATTCATCCCCTTCCTGTTCAAGATTCAATCTTTCTTGAATCTTGAAACCACAAGAGCCCTCTCGGCAAAACATCCTCCACAAAGAACCCTAATTCACGAGAACCCTCCCCTTTTCTCTCCCTAATCTCGTGAACCATCGCCCCCCTTCTGTTGTTTGGTTACACGTGTTTCATGTATTATTGGAATCAAGAACCTTTCTTGATCCGGTAATACATCACTAAGAAGAGATCTCCTACTATAAATACCCCCCTAGGGGTGCCTTGTAAACATACCTCATATTCATACATTCAATACAATGTTTAAAGTTGATGGTTTAGTTTCTCTCTAGTTTTGGCTAGATCAACGATTTCCACTCTAGGATTTCGTTTCAAATCTTCTCTTCTAATCCAAGATTGAGCATTCTTGGGTGGTGAAAGGAGGAGTAGGAGCTCTTGAAGATTGTGGTGTGGCTGTATCAATCCAAGGAGTTTCGTTGCTCATTCTATCAAGTTGTTTTCGTTTGATTCGTCATACCTAAGGTCATTTGATTCTCGTTTGTTTTGCTATTTTGGGAATTCACTTGATTGTCTTGAACTTCATGTTTTGAACTCACGAATCAGCCTTTGAATCATCTAAATCATTCGGCCATAGTTCCCTAAAATTGTTCCTTGAGTCGTTCATCTTTGAATCAACTAGTGCAAGTTCTTACTTGTGATATGATCCTTGTTCTTTCTTGGCATTTTGGTTGTCTTGTCATCCATTATGCATCAATTTGGTATCAGAGCCATGTTTAGTTGATTCTTCTTTGTTTCTTGCATCAATCTTGGACCTTGTTTCATCATATAAACACATAAACATTGTCCAACCACACGCCATTTTGATAGTTCTTCCAAGAACTCAACAAGAACTCATCAAGAACTCATAAAGAACCCATAGCTCCACAAAGAACCCTCGTCCTAAACACATACCTAACCAAAATCCGACCCATTCCCTCGTGAGTTCAATTGACATCAAGTTGAATCCAATGGCATTTATGAATCTAATGAGGTTGATGAACTAAGGCAACAAGTAGCATATTTGCGTATACAGTTGGGTAAAAAAATGGAAGAAAACAAAATGCTACGTGAAGGGTCCATACGTGATGGTGTTTCGTCACATGGTGAAAGTAGTTCGAAGTCTAAAAGGCATGATCGTTTGGATTTTAAAGTTGAAGTTCCTGAATTTGATGGTAGCTTAAATGTAGAAGATTATCTTGATTGGATACATACGGTTGAACGTGTTTTTGAGTTGAAAGATTGTAGTGATGAGCTCAAGGTGAAGTACGTTGCTTTGAAATTAAGAAAACATGCTTCTATTATGTGGACTAACCTTCAAAAGAAGAGAGTTGCAAAAGGGAAAGAAAAGATCCGTTCTTGGGATAAGATGAAGTCAAAGTTTCAATCCAAGTTTCTTGCCCAATCATACGTCCACGACAACTACTACAAGCTGCAAAAGCTTGTCCAAGGCTCTAAATCGGTCGAAGAATACACAAGGGAGTTTGAACACCTCCTTTGGCGTTGTGATCTCAAGGAGAAGGAACAACAAATTCGCACGCATTTGATTGGTTTGAGTGATTGGATACGTCATATAGTTGAATTACATTCATATGAATCCCTTGATGAGCTAAGTAACTTGGCTATGAAAGTGGAAAGACAAAGGAAAGAAAGGGCCAAGGAACCTCAAAGACCCTATACCCCACTCCCTTACTCTCAAACACAATCAAAAGCTCCACAAAATCAGCCCCCATCCTCCCTTAAACCCTACGCCAAACCCACATTAAACCAGCCACAAAATTCCCCATCCAAAACCCAAGTCCAAGAACCAAGGACATTAGCTCCAAGAAGGTGTTTTCGATGCCAAGGGTTGGGACATTATGCTTCGGAGTGTCCAAACAAGCGAGTAGTGTCTTTGGTGGAATACCAAAGTGCTTTATATGTAGAGCCGGAGTATGAGAAAGAAGAAGTTAGGGTTGACGCCAAAGATGAGGAAGATGTAGTAGAAGAATATGTGGAAGAGCCGGATGAAGGAGAACTACTTGTGGTAGAAAGGGCCTTGTATATCACAAATGTGCCGAAAGATCAACTACAAAGAGAAGCAATTTTTCGCTCTTGTTGTACCATCCAAGGGAGAGTATGCTCCTTGATCATAGATGGAGGAAGTTGCACCAATGCCGCCTCTACAACAATGGTCAAGAAGTTGCAAATGGAGATTAGCCCACATCCCACACCCTACACAATACAATGGCTAAACCTTGGGCAAGGCATTCGTGTGGATCAACGAGTTTTGGTGAGTCTTTCAATTGGAAAGAATTGTCAAGATTCATTGTGGTGTGATATAGTTCCCATGGATACTTGTCATGTTTTATTGGGAAGGCCATGGTTATATGATAGACATGTCATACATGATGGGAGGGCCAACACTTACACTCTCACCATCAACCAAAAGAGGATCACTTTGGCACCTCTTGATCCACCATCTCGGCAAAAGGAGAAACGTCATATTGTGTCAATAATGAAGATGGAGTATCAAGGGCATGAAGAATATAAGGATCCTATTCTTACACATTGGGAGAAGAATAAAACGGATCCAAGTATCCATCACATTTTGAAACTTCCCACGAAGCATATCTTCCATGAGCATCCAAAAGATATCTACTTAGATCACTTGGTTGAAAGGCCGAAAATTCGAAAGGATGAAATAGCCCAAGTCATCAAGGTACATTGTTTCATGCTAAATGACAAGGGTAAAGTGGTAAGCATAGACTTGGGAAGTGAGAAGCAACGTGAACAACCCACGTTCATGGTGAAGAAACGCAAATCCAAGTCTTATGGTGTTCGAGAATTGATCGGAAGAAAGTTTAAGAAGTTCATCAAAGGAATCTATGATGACTTCAAAGCTTTCAAGAAGAAAATCTTTGTGAAGAAGGCAAGTGAGAGTTGATTTTCCAAAGTTTGAGGGCAAACTTTTTCAACCGGGGGTGTATGATGCATAATTGATGGCCTTATGCATCAAGGTCAACCATGGAGACATCTAATACTAACCTAGAAGAAAGAAGAGCTCAAGTCTCTCATATATATCTCTACTTGGAAGGGATCAACTCATGTGATCGTATATTTTTGCTCCTTAATTCATGGACCATGAAGCTATCATAGAAGTCATCCTAGAGAGGATTAATCTACATTCCAAGAGCTTTCATATGGTTCAAGAATCGTTAAGTTTGGATGAGAATCCAAGGAGTTATTCATATTTGTAATATAGCTTAGTACATTGTTTTCTTTATGATGTAAGCCCTTAAAGGGCCTAATCTTGGAAAGGGGTCACGCCTAAGTGATGGAAATCAGCCCACGCTTATTCCCCTAGGCCCAATCAAGAAGGCCCAGTTGAAGATCCATCATACATATAGGGTCCTTCATCAAAGGACTTTGTCCAATTCAGGCGCAATAAGGAAGAATCGAATCATTTATAAAAGATGGATTAAAGAAGGAGGATACAAAATGGAATTGCAAAGGCCCATCCACATGGTGTGCCAAGTATTTCAAGAGGATGTCCAAACATCCTAGAGTTGGGCTCAACCTCACGCCAAGCCCAAGAGTACCACACGTCCAAGTCAAGTTTACAAGCCCAATTTTATGAGCTTTATTTTTGGATGTAAATTAATTATTTTAGCTTAATTAGTTTTTGGTGTGTTTATTTTAATTAGGCTAGAATAGTCGTATGATTTAATTCCTAGTTAGGAATTGGCTAATTTTGTAACTAATCCAATCCGGATTAGGAAAGCCAAGATGATTTGGATAAGGTTTGTGATTAGGATAAGGTTTGTTATTAGGATAAGGTTTGTTACAAACCAACTCCCCCTAGGATAAGGAATTCTAATCCAAGGAGGAGTAGAATAGATTAGGCAACTAGTAGTAGAACTCTTTGGCTTGCATGCCAAGTTGGAGAGTTTTAGTCCCTTCAGGACCCTCATATTATAAATAGGGATGTAGCCTCTCAAGGCAATCATGCAACTCAATTCAGAAATATGAAACCCCTTAAGCTTTTAGCTTTCCCTCGAGTGTTTGGATAAACTCTCACCCTTTCTTCTATTGTATCTTGGCTTGGCACCCAAGTGGTTAGGAAGAGCTTGATCCTAGGTCATGTCTAGATCAAGTTAGCCCTAGGTTGTCCTTCTTGTGGATTCAAGTAGGAAACCTAGTTCTATCCGTCTTACCTTTCTATCAATATAGTTAAGATAATATTACATTGTGAGCTTCACAATACGCTTAAGTCACAATCAACTCTCTACCCTACTCCTCATTCCAACGCCACCACCTCCTCCTCAAAACCCCACAAATCGTCTCCTTCCCTCTCTCAAACGCCACCTCTCTTCCCTCTCTCTCCATAACAACCTTCTCTCCTCCAACAACCTAACAACCTCACACTCTCTCTCACATCAAACGCCAACTTTCACTCTCTCCTCTTCTTACCTCACGCCATCCTCCCTCTCTCCCCATCCTAACGCCAATCTCCTCCTAACCTCCATCCAAGATTCATCTCATTCATCCTTCCTGCTCAAGATTCAATCTTTCTTGAATCTTGAAACCACAAGAGCCCTCTCGGCAAAACATCCTCCACAAAGAACCCTAATTCACGAGAACCCCCTCCTTCTCTCTCCCTAATCTCGTGAACCATCGCCCCCCTTCTGTTGTTTGGTTACACGTGTTTCATGTATTATTGGAATCAAGAACCTTTCTTGATCCGGTAATACATCACTAAGAAGAGGTCTCCTACTATAAATACCCCCCTAGGGGTGCCTTGTAAACATACCTCATATTCATACATTCAATACAATGTTTAAAGTTGATGGTTTAGTTTCTCTCTAGTTTTGGCTAGATCAACGATTTCCACTCTAGGATTTCGTTTCAAATCTAATCTTCTAATCCAAGATTGAGCATTCTTGGGTGGTGAAAGGAGGAGTAGGAGCTCTTGAAGATTGTGGTGTGGCTGTATCAATCCAAGGAGTTTCGTTGCTCATTCTATCAAGTTGTTTTCGTTTGATTCGTCATACCTAAGGTCATTTGATTCTCGTTTGTTTTGCTATTTTGGGAATTCACTTGATTGTCTTGAACTTCATGTTTTGAACTCACGAATCAGCCTTTGAATCATCTAAATCATTCGGCCATAGTTCCCTAAAATTGTTCCTTGAGTCGTTCATCTTTGAATCAACTAGTGCAAGTTCTTACTTGTGATATGATCCTTGTTCTTTCTTGGCATTTTGGTTGTCTTGTCATCCATTATGCATCAATTTGGTATCAGAGCCATGTTTAGTTGATTCTTCTTTGTTTCTTGCATCAATCTTGGACCTTGTTTCATCATATAAACACATAAACATTGTCCAACCACACGCCATTTTGATAGTTCTTCCAAGAACTCAACAAGAACTCATCAAGAACTCATAAAGAACCCATAGCTCCACAAAGAACCCTCGTCCTAAACACATACCTAACCAAAATCCGACCCATTCCCTCGTGAGTTCAATTGACATCAAGTTGAATCCAATGGCAGACGATGAATCTAATGAGGTTGATGAACTAAGGCAACAAGTAGCATATTTGCGTATACAGTTGGGTAAAAAAATGGAAGAAAACAAAATGCTACGTGAAGGGTCCATACGTGATGGTGTTTCGTCACATGGTGAAAGTAGTTCAAGTCTAAAAGGCATGATCGTTGGATTTTAAAGTTGAAGTTCTGAATTTGATGGTAGCTTAAATGTAGAAGATTATCTTGATTGGATACATACGGTTGAACGTGTTTTTGAGTTGAAAGATTGTAGTGATGAGCTCAAGGTGAAGTACGTTGCTTTGAAATTAAGAAAACATGCTTCTATTATGTGGACTAACCTTCAAAAGAAGAGAGTTGCAAAAGGGAAAGAAAAGATCCGTTCTTGGGATAAGATGAAGTCAAAGTTTCAATCCAAGTTTCTTGCCCAATCATACGTCCACGACAACTACTACAAGCTGCAAAAGCTTGTCCAAGGCTCTAAATCGGTCGAAGAATACACAAGGGAGTTTGAACACCTACTTTGGCGTTGTGATCTCAAGGAGAAGGAACAACAAATTCTGGTACGTTACTTGATTGGTTTGAGTGATTGGATACGTCATATAGTTGAATTACATTCATATGAATCCCTTGATGAGCTAAGTAACTTGGCTATGAAAGTGGAAAGACAAAGGAAAGAAAGGGCCAAGGAACCTCAAAGACCCTATACCCCACTCCCTTACTCTCAAACACAATCAAAAGCTCCACAAAATCAGCCCCCATCCTCCCTTAAACCCTACGCCAAACCCACATTAAACCAGCCACAAAATTCCCCATCCAAAACCCAAGTCCAAGAACCAAGGACATTAGCTCCAAGAAGGTGTTTTCGATGCCAAGGGTTGGGACATTATGCTTCGAAGTGTCCAAACAAGCGAGTAGTGTCTTTGGTGGAATACCAAAGTGCTTTATATGTAGAGCCGGAGTATGAGAAAGAAGAAGAAGTTAGGGTTGACGCCAAAGATGAGGAAGATGTAGTAGAAGAATATGTGGAAGAGCCGGATGAAGGAGAACTACTTGTGGTAGAAAGGGCCTTGTATATCACAAATGTGAAAGATCAACTACAAAGAGAAGCAATTTTTCGCTCTCGTTGTACCATCCAAGGGAGAGTATGCTCCTTGATCATAGATGGAGGAAGTTGCACCAATGCCGCCTCTACAACAATGGTCAAGAAGTTGCAAATGGAGATTAGCCCACATCCCACACCCTACACAATACAATGGCTAAACTCGCAAGGCATTCGTGTGGATCAACGAGTTTTGGTGAGTCTTTCAATTGGAAAGAATTATCAAGATTCATTGTGGTGTGATATAGTTCCCATGGATACTTGTCATGTTTTATTGGGAAGGCCATGGTTATATGATAGACATGTCATACATGATGGGAGGGCCAACACTTACACTCTCACCATCAACCAAAAGAGGATCACTTTGGCACCTCTTGATCCACCATCTCGCAAAGGAGAAACGTCATATTGTGTCAATAATGAAGATGGAGTATCAAGGGCGTGAAGAATATAAGGATCCTATTCTTACACATTGGGAGAAGAATAAAACGGATCCAAGTATCCATCACATTTTGAAACTTCCCAAGCATATCTTCCATGAGCATCCAAAAGATATCTACTTAGATCACTTGGTTGAAAGGCCAAAATTCGAAAGGATGAAATAGCCCAAGTCATCAAGGTACATTGTTTCATGCTAAATGACAAGGGTAAAGTGGTAAGCATAGACTTGGGAAGTGAGAAGCAACGTGAACAACCCACGTTCATGGTGAAGAAACGCAAATCCAAGTCTTATGGTGTTCGAGAATTGATCGGAAGAAAGTTTAAGAAGTTCATCAAAGGAATCTATGATGACTTCAAAGCTTTCAAGAAGAAAATCTTTGTGAAGAAGGCAAGTGAGAGTTGATTTTCCAAAGTTTGAGGGCAAACTTTTTCAACCGGGGGTGTATGATGCATAATTGATGGCCTTATGCATCAAGGTCAACCATGGAGACATCTAATACTAACCTAGAAGAAAGAAGAGCTCAAGTCTCTCATATATATCTCTACTTGGAAGGGATCAACTCATGTGATCGTATATTTTTGCTCCTTAATTCATGGACCATGAAGCTATCATAGAAGTCATCCTAGAGAGGATTAATCTACATTCCAAGAGCTTTCATATGGTTCAAGAATCGTTAAGTTTGGATGAGAATCCAAGGAGTTATTCATATTTGTAATATAGCTTAGTACATTGTTTTCTTTATGATGTAAGCCCTTAAAGGGCCTAATCTTGGAAAGGGGTCACGCCTAAGTGATGGAAATCAGCCCACGCTTATTCCCCTAGGCCCAATCAAGAAGGCCCAGTTGAAGATCCATCATACATATAGGGTCCTTCATCAAAGGACTTTGTCCAATTCAGGCGCAATAAGGAAGAATCGAATCATTTATAAAAGATGGATTAAAGAAGGAGGATACAAAATGGAATTGCAAAGGCCCATCCACATGGTGTGCCAAGTATTTCAAGAGGATGTCCAAACATCCTAGAGTTGGGCTCAACCTCACGCCAAGCCCAAGAGTACCACACGTCCAAGTCAAGTTTACAAGCCCAATTTTATGAGCTTTATTTTTGGATGTAAATTAATTATTTTAGCTTAATTAGTTTTTGGTGTGTTTATTTTAATTAGGCTAGAATAGTCGTATGATTTAATTCCTAGTTAGGAATTGGCTAATTTTGTAACTAATCCAATCCGGATTAGGAAAGCCAAGATGATTTGGATAAGGTTTGTGATTAGGATAAGGTTTGTTATTAGGATAAGGTTTGTTACAAACCAACTCCCCCTAGGATAAGGAATTCTAATCCAAGGAGGAGTAGAATAGATTAGGCAACTAGTAGTAGAACTCTTTGGCTTGCATGCCAAGTTGGAGAGTTTTAGTCCCTTCAGGACCCTCATATTATAAATAGGGATGTAGCCTCTCAAGGCAATCATGCAACTCAATTCAGAAATATGAAACCCCTTAAGCTTTTAGCTTTCCCTCGAGTGTTTGGATAAACTCTCACCCTTTCTTCTATTGTATCTTGGCTTGGCACCCAAGTGGTTAGGAAGAGCTTGATCCTAGGTTGCGGTCTAGATCAAGTTAGCCCTAGGTTGTCCTTCTTGTGGATTCAAGTAGGAAACCTAGTTCTATCCGTTCTTACCTTTCTATCAATATAGTTAAGATAATATTACATTGTGAGCTTTCTGTCAATACAGTTAAGTCACAGTCAACTCTCTACCCTACTCCCTCATTCCAACGCCACCACCTCCTCCTCAAAACCCCCACAAATCGTCTCCCTTCCCCTCTCTCAAACGCCAATTCTCTCTTCCCTCTCTCTCCATAACAACCTTCTCTCTCCTCCAACAACCTAACAACCTCACACTCTCTCTCACATCAAACGCCAACTTTCACTCTCTCCCCTCTTCTTACCTCACGCCATCCTCCCTCTCTCTCCCCCATCCTAACGTCAATCTCCTCCTAACCTCCATCCAAGATTCATCTCATTCATCCCCTTCCTGTTCAAGATTCAATCTTTCTTGAATCTTGAAACCACAAGAGCCCTCTCGGCAAAACATCCTCCACAAAGAACCCTAATTCACGAGAACCCTCCCCTTTTCTCTCCCTAATCTCGTGAACCATCGCCCCCCTTCTGTTGTTTGGTTACACGTGTTTCATGTATTATTGGAATCAAGAACCTTTCTTGATCCGGTAATACATCACTAAGAAGAGGTCTCCTACTATAAATACCCCCCTAGGGGTGCCTTGTAAACATACCTCATATTCATACATTCAATACAATGTTTAAAGTTGATGGTTTAGTTTCTCTCTAGTTTTGGCTAGATCAACGATTTCCACTCTAGGATTTCGTTTCAAATCTTCTCTTCTAATCCAAGATTGAGCATTCTTGGGTGGTGAAAGGAGGAGTAGGAGCTCTTGAAGATTGTGGTGTGCTGTATCAATCCAAGGAGTTTCGTTGCTCATTCTATCAAGTTGTTTTCGTTTGATTCGTCATACCTAAGGTCATTTGATTCTCGTTTGTTTTGCTATTTTGGGAATTCACTTGATTGTCTTGAACTTCATGTTTTGAACTCACGAATCAGCCTTTGAATCATCTAAATCATTCGGCCATAGTTCCCTAAAATTGTTCCTTGAGTCGTTCATCTTTGAATCAACTAGTGCAAGTTCTTACTTGTGATATGATCCTTGTTCTTTCTTGGCATTTTGGTTGTCTTGTCATCCATTATGCATCAATTTGCATCAGAGCCATGTTTAGTTGATTCTTCTTTGTTTCTTGCATCAATCTTGGACCTTGTTTCATCATATAAACACATAAACATTGTCCAACCACACGCCATTTTGATAGTTCTTCCAAGAACTCAACAAGAACTCATCAAGAACTCATAAAGAACCCATAGCTCCACAAAGAACCCTCGTCCTAAACACATACCTAACCAAAATCCGACCCATTCCCTCGTGAGTTCAATTGACATCAAGTTGAATCCAATGGCAGACGATGAATCTAATGAGGTTGATGAACTAAGGCAACAAGTAGCATATTTGCGTATACAATTGGGTAAAAATGGAAGAAAACAAAATGCTACGTGAAGGGTCCATACGTGATGGTGTTTCGTCACATGGTGAAAGTAGTTCGAAGTCTAAAAGGCATGATCGTTTGGATTTTAAAGTTGAAGTTCCTGAATTTGATGGTAGCTTAAATGTAGAAGATTATCTTGATTGGATACATACGGTTGAACGTGTTTTTGAGTTGAAAGATTGTAGTGATGAGCTCAAGGTGAAGTACGTTGCTTTGAAATTAAGAAAACATGCTTCTATTATGTGGACTAACCTTCAAAAGAAGAGAGTTGCAAAAGGGAAAGAAAAGATCCGTTCTTGGGATAAGATGAAGTCAAAGTTTCAATCCAAGTTTCTTGCCCAATCATACGTCCACGACAACTACTACAAGCTGCAAAAGCTTGTCCAAGGCTCTAAATCGGTCGAAGAATACACAAGGGAGTTTGAACACCTACTTTGGCGTTGTGATCTCAAGGAGAAGGAACAACAAATTCTGGTACGTTACTTGATTGGTTTGAGTGATTGGATACGTCATATAGTTGAATTACATTCATATGAATCCCTTGATGAGCTAAGTAACTTGGCTATGAAAGTGGAAAGACAAAGGAAAGAAAGGGCCAAGGAACCTCAAAGACCCTATACCCCACTCCCTTACTCTCAAACACAATCAAAAGCTCCACAAAATCAGCCCCCATCCTCCCTTAAACCCTACGCCAAACCCACATTAAACCAGCCACAAAATTCCCCATCCAAAACCCAAGTCCAAGAACCAAGGACATTAGCTCCAAGAAGGTGTTTTCGATGCCAAGGGTTGGGACATTATGCTTGAGTGTCCAAACAAGCGAGTAGTGTCTTTGGTGGAATACCAAAGTGCTTTATATGTAGAGCCGGAGTATGAGAAAGAAGAAGAAGTTAGGGTTGACGCCAAAGATGAGGAAGATGTAGTAGAAGAATATGTGGAAGAGCCGGATGAAGGAGAACTACTTGTGGTAGAAAGGGCCTTGTATATCACAAATGTGCCGAAAGATCAACTACAAAGAGAAGCAATTTTTCGCTCTCGTTGTACCATCCAAGGGAGAGTATGCTCCTTGATCATAGATGGAGGAAGTTGCACCAATGCCGCCTCTACAACAATGGTCAAGAAGTTGCAAATGGAGATTAGCCCACATCCCACACCCTACACAATACAATGGCTAAACCTTGGGCAAGGCATTCGTGTGGATCAACGAGTTTTGGTGAGTCTTTCAATTGGAAAGAATTATCAAGATTCATTGTGGTGTGATATAGTTCCCATGGATACTTGTCATGTTTTATTGGGAAGGCCATGGTTATATGATAGACATGTCATACATGATGGGAGGGCCAACACTTACACTCTCACCATCAACCAAAAGAGGATCACTTTGGCACCTCTTGATCCACCATCTCAAAAGGAGAAACGTCATATTGTGTCAATAATGAAGATGGAGTATCAAGGCGTGAAGAATATAAGGATCCTATTCTTACACATTGGGAGAAGAATAAACGGATCCAAGTATCCATCACATTTTGAAACTTCCCAAGCATATCTTCCATGAGCATCCAAAAGATATCTACTTAGATCACTTGGTTGAAAGGCCGAAAATTCGAAAGGATGAAATAGCCCAAGTCATCAAGGTACATTGTTTCATGCTAAATGACAAGGGTAAAGTGGTAAGCATAGACTTGGGAAGTGAGAAGCAACGTGAACAACCCACGTTCATGGTGAAGAAACGCAAATCCAAGTCTTATGGTGTTCGAGAATTGATCGGAAGAAAGTTTAAGAAGTTCATCAAAGGAATCTATGATGACTTCAAAGCTTTCAAGAAGAAAATCTTTGTGAAGAAGGCAAGTGAGAGTTGATTTTCCAAAGTTTGAGGGCAAACTTTTTCAACCGGGGGTGTATGATGCATAATTGATGGCCTTATGCATCAAGGTCAACCATGGAGACATCTAATACTAACCTAGAAGAAAGAAGAGCTCAAGTCTCTCATATATATCTCTACTTGGAAGGATCAACTCATGTGATCGTATATTTTGCTCCTTAATTCATGGACCATGAAGCTATCATAGAAGTCATCCTAGAGAGGATTAATCTACATTCCAAGAGCTTTCATATGGTTCAAGAATCGTTAAGTTTGGATGAGAATCCAAGGAGTTATTCATATTTGTAATATAGCTTAGTACATTGTTTTCTTTATGATGTAAGCCCTTAAAGGGCCTAATCTTGGAAAGGGGTCACGCCTAAGTGATGGAAATCAGCCCACGCTTATTCCCCTAGGCCCAATCAAGAAGGCCAGTTGAAGATCCATCATACATATAGGGTCCTTCATCAAAGGACTTTGTCCAATTCAGTAATAAGGAAGAATCGAATCATTTATAAAAGATGGATTAAAGAAGGAGGATACAAAATGGAATTGCAAAGGCCCATCCACATGGTGTGCCAAGTATTTCAAGAGGATGTCCAAACATCCTAGAGTTGGGCTCAACCTCACGCCAAGCCCAAGAGTACCACACGTCCAAGTCAAGTTTACAAGCCCGATTTTATGAGCTTTATTTTGGATGTAAATTAATTATTTTAGCTTAATTAGTTTTTGGTGTGTTTATTTTAATTAGGCTAGAATAGTCGTATGATTTAATTCCTAGTTAGGAATTGGCTAATTTTGTAACTAATCCAATCCGGATTAGGAAAGCCAAGATGATTTGGATAAGGTTTGTGATTAGGATAAGGTTTGTTATTAGGATAAGGTTTGTTACAAACCAACTCCCCCTAGGATAAGGAATTCTAATCCAAGGAGGAGTAGAATAGATTAGGCAACTAGTAGTAGAACTCTTTGGCTTGCATGCCAAGTTGGAGAGTTTTAGTCCCTTCAGGACCCTCATATTATAAATAGGGATGTAGCCTCTCAAGGCAATCATGCAACTCAATTCAGAAATATGAAACCCCTTAAGCTTTTAGCTTTCCCTCGAGTGTTTGGATAAACTCTCACCCTTTCTTCTATTGTATCTTGGCTTGGCACCCAAGTGGTTAGGAAGAGCTTGATCCTAGGTTGCGGTCTAGATCAAGTTAGCCCTAGGTTGTCCTTCTTGTGGATTCAAGTAGGAAACCTAGTTCTATCCGTTCTTACCTTTCTATCAATATAGTTAAGATAATATTACATTGTGAGCTTTCTGTCAATACAGTTAAGTCACAGTCAACTCTCTACCCTACTCCCTCATTCCAACGCCACCACCTCCTCCTCAAAACCCCCACAAATCGTCTCCCTTCCCCTCTCTCAAACGCCAATTCTCTCTTCCCTCTCTCTCCATAACAACCTTCTCTCTCCTCCAACAACCTAACAACCTCACACTCTCTCTCACATCAAACGCCAACTTTCACTCTCTCCCCTCTTCTTACCTCACGCCATCCTCCCTCTCTCTCCCCCATCCTAACGTCAATCTCCTCCTAACCTCCATCCAAGATTCATCTCATTCATCCCCTTCCTGTTCAAGATTCAATCTTTCTTGAATCTTGAAACCACAAGAGCCCTCTCGGCAAAACATCCTCCACAAAGAACCCTAATTCACGAGAACCCTCCCCTTTTCTCTCCCTAATCTCGTGAACCATCGCCCCCCTTCTGTTGTTTGGTTACACGTGTTTCATGTATTATTGGAATCAAGAACCTTTCTTGATCCGGTAATACATCACTAAGAAGAGGTCTCCTACTATAAATACCCCCCTAGGGGTGCCTTGTAAACATACCTCATATTCATACATTCAATACAATGTTTAAAGTTGATGGTTTAGTTTCTCTCTAGTTTTGGCTAGATCAACGATTTCCACTCTAGGATTTCGTTTCAAATCTTCTCTTCTAATCCAAGATTGAGCATTCTTGGGTGGTGAAAGGAGGAGTAGGAGCTCTTGAAGATTGTGGTGTGGCTGTATCAATCCAAGGAGTTTCGTTGCTCATTCTATCAAGTTGTTTTCGTTTGATTCGTCATACCTAAGGTCATTTGATTCTCGTTTGTTTTGCTATTTTGGGAATTCACTTGATTGTCTTGAACTTCATGTTTTGAACTCACGAATCAGCCTTTGAATCATCTAAATCATTCGCCATAGTTCCTAAAATTGTTCCTTGAGTCGTTCATCTTTGAATCAACTAGTGCAAGTTCTTACTTGTGATATGATCCTTGTTCTTTCTTGGCATTTTGGTTGTCTTGTCATCCATTATGCATCAATTTGTATCGAGCCATGTTTAGTTGATTCTTCTTTGTTTCTTGCATCAATCTTGGACTTTGTTTAATCATATAAACACATAAACATTGTGCTACCACACGCAATTTTGATATTTCTTCCATGAACTCAACAAGAAATCATCAAGAACTCATAAAGAACCCATAGCTCCACAATGAACCCTAGTCCTAAACACATACCTAACCAAAATCCGACCCATTCCTCGTGAGTTCAATTGACATCAAGTTGAATCGATGGCAACGATGAATCTAATGAGGTTGATGAACTAAGGCAACAAGTAGCATATTTGCGTATACATTGGGTAAAAAATGGAAGAAAACAAAATGCTACGTGAAGGGTCCATACGTGATGGTGTTTCCACATGGTGAAAGTAGTTCAAGTCTAAAAGGCATGATCGTTTGGATTTTAAAGTTGAAGTTCCTGAATTTGATGGTAGCTTAAATGTAGAAGATTATCTTGATTGGATACATACGGTTGAGCGTGTTTTGAGTTGAAAGATTGTAGTGATGAGCTCAAGGTGAAGTACGTTGCTTTGAAATTAAGAAAACATGCTTCTATTATGTGGACTAACCTTCAAAAGAAGAGAGTTGCAAAAGGGAAAGAAAAGATCCGTTCTTGGGATAAGATGAAGTCAAAGTTTCAATCCAAGTTTCTTGCCCAATCATACGTCCACGACAACTACTACAAGCTGCAAAAGCTTGTCCAAGGCTCTAAATCGGTCGAAGAATACACAAGGGAGTTTGAACACCTACTTTGGCGTTGTGATCTCAAGGAGAAGGAACAACAAATTCTGGTACGTTACTTGATTGGTTTGAGTGATTGGATCGTCATATAGTTGAATTACATTCATATGAATCCCTTGATGAGCTAAGTAACTTGGCTATGAAAGTGGAAAGACAAAGGAAAGAAAGGGCCAAGGAACCTCAAGACCCTATACCCCACTCCTTACTCTCAAACACAATCAAAAGCTCCACAAAATCAGCCCCATCCTCCCTTAAACCCTACGCCAAACCCACATTAAACCAGCCACAAAATTCCCCATCCAAAACCCAAGTCCAAGAACCAAGGACATTAGCTCCAAGAAGGTGTTTTCGATGCCAAGGGTTGGGACATTATGCTTCGGAGTGTCCAAACAAGCGAGTAGTGTCTTTGGTGGAATACCAAAGTGCTTTATATGTAGAGCCGGAGTATGAGAAAGAAGAAGAAGTTAGGGTTGACGCCAAAGATGAGGAAGATGTAGTAGAAGAATATGTGGAAGAGCCGGATGAAGGAGAACTACTTGTGGTAGAAAGGGCCTTGTATATCACAAATGTGCCGAAAGATCAACTACAAAGAGAAGCAATTTTTCGCTCTCGTTGTACCATCCAAGGGAGAGTATGCTCCTTGATCATAGATGGAGGAAGTTGCACCAATGCCGCCTCTACAACAATGGTCAAGAAGTTGCAAATGGAGATTAGCCCACATCCCACACCCTACACAATACAATGGCTAAACCTTGGGCAAGGCATTCGTGTGGATCAACGAGTTTTGGTGAGTCTTTCAATTGGAAAGAATTATCAAGATTCATTGTGGTGTGATATAGTTCCCATGGATACTTGTCATGTTTTATTGGGAAGGCCATGGTTATATGATAGACATGTCATACATGATGGGAGGGCCAACACTTACACTCTCACCATCAACCAAAAGAGGATCACTTTGGCACCTCTTGATCCACCATCTCGGCAAAAGGAGAAACGTCATATTGTGTCAATAATGAAGATGGAGTATCAAGGGCGTGAAGAATATAAGGATCCTATTCTTACACATTGGGAGAAGAATAAAACGGATCCAAGTATCCATCACATTTTGAAACTTCCCACGAAGCATATCTTCCATGAGCATCCAAAAGATATCTACTTAGATCACTTGGTTGAAAGGCCGAAAATTCGAAAGGATGAAATAGCCCAAGTCATCAAGGTACATTGTTTCATGCTAAATGACAAGGGTAAAGTGGTAAGCATAGACTTGGGAAGTGAGAAGCAACGTGAACAACCCACGTTCATGGTGAAGAAACGCAAATCCAAGTCTTATGGTGTTCGAGAATTGATCGGAAGAAAGTTTAAGAAGTTCATCAAAGGAATCTATGATGACTTCAAAGCTTTCAAGAAGAAAATCTTTGTGAAGAAGGCAAGTGAGAGTTGATTTTCCAAAGTTTGAGGGCAAACTTTTTCAACCGGGGGTGTATGATGCATAATTGATGGCCTTATGCATCAAGGTCAACCATGGAGACATCTAATACTAACCTAGAAGAAAGAAGAGCTCAAGTCTCTCATATATATCTCTACTTGGAAGGGATCAACTCATGTGATCGTATATTTTTGCTCCTTAATTCATGGACCATGAAGCTATCATAGAAGTCATCCTAGAGAGGATTAATCTACATTCCAAGAGCTTTCATATGGTTCAAGAATCGTTAAGTTTGGATGAGAATCCAAGGAGTTATTCATATTTGTAATATAGCTTAGTACATTGTTTTCTTTATGATGTAAGCCCTTAAAGGGCCTAATCTTGGAAAGGGGTCACGCCTAAGTGATGGAAATCAGCCACGCTTATTCCCTAGGCCCAATCAAGAAGGCCCAGTTGAAGATCCATCATACATATAGGGTCCTTCATCAAAGGACTTTGTCCAATTCAGTATGATAAGGAAGAATCGAATCATTTATAAAAGATGGATTAAAGAAGGAGGATACAAAATGGAATTGCAAAGGCCCATCCACATGGTGTGCCAAGTATTTCAAGAGGATGTCCAAACATCCTAGAGTTGGGCTCAACCTCACGCCAAGCCCAAGAGTACCACACGTCCAAGTCAAGTTTACAAGCCCAATTTTATGAGCTTTATTTTTGGATGTAAATTAATTATTTTAGCTTAATTAGTTTTTGGTGTGTTTATTTTAATTAGGCTAGAATAGTCGTATGATTTAATTCCTAGTTAGGAATTGGCTAATTTTGTAACTAATCCAATCCGGATTAGAAAGCCAAGATGATTTGGATAAGGTTTGTGATTAGGATAAGGTTTGTTATTAGGATAAGGTTTGTTACAAACCAACTCCCTAGGATAAGGAATTCTAATCCAAGGAGGAGAATAGATTAGGCAACTAGTAGTAGAACTCTTTGGCTTGCATGCCAAGTTGAGAGTTTTAGTCCCTTCAGACCCTCATATTATAAATAGGGATGTAGCCTCTCAAGGCAATCATGCAACTCAATTGAAATATGAAACCCTTAAGCTTTTAGCTTTCCCTCGAGTGTTTGGATAAACTCTCACCCTTTCTTCTATTGTATCTTGGCTTGGCACCCAAGTGGTTAGGAAGAGCTTGATCCTAGGTTGCGGTCTAGATCAAGTTAGCCCTAGGTTGTCCTTCTTGTGGATTCAAGTAGGAAACCTAGTTCTATCCGTTCTTACCTTTCTATCAATATAGTTAAGAAAATATTACATTGTGAGCTATCTGTCAATACAGTTAAGTCACAGTCACCTCTCTACCCTACTCCCTCATTCCAACGCCACCACCACAACCTCAAAACCCCCACAAAACGTCACCCTCCCCCTCTCTCAAACGCCAATTCTCTCTTCCCTCTCTCTCCATAACAACCTTCTCTCTCCTCCAACAACCTAACAACCTCACACTCTCTCTCACATCAAACGCCAACTTTCACTCTCTCCCCTCTTCTTACCTCACGCCACCCTCCCTCTCTCTCCCCCATCCTAACGTCAATCTCCTCCTAACCTCCATCCAAGATTCATCTCATTCATCCCCTTCCTGTTCAAGATTCAATCTTTCTTGAATCTTGAAACCACAAGAGCCCTCTCGGCAAAACATCCTCCACAAAGAACCCTAATTCACGAGAACCTCCCTTTCTCTCCCTAATCTCGTGAACCATCGCCCCCCTTCTGTTGTTTGGTTACACGTGTTTCATGTATTATTGGAATCAAGAACCTTTCTTGATCCGGTAATACATCACTAAGAAGAGGTCTCCTACTATAAATACCCCCCTAGGGGTGCCTTGTAAACATACCTCATATTCATACATTCAATACAATGTTTAAAGTTGATGGTTTAGTTTCTCTCTAGTTTTGGCTAGATCAACGATTTCCACTCTAGGATTTCGTTTCAAATCTTCTCTTCTAATCCAAGATTGAGCATTCTTGGGTGGTGAAAGGAGGAGTAGGAGCTCTTGAAGATTGTGGTGTGGCTGTATCAATCCAAGGAGTTTCGTTGCTCATTCTATCAAGTTGTTTTCGTTTGATTCGTCATACCTAAGGTCATTTGATTCTCGTTTGTTTTGCTATTTTGGGAATTCACTTGATTGTCTTGAACTTCATGTTTTGAACTCACGAATCAGCCTTTGAATCATCTAAATCATTCGGCCATAGTTCCCTAAAATTGTTCCTTGAGTCGTTCATCTTTGAATCAACTAGTGCAAGTTCTTACTTGTGATATGATCCTTGTTCTTTCTTGGCATTTTGGTTGTCTTGTCATCCATTATGCATCAATTTGGTATCAGAGCCATGTTTAGTTGATTCTTCTTTGTTTCTTGCATCAATCTTGGACCTTGTTTCATCATATAAACACATAAACATTGTCCAACCACGCCATTTTGATAGTTCTTCCAAGAACTCAACAAGAACTCATCAAGAACTCATAAAGAACCCATAGCTCCACAAAGAACCCTCGTCCTAAACACATACCTAACCAAAATCCGACCCATTCCCTCGTGAGTTCAATTGACATCAAGTTGAATCCAATGGCATTTATGAATCTAATGAGGTTGATGAACTAAGGCAACAAGTAGCATATTTGCATACAATTGGGTAAAAATGGAAGAAAACAAAATGCTACGTGAAGGGTCCATACGTGATGGTGTTTCGTCACATGGTGAAAGTAGTTCGAAGTCTAAAAGGCATGATCGTTTGGATTTTAAAGTTGAAGTTCCTGAATTTGATGGTAGCTTAAATGTAGAAGATTATCTTGATTGGATACATACGGTTGAACGTGTTTTGAGTTGAAAGATTGTAGTGATGAGCTCAAGGTGAAGTACGTTGCTTTGAAATAAACAAAACATGCTTCTATTATGTCTACTCACCTTCAAAAGAAGAGAGTTGCAAAAGGGAAAGAAAAGATCCGTTCTGGGATAAGATGAAGTCAAAGTTTCAATCCAAGTTTCTTGCCCAATCATACGTCCACGACAACTACTACAAGCCGCAAAGCTTGTCCAAGGCTCTAAATCGGTCGAAGAATACACAAGGGAGTTTGAACACCTACTTTGGCGTTGTGATCTCAAGGAGAAGGAACAACAAATTCTGGTACGTTACTTGATTGGTTTGAGTGATTGGATACGTCATATAGTTGAATTACATTCATATGAATCCCTTGATGAGCTAAGTAACTTGGCTATGAAAGTGGAAAGACAAAGGAAAGAAAGGGCCAAGGAACCTCAAAGACCCTATACCCCACTCCCTTACTCTCAAACACAATCAAAAGCTCCACAAAATCAGCCCCCATCCTCCCTTAAACCCTACGCCAAACCCACATTAAACCAGCCACAAAATTCCCCATCCAAAACCCAAGTCCAAGAACCAAGGACATTAGCTCCAAGAAGGTGTTTTCGATGCCAAGGGTTGGGACATTATGCTTGAGTGTCCAAACAAGCGAGTAGTGTCTTTGGTGGAATACCAAAGTGCTTTATATGTAGAAATGAGTATGAGAAAGAAGAAGAAGTTAGGTTGACTCCAAAGATGAGGAAGATGTAGTAGAAGAATATGTGGAAGAGCCGGATGAAGGAGAACTACTTGTGGTAGAAAGGGCCTTGTATATCACAAATGTGCCGAAAGATCAACTACAAAGAGAAGCAATTTTTCGCTCTTGTTGTACCATCCAAGGGAGAGTATGCTCCTTGATCATAGATGGAGGAAGTTGCACCAATGCCGCCTACAACAATGGTCAAGAAGTTGCAAATGGAGATTAGCCCACATCCCACACCCTACACAATACAATGGCTAAACTGGGCAAGGCATTCGTGTGGATCAACGAGTTTTGGTGAGTCTTTCAATTGGAAAGAATTATCAAGATTCATTGTGGTGTGATATAGTTCCCATGGATACTTGTCATGTTTTATTGGGAAGGCCATGGTTATATGATAGACATGTCATACATGATGGGAGGGCCAACACTTACACTCTCACCATCAACCAAAAGAGGATCACTTTGGCACCTCTTGATCCACCATCTCGGCAAAGGAGAAACGTCATATTGTGTCAATAATGAAGATGGAGTATCAAGGGCGAAGAATATAAGGATCCTATTCTTACACATTGGGAGAAGAATAAAACGGATCCAAGTATCCATCACATTTTGAAACTTCCACGAAGCATATCTTCCATGAGCATCCAAAAGATATCTACTTAGATCACTTGGTTGAAAGGCCGAAAATTCGAAAGGATGAAATAGCCCAAGTCATCAAGGTACATTGTTTCATGCTAAATGACAAGGGTAAAGTGGTAAGCATAGACTTGGGAAGTGAGAAGCAACGTGAACAACCCACGTTCATGGTGAAGAAACGCAAATCCAAGTCTTATGGTGTTCGAGAATTGATCGGAAGAAAGTTTAAGAAGTTCATCAAAGGAATCTATGATGACTTCAAAGCTTTCAAGAAGAAAATCTTTGTGAAGAAGGCAAGTGAGAGTTGATTTTCCAAAGTTTGAGGGCAAACTTTTTCAATCGGTGTATGATGCATAATTGATGGCCTTATGCATCAAGGTCAACCATGTAGACATCTAATACTAACCTTGACGAAAGAAGAGCTCTAGTCTGTCCTATATATATCTACTTGGAAGGGATCAACTCATGTGATCGTATATTTTTGCTCCTTAAAACATGGACCAATAAACTATCATAGAAGTCATCCTAGAGAGGATAAATCTACATTCCAAGAGCTTCATATGGTTCAAGAATCGTTAAGTTTGGATGAGAATCCAAGGAGTTATTCATATTTGTAATATAGCTTAGTACATTGTTTTCTTTATGATGTAAGCCCTTAAAGGGCCTAATCTTGGAAAGGGGTCACGCCTAAGTGATGGAAATCAGCCCACGCTTATTCCCCTAGGCCCAATCAAGAAGGCCCATTGAAGATCCATCATACATATAGGGTCCTTCATCAAAGGACTTTGTCCAATTCAAAGCAATAAGGAAGAATCGAATCATTTATAAAAGATGGATTAAAGAAGGAGGATACAAAATGGAATTGCAAAGGCCCATCCACATGGTGTGCCAAGTATTTCAAGAGGATGTCCAAACATCCTAGAGTTGGGCTCAACCTCACGCCAAGCCCAAGAGTACCACACGTCCAAGTCAAGTTTACAAGCCCAATTTTATGAGCTTTATTTTTGGATGTAAATTAATTATTTTAGCTTAATTAGTTTTTGGTGTGTTTATTTTAATTAGGCTAGAATAGTCGTATGATTTAATTCCTAGTTAGGAATTGGCTAATTTTGTAACTAATCCAATCCGGATTAGGAAAGCCAAGATGATTTGGATAAGGTTTGTGATTAGGATAAGGTTTGTTATTAGGATAAGGTTTGTTACAAACCAACTCCCCCTAGGATAAGGAATTCTAATCCAAGGAGGAGTAGAATAGATTAGGCAACTAGTAGTAGAACTCTTTGGCTTGCATGCCAAGTCGAGAGTTTTAGTCCCTTCAGGACCCTCATATTATAAATAGGGATGTAGCCTCTCAAGGCAATCATGCAACTCAATTCAGAAATATGAAACCCCTTAAGCTTTTAGCTTTCCCTCGAGTGTTTGGATAAACTCTCACCCTTTCTTCTATTGTATCTTGGCTTGGCACCCAAGTGGTTAGGAAGAGCTTGATCCTAGGTTGCGGTCTAGATCAAGTTAGCCCTAGGTTGTCCTTCTTGTGGATTCAAGTAGGAAACCTAGTTCTATCCGTTCTTACCTTTCTATCAATATAGTTAAGATAATATTACATTGTGAGCTTTCTGTCAATACAGTTAAGTCACAGTCAACTCTCTACCCTACTCCCTCATTCCAACGCCACCACCTCCTCCTCAAAACCCCCACAAATCGTCTCCCTTCCCCTCTCTCAAACGCCAATTCTCTCTTCCCTCTCTCTCCATAACAACCTTCTCTCTCCTCCAACAACCTAACAACCTCACACTCTCTCTCACATCAAACGCCAACTTTCACTCTCTCCCCTCTTCTTACCTCACGCCATCCTCCCTCTCTCTCCCCCATCCTAACGTCAATCTCCTCCTAACCTCCATCCAAGATTCATCTCATTCATCCCCTTCCTGTTCAAGATTCAATCTTTCTTGAATCTTGAAACCACAAGAGCCCTCTCGGCAAAACATCCTCCACAAAGAACCCTAATTCACGAGAACCCTCCCCTTTTCTCTCCCTAATCTCGTGAACCATCGCCCCCCTTCTGTTGTTTGGTTACACGTGTTTCATGTATTATTGGAATCAAGAACCTTTCTTGATCCGGTAATACATCACTAAGAAGAGGTCTCCTACTATAAATACCCCCCTAGGGGTGCCTTGTAAACATACCTCATATTCATACATTCAATACAATGTTTAAAGTTGATGGTTTAGTTTCTCTCTAGTTTTGGCTAGATCAACGATTTCCACTCTAGGATTTCGTTTCAAATCTTCTTCTAATCCAAGATTGAGCATTCTTGGGTGGTGAAAGGAGGAGTAGGAGCTCTTGAAGATTGTGGTGTGGCTGTATCAATCCAAGGAGTTTCGTTGCTCATTCTATCAAGTTGTTTTCGTTTGATTCGTCATACCTAAGGTCATTTGATTCTCGTTTGTTTTGCTATTTTGGGAATTCACTTGATTGTCTTGAACTTCATGTTTTGAACTCACGAATCAGCCTTTGAATCATCTAAATCATTCGGCCATAGTTCCCTAAAATTGTTCCTTGAGTCGTTCATCTTTGAATCAACTAGTGCAAGTTCTTACTTGTGATATGATCCTTGTTCTTTCTTGGCATTTTGGTTGTCTTGTCATCCATTATGCATCAATTTGGTATCAGAGCCATGTTTAGTTGATTCTTCTTTGTTTCTTGCATCAATCTTGGACCTTGTTTCATCATATAAACACATAAACATTGTCCAACCACACGCCATTTTGATAGTTCTTCCAAGAACTCAACAAGAACTCATCAAGAACTCATAAAGAACCCATAGCTCCACAAAGAACCCTCGTCCTAAACACATACCTAACCAAAATCCGACCCATTCCCTCGTGAGTTCAATTGACATCAAGTTGAATCCAATGGCGATTTATGAATCTAATGAGGTTGATGAACTAAGGCAACAAGTAGCATATTTGCGTATACATTGGGTAAAAATGGAAGAAAACAAAATGCTACGTGAAGGGTCCATACGTGATGGTGTTTCACACATGGTGAAAGTAGTTCGAAGTCTAAAAGGCATGATCGTTTGGATTTTAAAGTTGAAGTTCCTGAATTTGATGGTAGCTTAAATGTAGAAGATTATCTTGATTGGATACATACGGTTGAACGTGTTTTTGAGTTGAAAGATTGTAGTGATGAGCTCAAGGTGAAGTACGTTGCTTTGAAATTAAGAAAACATGCTTCTATTATGTGGACTAACCTTCAAAAGAAGAGAGTTGCAAAAGGGAAAGAAAAGATCCGTTCTTGGGATAAGATGAAGTCAAAGTTTCAATCCAAGTTTCTTGCCCAATCATACGTCCACGACAACTACTACAAGCTGCAAAAGCTTGTCCAAGGCTCTAAATCGGTCGAAGAATACACAAGGGAGTTTGAACACCTCCTTTGGCGTTGTGATCTCAAGGAGAAGGAACAACAAATTCTGGTACGTTACTTGATTGGTTTGAGTGATTGGATACGTCATATAGTTGAATTACATTCATATGAATCCCTTGATGAGCTAAGTAACTTGGCTATGAAAGTGGAAAGACAAAGGAAAGAAAGGGCCAAGGAACCTCAAAGACCCTATACCCCACTCCCTTACTCTCAAACACAATCAAAAGCTCCACAAAATCAGCCCCCATCCTCCCTTAAACCCTACGCCAAACCCACATTAAACCAGCCACAAAATTCCCCATCCAAAACCCAAGTCCAAGAACCAAGGACATTAGCTCCAAGAAGGTGTTTTCGATGCCAAGGGTTGGGACATTATGCTTCGGAGTGTCCAAACAAGCGAGTAGTGTCTTTGGTGGAATACCAAAGTGCTTTATATGTAGAGCCGGATGATGCATAATTGATGGCCTTATGCATCAAGGTCAACCATGGAGACATCTAATACTCACCTAGAAGGTAGAAGATTTCAAGTCTCTCTTTTATCTCTCTACTTGGAAGGGATCAACTCATGCGGACGTATACTTTTGCTCCTTAATTCAAGGACCGTGAAGCTATCATAGAAGTCATCCTAGAAGGGATTATTCTACATTCCAAGAGCTTTCATATGGTTCAAGAATCTTTGAATTTGGATAAGAATCCAAGGAGTTATTCATATTTGTAATATAGTTTAGTATATTGTTTTCTTTATGATGTAAGCATTAGGATGAATGATGTAAGCCCTTAAGGGGTCTTTTCTTGAAGCTAGGTGACGCCTAAGGTGGGTTGTAGCTATAAATACCCTCCTAGGTGCTTGTAATTCATTCAATTCATTCAAGTCATTCACATTGAATTTTTCAAACACATGTTGTGTTCTTTCTAGCATTTGTGCTAGGCGTTTTGCCTCTCTTTGTGGGATTTGAAATATCCCTTCTTCTAGCTAAGGGTGGCAACCTTAGTGGTGAAAGGAAGGAATTGGAGTATTCTTGGAGGTGGTGAATCTGTATCCTTCAAAGAATCTTCAAAAGCCATCAACTATCCATCTACCAATCGTCCATTATCATCCATTTTCGAGTGCTTCATCAAGAATTCATCAAGAATTCATCAAGCATTCATCAAGAAACGTGAGTTCTTCAACATTCACGTCCAAGCTACCTTCATCATCATTCAACATTCGTTTATTCATTCGCTCATTATTTCCATCTAATTGGTAATCATCTTTCATAGTTCTTTTCATCCATTTCTATGCCATTTTTGGTTGTTTGGAACTTTGAGATAGAGGATTCCTATCTTCGTTTTTAAAGATCCTTAGATATTGTGTAATGAGATTGTTCCTTGGTCTCATTATGCATCAAATTTGGTATCAGAGCTAAGGAGTTTGAATCTCTTAGTTCTTGAAACAATCTTTTACAATCTTTTCTCTCCCACACGTTTCCCACCATACGTTTCCCATCACAAAATTTCATCATCTCTCCATCACACGTCCCCCTTGATAGTTCTTCCAAGAACTCATCAAGAACCCATCAAGAACTCATAAAGAACCCCAAGCTCCACAAAGAACCCAAAAACCAAACACAAGCCTACCCAAATCCGTCCCATACACACGTCCCATCCGTGCTAACCTTCCTTCCATGAGTTTCTTGTGATCTTTGTGAATCAAAATAGGTTCTAATGGCGAGTGCAAGCTCTCCTACAAAGTCCTCTCCATCGTCCCCAGAAAATGTTGAGAAGATGAAACAAAGAATCAAGTATCTCAACAAGCAAGTAGCATACTACATGCGCCTTCAAGATAGGGAGAATCTTGAGGAAGTATCAAGTAAATCATCAAGTGGAGAAGGAGAAGAGGACGTTCCAAGAAGGAGGCATGGACGTCCAAAGGAGGAAAGGTTCGACTTCAAAGTGGAGATCCCCGAATTTGTTGGTGATCTTGATCCGGAAGTTTACTTGGATTGGATACAAACCGTGGAAAGGGTCTTTGATCTCAAAGATGTGGAAGATGATAAGAAGGTCAAGTATGTTGCCCTAAAGCTTCGAAAACATGCAAGCATTTGGTGGACAAACTTGCAAAAGAAGCGGCAAGCAAAGGGGGAAAGATAAGGTGCGTACATGGGATAAGATGAAAAGAAAGCTCCAAGAAAAGTTCCTACCATCTAGCTACCTACGTGACAACTACTACAAATTGCAAAGATTGGTCCAAGGAGGAAGAAGCGTGGAGGAGTACACAAAGGAATTTGAGCATCTACTTTGGAGGTGTGATCTAAAGGAGGACGAGCCACAAACTTTGGTACGTTATCTTTTTGGTCTTAATGATGGGATTAGGCACGTTGTGGAATTACAACCATACAAAACTTTGGATGAATTGAGCTCCTTGTCCCTTAAAGTTGAAAAGCAAAGGAGAAATAAGGGGAAAGAAGTCTCAAGCCAATACCAAACTCCACAAAAAACGCCCCACCCTACGTCCCATCCAAACCTCCACCATCCACGAAACACATTCCCACAAAACTCCACAAAATCAGCCCCATCCATCCCTAAACCTCACGTCCATGACCAAACCCATAGCATCAAGAAGGTGTTTTCGATGCTAAGGGTTGGGACATTATGCTTCAGAATGTCCAAACAAGCGAGTAGTGTCTTTGGTGGAATACCAAAGTGCTTTATATGTAGAGCCGGAGTATGAGGAAGAAGAGGAAGTTGGGGTTGGTGCCAAAGAAGAGGAAGATGTAGTAGAAGAATATGTGGAAGGGCCAGATGAAGGAGAACTACTTGTGGTAGAAAGGGCCTTGAATATCACAAATGTGCCAAAAAATCAACTACAAAGAGAAGCAATATTTCGCTCTCGTTGTACCATCCAAGGGAGAGTATGCTCCTTGATCATAGATGGAGGAAGTTGCACCAATGCCGCCTTGACAACAATGGTCAAGAAGTTGCAAATGGAGATTAGCCCACATCCCACACCCTACACAATACAATGGCTAAGCCTTGGGCGAGGCATCCGTGTGGATCAACGAGTTTTGGTGAGTCTTTCAATTGGAAAGAATTATCAAGATTCATTGTGGTGTGATATAGTTCCCATGGATACTTGTCATGTTTTATTGGGAAGACCATGGTTATATGATAGACATGTCATACATGATGGGAGGGCCAACACTTACACTCTCGCCATCAACCAAAAGAGGATCACTTTGGCACCTCTTGATCCACCATCTCGGCAAAAGGAGAAACGTCATATTGTGTCAATCATGAAGATGGAGTATCAAGGGCATGAAGAGTGTAAGGATCCTATTCTTACACATTTGGAGAAGAATGAAACGGATCCAAGTATCCATCATATTTTGAATCTTCCTATGAAGCATATCTTCCATGAGCATCCAAGAGCTATCTACTTGGATCACTTGGTTGAAAGGCCAAGAATTCGAAAGGAGGAAATAGCCCAAGTCATCAAGGTACATTGTTTCATACTAAATGACAAGGGTAAAGTGGTAAGAATAAATGAGAAGCAACTTTAACTGCCCACGTTCACGGTGGAGAAATTCAAGTTCTAATCTTATGGCGTGCGAGGAAGAAAGTTTAAGAAGTTCATCAAAGGGATCTACGATGACTTCAAAGCTTTCAAGAAGAAAGTCTTTGTAAAAAAGGCAAGTAAGGGTTGGTTTTCCAAGTTTGAGGACAAACTTTTTTCAACCGGGGGTGTATGATGCATAATTGATGGCCTTATGCATCAAGGTCAACCATGGAGACATCTAATACTCACCTAGAAGGTAGAAGATTTCAAGTCTCTCTTTTATCTCTCTACTTGGAAGGGATCAACTCATGCGGACGTATACTTTAGCTCCTTAATTCAAGGACCGTGAAGCTATCATAGAAGTCATCCTAGAAGGGATTATTCTACATTCCAAGAGCTTTCATATGGTTCAAGAATCTTTGAATTTGGATAAGAATCCAAGGAGTTATTCATATTTGTAATATAGTTTAGTATATTGTTTTCTTTATGATGTAAGCATTAGGATGAATGATGTAAGCCCTTAAGGGGTCTTTTCTTGAAGCTAGGTGACGCCTAAGGGTGGGTTGTAGCTATAAATACCCTCCTAGGTGCTTGTAATTCATTCAATTCATTCAAGTCATTCACATTGAATTTTTCAAACACATGTTGTGTTCTTTCTAGCATTTGTGCTAGGCGTTTTCGCCTCTCTTTGTGGGATTCAAATATCCCCTTCTTCTAGCTAAGGGTGGCAACCTTAGTGGTGAAAGGAAGGAATTGGAGTATTCTTGAGGTGGTGAATCAGATCCTTCAAAGAATCTTCAAAAGCCATCAACTATCCATCTACCAATCGTCATTATCATCCATTTTCGAGTGCTTCATCAAGAATTCATCAAGAATTCATCAAGCATTCATCAAGAAACGTGAGTTCTTCAACATTCACGCCCAAGCTACCTTCGTCATCATCATTCAACATTCGCTTATTCATTCGCTCATTATTTCCATCTAATTGGTAATCATCTTTCATAGTTCTTTTCATCCATTTCTATGCCATTTTGGTTGTTTGGAACTTTGAGATAGAGGATTCCTATCTTCGTTTTTAAAGATCCTTAGATATTGTGTAATGAGATTGTTCCTTGGTCTCATTATGCATCAAATTTGGTATCAGAGCTAAGGAGTTTGAATCTCTTAGTTCTTGAAACAATCTTTACAATCTTTTCTCCCACACGCTTCCCACCATACGCTTCCCATCACAAAATTTCATCATCTCTCCATCACACGCCCCTTGATAGTTCTTCCAAGAACTCATCAAGAACCCATCAAGAACTCATAAAGAACCCCAAGCTCCACAAAGAACCCAAAAACCAAACACAAGCCTACCCAAATCCGTCCCATACACACGTCCCATCCGTGCTAACCTTCCTTCCATGAGTTTCTTGTGATCTTTGTGAATCAAAATAGGTTCTAATGGCGAGTGCAAGCTCTCCTACAAAGTCCTCTCCATCGTCCCCAGAAAATGTTGAGAAGATGAAACAAAGAATCAAGTATCTCAACAAGCAAGTAGCATACTACATGCGCCTTCAAGATAGGGAGAATCTTGAGGAAGTATCAAGTAAATCATCAAGTGGAGAAGGAGAAGAGGACGTTCCAAGAAGGAGGCATGGACGTCCAAAGGAGGAAAGGTTCGACTTCAAAGTGGAGATCCCCGAATTTGTTGGTGATCTTGATCCTAAGTTTACTTGGATTGATACAAACCGTGGAAAGGGTCTTTGATCTCAAAGATGTGGAAGATGATAAGAAGGTCAAGTATGTTGCCCTAAAGCTTCGAAAACATGCAAGCATTTGGTGGACAAACTTGCAAAAGAAGCGGCAAGCAAAGGGGAAAGATAAGGTGCGTACATGGGATAAGATGAAAAGAAAGCTCCAAGAAAAGTTCCTACCATCTAGCTACCTACGTGACAACTACTACAAATTGCAAAGATTGGTCCAAGGAGGAAGAAGCGTGGAGGAGTACACAAAGGAATTTGAGCATCTACTTTGGAGGTGTGATCTAAAGGAGGACGAGCCACAAACTTTGCACGTTATCTTTTTGGTCTTAATGATGGGATTAGGCACGTTGTGGAATTACAACCATACAAAACTTTGGATGAATTGAGCTCCTTGTCCCTTAAAGTTGAAAAGCAAAGGAGAAATAAGGGGAAAGAAGTCTCAAGCCAATACCAAACTCCACAAAAAACGCCCCACCCTACGTCCCATCCAAACCCTCCACCATCCACGAAACACATTCCCACAAAACTCCACAAAATCAGCCCCATCCATCCCTAAACCTCACGTCCAGTGACCAAACCCATAGCATCAAGAAGGTGTTTTCGATGCCAAGGGTTGGGACATTATGCTTCGAGTGTCCAAACAAGCGAGTAGTGTCTTTGGTGGAATACCAAAGTGCTTTATATGTAGAGCCGGAGTATGAGGAAGAAGAGGAAGTTGGGGTTGGCGCCAAAGAAGAGGAAGATGTAGTAGAAGAATATGTGGAAGGGCCAGATGAAGGAGAACTACTTGTGGTAGAAAGGGCCTTGAATATCACAAATGTGCCAAAAAATCAACTACAAAGAGAAGCAATATTTCGCTCTCGTTGTACCATCCAAGGGAGAGTATGCTCCTGATCATAGATGGAGGAAGTTGCACCAATGCCGCTCTACAACAATGGTCAAGAAGTTGCAAATGGAGATTAGCCCACATCCCACACCCTACACAATACAATGGCTAAGCTCAAGCAGGCATCCGTGTGGATCAACGAGTTTTGGTGAGTCTTTCAATTGGAAAGAATTATCAAGATTCATTGTGGTGTGATATAGTTCCCATGGATACTTGTCATGTTTTATTGGGAAGACCATGGTTATATGATAGACATGTCATACATGATGGGAGGGCCAACACTTACACTCTCGCCATCAACCAAAAGAGGATCACTTTGCACCTCTTGATCCACCATCTCAAAAGGAGAAACGTCATATTGTGTCAATCATGAAGATGGAGTATCAAGGGCATGAAGAGTGTAAGGATCCTATTCTTACACATTTGGAGAAGAATGAAACGGATCCAAGTATCCATCATATTTTGAATCTTCCTATGAAGCATATCTTCCATGAGCATCCAAGAGCTATCTACTTGGATCACTTGGTTGAAAGGCCAAGAATTCAAAGGAGGAAATAGCCCAAGTCATCAAGGTACATTGTTTCATACTAAATGACAAGGGTAAAGTGGTAAGAATAAATGAGAAGCAACGTGAATGTTCCCACGCTCACGGTGGAGAAATGCAAGTTCAAATCTTATGGCGTGCGAGGAAGAAAGTTTAAGAAGTTCATCAAAGGGATCATTTATGACTTCAAAGCTTTCAAGAAGAAAGTCTTTGTAAAAAGGCAAGTAAGGGTTGGTTTTCCAAGTTTGAGGACAAACTTTTTCAACCGGGGTGTATGATGCATAATTGATGGCCTTATGCATCAAGGTCAACCATGGAGACATCTAATACTCACCTAAGGTAGAAGATTTCAAGTCTCTCTTTATCTCTACTGGAAGGGATCAACTCATGACGTATACTTTTGCTCCTTAATTCAAGGACCGTGAAGCTATCATAGAAGTCATCCTAGAAGGGATTATTCTACATTCCAAGAGCTTTCATATGGTTCAAGAATCTTTGAATTTGGATAAGAATCCAAGGAGTTATTCATATTTGTAATATAGTTTAGTATATTGTTTTCTTTATGATGTAAGCATTAGGATGAATGATGTAAGCCCTTAAGGGGTCTTTTCTTGAAGCTAGGTGACGCCTAAGGGGTGGGTTGTAGCTATAAATACCCCCTCCTAGGTGCTTGTAATTCATTTAATTCATTCAAGTCTTTCACATTGAATTTTTCAAACACATGTTGTGTTCTTTCTAGCATTTGTGCTGCGTTTTGCCTCTCTTTGTGGGATTCAAATATCCCCTTCTTCTAGCTAAGGGTGGCAACCTTAGTGGTGAAAGGAAGGAATTGGAGTATTCTTGGAGGTGGTGAATCAGATCCTTCAAAGAATCTTCAAAAGCCATCAACTATCCATCTACCAATCGTCCATTATCATCCATTTTCGAGTGCTTCATCAAGAATTCATCAAGAATTCATCAAGCATTCATCAAGAAACGTGAGTTCTTCAACATTCACGTCCAAGCTACCTTCGTCATCATCATTCAACATTCGTTTATTCATTCGCTCATTATTTCCATCTAATTGGTAATCATCTTTCATAGTTCTTTCATCCATTTCTATGCCATTTTGGTTGTTGGAACTTTGAGATAGAGGATTCCTATCTTCGCTTTTAAAGATCCTTAGATATTGTGTAATGAGATTGTTCCTTGGTCTCATTATGCATCAAATTTGCATCGAGCTAAGGAGTTTGAATCTCTAGTTCTTGAAACAATCTTTACAATCTTTTCTCTCCCACACGCTTCCCACCATACGCTTCCCATCACAAAATTTCATCATCTCTCCATCACACGCCCCTTGATAGTTCTTCCAAGAACTCATCAAGAACCCATCAAGAACTCATAAAGAACCCCAAGCTCCACAAAGAACCCAAAACCAAACACAAGCCTACCCAACTGTCCCATACACACGCCCCATCCGTGCTAACCTTCCTTCCATGAGTTTCTTGTGATCTTTGTGAATCAAAATAGGTTCTAATGGCGAGTGCAAGCTCTCCTACAAAGTCCTCTCCATCGTCCCCAGAAAATGTTGAGAAGATGAAACAAAGAATCAAGTATCTCAACAAGCAAGTAGCATACTACATGCGCCTTCAAGATAGGAGAATCTTGAGGAAGTATCAAGTAAATCATCAAGTGGAGAAGGAGAAGAGGACGCCCAAGAAGGAGGCATGGACGTCCAAAGGAGGAAAGGTTCGACTTCAAAGTGAGATCCCCGAATTTGTTGGTGATCTTGATCCAAGTTTACTTGGATTGGATACAAACCGTGGAAAGGGTCTTTGATCTCAAAGATGTGGAAGATGATAAGAAGGTCAAGTATGTTGCCCTAAAGCTTCGAAAACATGCAAGCATTTGGTGGACAAACTTGCAAAAGAAGCGGCAAGCAAAGGGGGAAAGATAAGGTGCGTACATGGGATAAGATGAAAAGAAAGCTCCAAGAAAAGTTCCTACCATCTAGCTACCTACGTGACAACTACTACAAATTGCAAAGATTGGTCCAAGGAGGAAGAAGCGTGGAGGAGTACACAAAGGAATTTGAGCATCTACTTGAGGTGTGATCTAAAGGAGGACGAGCCACAAACTTTGCACGTTATCTTTTTGGTCTTAATGATGGGATTAGGCACGTTGTGGAATTACAACCATACAAAACTTTGGATGAATTGAGCTCCTTGTCCCTTAAAGTTGAAAAGCAAAGGAGAAATAAGGGGAAAGAAGTCTCAAGCCAATACCAAACTCCACAAAAAACGCCCCACCCTACGTCCCATCCAAACCCTCCACCATCCACGAAACACATTCCCACAAAAACTCCAAACTCAGCCCCCATCCATCCCTAAACCTCACGTCCAGGACCAAACCCATAGCATCAAGAAGGTGTTTTCGATGCCAAGGGTTGGGACATTATGCTTCGGAGTGTCCAAACAAGCGAGTAGTGTCTTTGGTGGAATACCAAAGTGCTTTATATGTAGAGCCGGAGTATGAGGAAGAAGAGGAAGTTGGGGTTGGTGCCAAAGAAGAGGAAGATGTAGTAGAAGAATATGTGGAAGGGCCAGATGAAGGAGAACTACTTGTGGTAGAAAGGGCCTTGAATATCACAAATGTGCCAAAAAATCAACTACAAAGAGAAGCAATATTTCGCTCTCGTTGTACCATCCAAGGGAGAGTATGCTCCTTGATCATAGATGGAGGAAGTTGCACCAATGCCGCCTCTACAACAATGGTCAAGAAGTTGCAAATGGAGATTAGCCCACATCCCACACCCTACACAATACAATGGCTAAGCTCATGCAGGCATCCGTGGATCAACGAGTTTTGGTGAGTCTTTCAATTGGAAAGAATTATCAAGATTCATTGTGGTGTGATATAGTTCCCATGGATACTTGTCATGTTTTATTGGGAAGACCATGGTTATATGATAGACATGTCATACATGATGGGAGGGCCAACACTTACACTCTCGCCATCAACCAAAAGAGGATCACTTTGGCACCTCTTGATCCACCATCTCGGCAAAAGGAGAAACGTCATATTGTGTCAATCATGAAGATGGAGTATCAAGGGCATGAAGAGTGTAAGGATCCTATTCTTACACATTTGGAGAAGAATGAAACGGATCCAAGTATCCATCATATTTTGAATCTTCCTATGAAGCATATCTTCCATGAGCATCCAAGAGCTATCTACTTGGATCACTTGGTTGAAAGGCCAAGAATTCGAAAGGAGGAAATAGCCCAAGTCATCAAGGTACATTGTTTCATACTAAATGACAAGGGTAAAGTGGTAAGAATAAATGAGAAGCAACGTGAACAGCCCACGTTCACGGTGGAGAAATGCAAGTTCAAATCTTATGGCGTGCGAGGAAGAAAGTTTAAGAAGTTCATCAAAGGGATCTACGATGACTTCAAAGCTTTCAAGAAGAAAGTCTTTGTAAAAAAGGCAAGTAAGGGTTGGTTTTCCAAGTTTGAGGACAAACTTTTTTCAACCGGGGGTGTATGATGCATAATTGATGGCCTTATGCATCAAGGTCAACCATGGAGACATCTAATACTCACCTAGAAGGTAGAAGATTTCAAGTCTCTCTTTTATCTCTCTACTTGGAAGGGATCAACTCATGCGGACGTATACTTTTGCTCCTTAATTCAAGGACCGTGAAGCTATCATAGAAGTCATCCTAGAAGGGATTATTCTACATTCCAAGAGCTTTCATATGGTTCAAGAATCTTTGAATTTGGATAAGAATCCAAGGAGTTATTCATATTTGTAATATAGTTTAGTATATTGTTTTCTTTATGATGTAAGCATTAGGATGAATGATGTAAGCCCTTAAGGGGTCTTTTCTTGAAGCTAGGTGACGCCTAAGGGGTGGGTTGTAGCTATAAATACCCCCTCCTAGGTGCTTGTAATTCATTCAATTCATTCAAGTCATTCACATTGAATTTTTCAAACACATGTTGTGTTCTTTCTAGCATTTGTGCTAGGCGTTTTAATCTCTCTTTGTGGGATTCAAATATCCCCTTCTTCTAGCTAAGGGTGGCAACCTTAGTGGTGAAAGGAAGGAATTGGAGTATTCTGGAGGTGGTGAATCAGATCCTTCAAAGAATCTTCAAAAGCCATCAACTATCCATCTACCAATCGTCCATTATCATCCATTTTCGAGTGCTTCATCAAGAATTCATCAAGAATTCATCAAGCATTCATCAAGAAACGTGAGTTCTTCAACATTCACGTCCAAGCTACCTTCGTCATCATCATTCAACATTCGTTTATTCATTCGTTCATTATTTCCATCTAATTGGTAATCATCTTTCATAGTTCTTTTCATCCATTTCTATGCCATTTTTGGTTGTTTGGAACTTTGAGATAGAGGATTCCTATCTTCGTTTTTAAAGATCCTTAGATATTGTGTAATGAGATTGTTCCTTGGTCTCATTATGCATCAAATTTGGTATCAGAGCTAAGGAGTTTGAATCTCTTAGTTCTTGAAACAATCTTTTACAATCTTTTCTCTCCCACACGTTTCCCACCATACGCTTCCCATCACAAAATTTCATCATCTCTCCATCACACGCCCCCTTGATAGTTCTTCCAAGAACTCATCAAGAACCCATCAAGAACTCATAAAGAACCCCAAGCTCCACAAAGAACCCAAAAACCAAACACAAGCCTACCCACATCCGTCCCATACACACGTCCCATCCGTGCTAACCTTCCTTCCATGAGTTTCTTGTGATCTTTGTGAATCAAAATAGGTTCTAATGGCGAGTGCAAGCTCTCCTACAAAGTCCTCTCCATCGTCCCTAAAATGTTGAGAAGATGAAACAAAGAATCAAGTATCTCAACAAGCAAGTAGCATACTACATGCGCTTCAAGATAGGAGAATCTTGAGGAAGTATCAAGTAAATCATCAAGTGGAGAAGGAGAAGAGGACGCCCAAGAAGGAGGCATGGACGCCCAAAGGAGGAAAGGTTCGACTTCAAAGTGGAGATCCCGAATTTGTTGGTGATCTTGATCCTAAGTTTACTTGGATTGGATACAAACCGTGGAAAGGGTCTTTGATCTCAAAGATGTGGAAGATGATAAGAAGGTCAAGTATGTTGCCCTAAAGCTTCGAAAACATGCAAGCATTTGGTGGACAAACTTGCAAAAGAAGCGGCAAGCAAAGGGGAAAGATAAGGTGCGTATGTGGGATAAGATGAAAAGAAAGCTCCAAGAAAAGTTCCTACCATCTAGCTACCTACGTGACAACTACTACAAATTGCAAAGATTGGTCCAAGGAGGAAGAAGCGTGGAGGAGTACACAAAGGAATTTGAGCATCTACTTTGGAGGTGTGATCTAAAGGAGGACGAGCCACAAACTTTGGTACGTTATCTTATTGGTCTTAATGATGTGATTAGGCACGTTGTGGAATTACAACCATACAAAACTTTGGATGAATTGAGCTCCTTGTCCCTTAAAGTTGAAAAGCAAAGGAGAAATAAGGGGAAAGAAGTCTCAAGCCAATACCAAACTCCACAAAAAACGCCCCACCCTACGTCCCATCCAAACCCTCCACCATCCACGAAACACATTCCCACAAAAACTCCACAAAATCAGCCCCCATCCATCCCTAAACCTCACGTCCAAGTGACCAAACCCATAGCATCAAGAAGGTGTTTTCGATGCCAAGGGTTGGGACATTATGCTTCGGAGTGTACAAACTTGAGAGTAGTGTCTTTGGTGGAATACCAAAGTGCTTTATATGTAGAGCCGGAGTATGAGGAAGAAGAGGAAGTTGGGGTTGGTGCCAAAGAAGAGGAAGATGTAGTAGAAGAATATGTGGAAGGGCCAGATGAAGGAGAACTACTTGTGGTAGAAAGGGCCTTGAATATCACAAATGTGCCAAAAAATCAACTACAAAGAGAAGCAATATTTCGCTCTCGTTGTACCATCCAAGGGAGAGTATGCTCCTTGATCATAGATGGAGGAAGTTGCACCAATGCCCTCTACAACAATGGTCAAGAAGTTGCAAATGGAGATTAGCCCACATCCCACACCCTACACAATACAATGGCTAAGCTCAAGCGAGGCATCCGTGTGGATCAACGAGTTTTGGTGAGTCTTTCAATTGGAAAGAATTATCAAGATTCATTGTGGTGTGATATAGTTCCCATGGATACTTGTCATGTTTTATTGGGAAGACCATGGTTATATGATAGACATGTCATACATGATGGGAGGGCCAACACTTACACTCTCGCCATCAACCAAAAGAGGATCACTTTGGCACCTCTTGATCCACCATCTCGGCAAAAGGAGAAACGTCATTGTGTCAATCATGAAGATGGAGTATCAAGGGCATGAAGAGTGTAAGGATCCTATTCTTACACATTTGGAGAAGAATGAAACGGATCCAAGTATCCATCATATTTTGAATCTTCCTATGAAGCATATCTTCCATGAGCATCCAAGAGCTATCTACTTGGATCACTTGGTTGAAAGGCCAAGAATTCGAAGGAGGAAATAGCCCAAGTCATCAAGGTACATTGTTTCATACTAAATGACAAGGGTAAAGTGGTAAGAATAAATGAGAAGCAACGTGAATGCCCACGCTCACGGTGGAGAAATGCAAGTTCAAATCTTATGGCGTGAGGAAGAAAGTTTAAGAAGTTCATCAAAGGGATCTACGATGACTTCAAAGCTTTCAAGAAGAAAGTCTTTGTAAAAAGGCAAGTAAGGGTTGGTTTTCCAAGTTTGAGGACAAACTTTTTCAACCGGGGTGTATGATGCATAATTGATGGCCTTATGCATCAAGGTCAACCATGGAGACATCTAATACTCACCTAGAAGGTAGAAGATTTCAAGTCTCTCTTTATCTCTACTTGGAAGGGATCAACTCATGACGTATACTTTTGCTCCTTAATTCAAGGACCGTGAAGCTATCATAGAAGTCATCCTAGAAGGGATTATTCTACATTCCAAGAGCTTTCATATGGTTCAAGAATCTTTGAATTTGGATAAGAATCCAAGGAGTTATTCATATTTGTAATATAGTTTAGTATATTGTTTTCTTTATGATGTAAGCATTAGGATGAATGATGTAAGCCCTTAAGGGTCTTTTCTTGAAGCTAGGTGACGCCTAAGGGGTGGGTTGTAGCTATAAATACCCTCCTAGGTGCTTGTAATTCATTCAATTCATTCAAGTCATTCACATTGAATTTTTCAAACACATGTTGTGTTCTTTCTAGCATTTGTGCTAGGCGTTTTCGCCTCTCTTTGTGGGATTCAAATATCCTTCTTCTAGCTAAGGGTGGCAACCTTAGTGGTGAAAGGACGGAATTCGAGTATTCTTGGAGGAGGGGAATCAGTATCCTTCAAAGAATCTTCAAAAGCCATCAACTATCCATCTACCAATCGTCCATTATCATCCATTTTCGAGTGCTTCATCAAGAATTCATCAAGAATTCATCAAGCATTCATCAAGAAACGTGAGTTCTTCAACATTCACGTCCAAGCTACCTTCGTCATCATCATTCAACATTCGTTTATTCATTCGTTCATTATTTCCATCTAATTGGTAATCATCTTTCATAGTTCTTTTCATCCATTTCTATGCCATTTTTGGTTGTTTGGAACTTTGAGATAGAGGATTCCTATCTTCGTTTTTAAAGATCCTTAGATATTGTGTAATGAGATTGTTCCTTGGTCTCATTATGCATCAAATTTGGTATCAGAGCTAAGGAGTTTGAATCTCTTAGTTCTTGAAACAATCTTTTACAATCTTTTCTCTCCCACACGTTTCCCACCATACGTTTCCCATCACAAAATTTCATCATCTCTCCATCACACGTCCCCCTTGATAGTTCTTCCAAGAACTCATCAAGAACCCATCAAGAACTCATAAAGAACCCCAAGCTCCACAAAGAACCCAAAAACCAAACACAAGCCTACCCAAATCCGTCCCATACACACGTCCCATCCGTGCTAACCTTCCTTCCATGAGTTTCTTGTGATCTTTGTGAATCAAAATAGGTTCTAATGGCGAGTGCAAGCTCTCCTACAAAGTCCTCTCCATCGTCCCCAGTAAATGTTGAGTTGATGATACATAGAATCATGTATCTCATCTAGCAAGTAGCATACTACATGCGCCTTCAAGATAGGAGAATCTTGAGGAAGTATCAAGTAAATCATCAAGTGGAGAAGGAGAAGAGGACGCCCAAGAAGGAGGCATGGACGCCCAAAGGAGGAAAGGTTCGACTTCAAAGTGGAGATCCCCGAATTTGTTGGTGATCTTGATCCTAAGTTTACTTGGATTGGATACAAACCGTGGAAAGGGTCTTTGATCTCAAAGATGTGGAAGATGATAAGAAGGTCAAGTATGTTGCCCTAAAGCTTCAAAACATGCAAGCATTTGGTGGACAAACTTGCAAAAGAAGCAAGCAAAGGGGGAAAGATAAGGTGCGTATATGGGATCCGATGAAACGAAAGCACCAAGCAACGGTCCTACCCTCTAGCTACCTATGTGACAACGACTACAACTGGCAAAGATTGGTCCAAGGAGGAAGAAGCGTGGAGGAGTACACAAAGGAATTTGAGCATCGACTTTGGAGGTGTGATCTAAAGGAGGACGAGCCACAAACTTTGCACGTTATCTTTTGGTCTTAATGATGGGATTAGGCACGTTGTGGAATTACAACCATACAAAACTTTGGATGAATTGAGCTCCTTGTCCCTTAAAGTTGAAAAGCAAAGGAGAAATAAGGGAAAGAAGTCTCAAGCCAATACCAAACTCCACAAAAACGCCCACCCTACGTCCCATCCAAACCTCCACCATCCACGAAACACATTCCCACAAAAACTCCACAAAATCAGCCCCCATCCATCCCTAAACCTCACGTCCAGTGACCAAACCCATAGCATCAAGAAGGTGTTTTCGATGCCAAGGGTTGGGACATTATGCTCGAGTGTCCAAACAAGCGAGTAGTGTCTTTGGTGGAATACCAAAGTGCTTTATATGTAGAGCCGAGTATGAGGAAGAAGAGGAAGTTGGGGTTGGTGCCAAAGAAGAGGAAGATGTAGTAGAAGAATATGTGGAAGGGCCGGATGAAGGAGAACTACTTGTGGTAGAAAGGGCCTTGAATATCACAAATGTGCCAAAAATCAACTACAAAGAGAAGCAATATTTCGCCTCGTTGTACCATCCAAGGGAGAGTATGCTCCTTGATCATAGATGGAGGAAGTTGCACCAATGCCGCTCTACAACAATGGTCAAGAAGTTGCAAATGGAGATTAGCCCACATCCCACACCCTACACAATACAATGGCTAAGCCTTGCGAGGCATCCGTGTGGATCAACGAGTTTTGGTGAGTCTTTCAATTGGAAAGAATTATCAAGATTCATTGTGGTGTGATATAGTTCCCATGGATACTTGTCATGTTTTATTGGGAAGACCATGGTTATATGATAGACATGTCATACATGATGGGAGGGCCAACACTTACACTCTCGCCATCAACCAAAAGAGGATCACTTTGGCACCTCTTGATCCACCATCTCGCAAAGGAGAAACGTCATATGGTGTCAATCATGAAGATGGAGTATCAAGGGCATGAAGAGTGTAAGGATCCTATTCTTACACATTTGGAGAAGAATGAAACGGATCCAAGTATCCATCATATTTTGAATCTTCCTATGAAGCATATCTTCCATGAGCATCCAAGAGCTATCTACTTGGATCACTTGGTTGAAAGGCCAAGAATTCAAAGGAGGAAATAGCCCAAGTCATCAAGGTACATTGTTTCATACTAAATGACAAGGGTAAAGTGGTAAGAATAAATGAGAAGCAACGTGAACAGCCCACGCTCACGGTGGAGAAATGCAAGTTCAAATCTTATGGCGCATGAGGAAGAAAGTTTAAGAAGTTCATCAAAGGGATCTACGATGACTTCAAAGCTTTCAAGAAGAAAGTCTTTGTAAAAAAGGCTTGTAAGGGTTGGTTTTCCAAGTTTGAGGACAAACTTTTTTCAACCGGGGGTGTATGATGCATAATTGATGGCCTTATGCATCAAGGTCAACCATGGAGACATCTAATACTCACCTAGAAGGTAGAAGATTTCAAGTCTCTCTTTTATCTCTACTGGAAGGGATCAACTCATGCGGACGTATACTTTTGCTCCTTAATTCAAGGACCGTGAAGCTATCATAGAAGTCATCCTAGAAGGGATTATTCTACATTCCAAGAGCTTTCATATGGTTCAAGAATCTTTGAATTTGGATAAGAATCCAAGGAGTTATTCATATTTGTAATATAGTTTAGTATATTGTTTTCTTTATGATGTAAGCATTAGGATGAATGATGTAAGCCCTTAAGGGTCTTTTCTTGAAGCTAGGTGACGCCTAAGGGTGGGTTGTAGCTATAAATACCCTCCTAGGTGCTTGTAATTCATTCAATTCATTCAAGTCATTCACATTGAATTTTTCAAACACATGTTGTGTTCTTTCTAGCATTTGTGCTAGGCGTTTTCTCTCTCTTTGTGGGATTCAAATATCCTTCTTCTAGCTAAGGGTGGCAACCTTAGTGGTGAAAGGAAGGAATTGGAGTATTCTTGAGGTGGTGAATCAGATCCTTCAAAGAATCTTCAAAAGCCATCAACTATCCATCTACCAATCGTCCATTATCATCCATTTTCGAGTGCTTCATCAAGAATTCATCAAGAATTCATCAAGCATTCATCAAGAAACGTGAGTTCTTCAACATTCACGTCCAAGCTACCTTCACATCATCATTCAACATTCGCTTATTCATTCGCTCATTATTTCCATCTAATTGGTAATCATCTTTCATAGTTCTTTTCATCCATTTCTATGCCATTTTTGGTTGTTTGGAACTTTGAGATAGAGGATTCCTATCTTCGTTTTTAAAGATCCTTAGATATTGTGTAATGAGATTGTTCCTTGGTCTCATTATGCATCAAATTTGGTATCAGAGCTAAGGAGTTTGAATCTCTTAGTTCTTGAAACAATCTTTTACAATCTTTTCTCCCACACGCTTCCCACCATACGCTTCCCATCACAAAATTTCATCATCTCTCCATCACACGCCCCTTGATAGTTCTTCCAAGAACTCATCAAGAACCCATCAAGAACTCATAAAGAACCCCAAGCTCCACAAAGAACCCAAAACCAAACACAAGCCTACCCAAATCTGTCCCATACACACGCCCCATCCGTGCTAACCTTCCTTCCATGAGTTTCTTGTGATCTTTGTGAATCAAAATAGGTTCTAATGGCGAGTGCAAGCTCTCCTACAAAGTCCTCTCCATCGTCCCTAAAATGTTGAGAAGATGAAACAAAGAATCAAGTATCTCAACAAGCAAGTAGCATACTACATGCGCCTTCAAGATAGGAGAATCTTGAGGAAGTATCAAGTAAATCATCAAGTGGAGAAGGAGAAGAGGACGCCCAAGAAGGAGGCATGGACGCCCAAAGGAGGAAAGGTTCGACTTCAAAGTGGAGATCCCGAATTTGTTGGTGATCTTGATCCTAAGTTTACTTGGATTGATACAAACCGTGGAAAGGGTCTTTGATCTCAAAGATGTGGAAGATGATAAGAAGGTCAAGTATGTTGCCCTAAAGCCAAAACATGCAAGCATTTGGTGGACAAACTTGCAAAAGAAGCGGCAGCAAAGGGGAAAGATAAGGTGCGTACATGGGATAAGATGAAAAGAAAGCTCCAAGAAAAGTTCCTACCATCTAGCTACCTACGTGACAACTACTACAAATTGCAAAGATTGGTCCAAGGAGGAAGAAGCGTGGAGGAGTACACAAAGGAATTTGAGCATCTACTTTGGAGGTGTGATCTAAAGGAGGACGAGCCACAAACTTTGCACGTTATCTTTTGGTCTTAATGATGTGATTAGGCACGTTCAGGAATAACAACCATACAAAACTTTGTATGAATAGAGCTCCTTGTCCCTTATAGTTGAAAAACAAAGTAGAAATAAGGGTAAAGAATTCTCAAGCCAATACCAAACTCCACAAAAACGCCCAACCCTACGTCCCATCCAAACCCTCCACCATCCACGAAACACATTCCCACAAAAACTCCACAAAATCAGCCCCCATCCATCCCTAAACCTCACGTCCAAGTGACCAAACCCATAGCATCAAGAAGGTGTTTTCGATGCCAAGGGTTGGGACATTATGCTTCGGAGTGTCCAAACAAGCGAGTAGTGTCTTTGGTGGAATACCAAAGTGCTTTATATGTAGAGCCGGAGTATGAGGAAGAAGAGGAAGTTGGGGTTGGTGCCAAAGAAGAGGAAGATGTAGTAGAAGAATATGTGGAAGGGCCAGATGAAGGAGAACTACTTGTGGTAGAAAGGGCCTTGAATATCACAAATGTGCCAAAAAATCAACTACAAAGAGAAGCAATATTTCGCTCTCGTTGTACCATCCAAGGGAGAGTATGCTCCTTGATCATAGATGGAGGAAGTTGCACCAATGCCGCCTCTACAACAATGGTCAAGAAGTTGCAAATGGAGATTAGCCCACATCCCACACCCTACACAATACAATGGCTAAGCCTTGGGCGAGGCATCCGTGTGGATCAACGAGTTTTGGTGAGTCTTTCAATTGGAAAGAATTATCAAGATTCATTGTGGTGTGATATAGTTCCCATGGATACTTGTCATGTTTTATTGGGAAGACCATGGTTATATGATAGACATGTCATACATGATGGGAGGGCCAACACTTACACTCTCGCCATCAACCAAAAGAGGATCACTTTGGCACCTCTTGATCCACCATCTCGGCAAAAGGAGAAACGTCATATTGTGTCAATCATGAAGATGGAGTATCAAGGGCATGAAGAGTGTAAGGATCCTATTCTTACACATTTGGAGAAGAATGAAACGGATCCAAGTATCCATCATATTTTGAATCTTCCTATGAAGCATATCTTCCATGAGCATCCAAGAGCTATCTACTTGGATCACTTGGTTGAAAGGCCAAGAATTCGAAAGGAGGAAATAGCCCAAGTCATCAAGGTACATTGTTTCATACTAAATGACAAGGGTAAAGTGGTAAGAATAAATGAGAAGCAACGTGAATGCCCACGCTCACGGTGGAGAAATGCAAGTTCAAATCTTATGGCGTGAGGAAGAAAGTTTAAGAAGTTCATCAAAGGATCTACGATGACTTCAAAGCTTTCAAGAAGAAAGTCTTTGTAAAAAGGCAAGTAAGGGTTGGTTTTCCAAGTTTGAGGACAAACTTTTTTCAACCGGGGGTGTATGATGCATAATTGATGGCCTTATGCATCAAGGTCAACCATGGAGACATCTAATACTCACCTAGAAGGTAGAAGATTTCAAGTCTCTCTTTTATCTCTACTGAAGGGATCAACTCATGCGGACGTATACTTTTGCTCCTTAATTCAAGGACCGTGAAGCTATCATAGAAGTCATCCTAGAAGGGATTATTCTACATTCCAAGAGCTTTCATATGGTTCAAGAATCTATGAATTTGGATAAGAATCCAAGGAGTTATTCATATTTGTAATATAGTTTAGTATATTGTTTTCTTTATGATGTAAGAATAAGGATTAATGATGTAAGCCATTAAGGTGTCTTTTCTTGAAGCTAGGTGACGCATAATGTGTTGGTTGTAGTTTTAATTTCTCACTCATAGGTGATTGTTATTCATTCAATTCATTCAAGTCTTTCTCATTGAATTTTTCAAACACATGTTGTGTTCTTTCTAGCTTTTGTGCTAGGCGTTTTGCCTCTCTTTGTGGGATTCAAATATCCCCTTCTTCTAGCTAAGGGTGGCAACCTTAGTGGTGAAAGGAAGGAATTGGAGTATTCTCGAGGTGGTGAATCAGATCCTTCAAAGAATCTTCAAAAGCCATCAACTATCCATCTACCAATCGTCCATTATCATCCATTTTCGAGTGCTTCATCAAGAATTCATCAAGAATTCATCAAGCATTCATCAAGAAACGTGAGTTCTTCAACATTCACGCCCAAGCTACCTTCGTCATCATCATTCAACATTCGCTTATTCATTCGCTCATTATTTCCATCTAATTGGTAATCATCTTTCATAGTTCTTTCATCCATTTCTATGCCATTTTGGTTGTTGGAACTTTGAGATAGAGGATTCCTATCTTCGCTTTTAAAGATCCTTAGATATTGTGTAATGAGATTGTTCCTTGGTCTCATTATGCATCAAATTTGCATCGAGCTAAGGAGTTTGAATCTCTTAGTTCTTGAAACAATCTTTACAATCTTTTCTCTCCACACGCTTCCCACCATACGCTTCCCATCACAAAATTTCATCATCTCTCCATCACACGCCCCCTTGATAGTTCTTCCAAGAACTCATCAAGAACCCATCAAGAACTCATAAAGAACCCCAAGCTCCACAAAGAACCCAAAACCAAACACAAGCCTACCCAAATCCGTCCCATACACACGCCCCATCCGTGCTAACCTTCCTTCCATGAGTTTCTTGTGATCTTTGTGAATCAAAATAGGTTCTAATGGCGAGTGCAAGCTCTCCTACAAAGTCCTCTCCATCGTCCCTAAAATGTTGAGAAGATGAAACAAAGAATCAAGTATCTCAACAAGCAAGTAGCATACTACATGCGCTTCAAGATAGGGAGAATCTTGAGGAAGTATCAAGTAAATCATCAAGTGGAGAAGGAGAAGAGGACGCCCAAGAAGGAGGCATGGACGCCCAAAGGAGGAAAGGTTCGACTTCAGTGGAGATCCCCGAATTTGTTGGTGATCTTGATCCTAAGTTTACTTGGATTGATACAAACCGTGGAAAGGGTCTTTGATCTCAAAGATGTGGAAGATGATAAGAAGGTCAAGTATGCCCTAAAGCTTCAAAACATGCAAGCATTTGGTGGACAAACTTGCAAAAGAAGCGCAAGCAAAGGGGGAAAGATAAGGTGCACATGGGATAAGATGAAAAGAAAGCTCCAAGAAAAGTTCCTACCATCTAGCTACCTACGTGACAACTACTACAAATTGCAAAGATTGGTCCAAGGAGGAAGAAGCGGAGGAGTACACAAAGGAATTTGATCATCTTCTTTTGAGGTGTGATCTAAAGGAGGACGAGCCACAAACTTTGGTACGTTATCTTTTTGGTCTTAATGATGGGATTAGGCACGTTGTGGAATTACAACCATACAAAACTTTGGATGAATTGAGCTCCTTGTCCCTTAAAGTTGAAAAGCAAAGGAGAAATAAGGGGAAAGAAGTCTCAAGCCAATACCAAACTCCACAAAAACGCCCCACCCTACGCCCCATCCAAACCTCCACCATCCACTAAACACATTCCCACAAAACTCCACAAAATCAGCCCCCATCCATCCCTAAACCTCACGTCCATGACCAAACCCATAGCATCAAGAAGGTGTTTTCGATGCCAAGGGTTGGGACATTATGCTTCGGAGTGTCCAAACAAGCGAGTAGTGTCTTTGGTGGAATACCAAAGTGCTTTATATGTAGAGCCGGAGTATGAGGAAGAAGAGGAAGTTGGGGTTGGTGCCAAAGAAGAGGAAGATGTAGTAGAAGAATATGTGGAAGGGCCATGAAGGAGAACTACTTGTGGTAGAAAGGGCCTTGAATATCACAAATGTGCCAAAAATCAACTACAAAGAGAAGCAATATTTCGCTCGTTGTACCATCCAAGGGAGAGTATGCTCCTTGATCATAGATGGAGGAAGTTGCACCAATGCCGCCTCTACAACAATGGTCAAGAAGTTGCAAATGGAGATTAGCCCACATCCCACACCCTACACAATACAATGGCTAAGCTCACGAGGCATCCGTGTGGATCAACGAGTTTTGGTGAGTCTTTCAATTGGAAAGAATTATCAAGATTCATTGTGGTGTGATATAGTTCCCATGGATACTTGTCATGTTTTATTGGGAAGACCATGGTTATATGATAGACATGTCATACATGATGGGAGGGCCAACACTTACACTCTCGCCATCAACCAAAAGAGGATCACTTTGGCACCTCTTGATCCACCATCTCAAGAAAAGGAGAAACGTCATATTGTGTCAATCATGAAGATGGAGTATCAAGGGCATGAAGAGTGTAAGGATCCTATTCTTACACATTTGGAGAAGAATGAAACGGATCCAAGTATCCATCATATTTTGAATCTTCCTATGAAGCATATCTTCCATGAGCATCCAAGAGCTATCTACTTGGATCACTTGTCAAAGGCCAAGAATTCAAAGGAGGAAATAGCCCAAGTCATCAAGGTACATTGTTTCATACTAAATGACAAGGGTAAAGTGGTAAGAATAAATGAGAAGCAACGTGAATGTTCACGCTCACGGTGGAGAAATGCAAGTTCAAATCTTATGGCGCATGAGGAAGAAAGTTTAAGAAGTTCATCAAAGGGATCTACGATGACTTCAAAGCTATCAAGAAGAAAGTCTTTGTAAAAAAGGCAAGTAAGGGTTGGTTTTCCAAGTTTGAGGACAAACTTTTTTCAACCGGGGGTGTATGATGCATAATTGATGGCCTTATGCATCAAGGTCAACCATGGAGACATCTAATACTCACCTAGAAGGTAGAAGATTTCAAGTCTCTCTTTTATCTCTCTACTTGGAAGGGATCAACTCATGCGGACGTATACTTTTGCTCCTTAATTCAAGGACCGTGAAGCTATCATAGAAGTCATCCTAGAAGGGATTATTCTACATTCCAAGAGCTTTCATATGGTTCAAGAATCTTTGAATTTGGATAAGAATCCAAGGAGTTATTCATATTTGTAATATAGTTTAGTATATTGTTTTCTTTATGATGTAAGCATTAGGATGAATGATGTAAGCCCTTAAGGGTCTTTTCTTGAAGCTAGGTGACGCCTAAGGTGGGTTGTAGCTATAAATACCCCTCCTAGGTGCTTGTAATTCATTCAATTCATTCAAGTCATTCACATTGAATTTTTCAAACACATGTTGTGTTCTTTCTAGCATTTGTGCTAGGCGTTTTTCTCTCTTTGTGGGATTCGAAATATCCCCTTCTTCTAGCTAAGGGTGGCAACCTTAGTGGTGAAAGGAAGGAATTGGAGTATTCTTGGAGGTGGTGAATCTGTATCCTTCAAAGAATCTTCAAAAGCCATCAACTATCCATCTACCAATCGTCCATTATCATCCATTTTCGAGTGCTTCATCAAGAATTCATCAAGAATTCATCAAGCATTCATCAAGAAACGTGAGTTCTTCAACATTCACGTCCAAGCTACCTTCGTCATCATCATTCAACATTCGTTTATTCATTCGTTCATTATTTCCATCTAATTGGTAATCATCTTTCATAGTTCTTTTCATCCATTTCTATGCCATTTTTGGTTGTTTGGAACTTTGAGATAGAGGATTCCTATCTTCGTTTTTAAAGATCCTTAGATATTGTGTAATGAGATTGTTCCTTGGTCTCATTATGCATCACCGGAGTATGAGAAAGAAGAAGAAGTTAGGGTTGACGCCAAAGATGAGGAAGATGTAGTAGAAGAATATGTGGAAGAGCCGGATGAAGGAGAACTACTTGTGGTAGAAAGGGCCTTGTATATCACAAATGTGCCGAAAGATCAACTACAAAGAGAAGCAATTTTTCGCTCTTGTTGTACCATCCAAGGGAGAGTATGCTCCTTGATCATAGATGGAGGAAGTTGCACCAATGCCGCCTCTACAACAATGGTCAAGAAGTTGCAAATGGAGATTAGCCCACATCCCACACCCTACACAATACAATGGCTAAACCTTGGGCAAGGCATTCGTGTGGATCAACGAGTTTTGGTGAGTCTTTCAATTGGAAAGAATTATCAAGATTCATTGTGGTGTGATATAGTTCCCATGGATACTTGTCATGTTTTATTGGGAAGGCCATGGTTATATGATAGACATGTCATACATGATGGGAGGGCCAACACTTACACTCTCACCATCAACCAAAAGAGGATCACTTTGGCACCTCTTGATCCACCATCTCGGCAAAAGGAGAAACGTCATATTGTGTCAATAATGAAGATGGAGTATCAAAGGGCATGAAGAATATAAGGATCCTATTCTTACACATTGGGAGAAGAATAAAACGGATCCAAGTATCCATCACATTTTGAAACTTCCCACGAAGCATATCTTCCATGAGCATCCAAAAGATATCTACTTAGATCACTTGGTTGAAAGGCCGAAAATTCGAAAGGATGAAATAGCCCAAGTCATCAAGGTACATTGTTTCATGCTAAATGACAAGGGTAAAGTGGTAAGCATAGACTTGGGAAGTGAGAAGCAACGTGAACAACCCACGTTCATGGTGAAGAAACGCAAATCCAAGTCTTATGGTGTTCGAGAATTGATCGGAAGAAAGTTTAAGAAGTTCATCAAAGGAATCTATGATGACTTCAAAGCTTTCAAGAAGAAAATCTTTGTGAAGAAGGCAAGTGAGAGTTGATTTTCCAAAGTTTGAGGGCAAACTTTTTCAACCGGGGGTGTATGATGCATAATTGATGGCCTTATGCATCAAGGTCAACCATGGAGACATCTAATACTAACCTAGAAGAAAGAAGAGCTCAAGTCTCTCATATATATCTCTACTTGGAAGGGATCAACTCATGTGATCGTATATTTTTGCTCCTTAATTCATGGACCATGAAGCTATCATAGAAGTCATCCTAGAGAGGATTAATCTACATTCCAAGAGCTTTCATATGGTTCAAGAATCGTTAAGTTTGGATGAGAATCCAAGGAGTTATTCATATTTGTAATATAGCTTAGTACATTGTTTTCTTTATGATGTAAGCCCTTAAAGGGCCTAATCTTGGAAAGGGTCACGCCTAAGTGATGGAAATCACCACGCTTATTCCCTAGGCCCAATCAAGAAGGCCATTGAAGATCCATCATACATATAGGGTCCTTCATCAAAGGACTTTGTCCAATTCAAGCAATAAGGAAGAATCGAATCATTTATAAAAGATGGATTAAAGAAGGAGGATACAAAATGGAATTGCAAAGGCCCATCCACATGGTGTGCCAAGTATTTCAAGAGGATGTCCAAACATCCTAGAGTTGGGCTCAACCTCACGCCAAGCCCAAGAGTACCACACGTCCAAGTCAAGTTTACAAGCCCAATTTTATGAGCTTTATTTTTGGATGTAAATTAATTATTTTAGCTTAATTAGTTTTTGGTGTGTTTATTTTAATTAGGCTAGAATAGTCGTATGATTTAATTCCTAGTTAGGAATTGGCTAATTTTGTAACTAATCCAATCCGGATTAGGAAAGCCAAGATGATTTGGATAAGGTTTGTGATTAGGATAAGGTTTGTTATTAGGATAAGGTTTGTTACAAACCAACTCCCCCTAGGATAAGGAATTCTAATCCAAGGAGGAGTAGAATAGATTAGGCAACTAGTAGTAGAACTCTTTGGCTTGCACGCCAAGTTGGAGAGTTTTAGTCCCTTCAGGACCCTCATATTATAAATAGGGATGTAGCCTCTCAAGGCAATCATGCAACTCAATTCAGAAATATGAAACCCCTTAAGCTTTTAGCTTTCCCTCGAGTGTTTGGATAAACTCTCACCCTTTCTTCTATTGTATCTTGGCTTGGCACCCAAGTGGTTAGGAAGAGCTTGATCCTAGGTTGCGGTCTAGATCAAGTTAGCCCTAGGTTGTTGATGTATAATGAGACCAAGGATGATCAAATTATACAAAGGCTAAGGATCTTTAAAAAAAACCAAGATAAGAATCTTTCTTCTCAAAGTTCTTAAAGGATCCAAAATGGAATGAAAAGGTATGTAGATAAACGAAAAGATGATGGAGTTCGTTTACCAAGAATGAAGATCAATTGATGTGTTGATGAATGATGGGTGAATGGCGAATTGAAGGAGGGAACGATTGATGAATGATGATGAACGATGACTTCTTGAACGTTTGTTGGACGAATATGGAGTGGACGAATGGTTCTTGATAGGTTGAATGTTGATTGATGCTTGAAAGATCAATCAAAGATGGATGAACGCTTGAATGAACGAATTGGATGAATGAATGATAGATTTGGCTCTTGAAGATTCTTGGAGGATACAGCCACACCACCTTCAAGAATGCTTCAATCTCTTCCTATCACCACTTAGGATGCCACCCTAAGCTAGAAGAAGATGATAGACTCGAATCTCTCTCAAGAGAAACGAAATACTAGCAAAAGCTAGAGAGAAAACAACACCTTGTGTTTGTATTTGGTTTATTGAATGAATGAATTACAAGGCACCCTAAGGGTCTATTTATACTACTCAAGCCCCCTTAGGCGTGTACAAATCAAGAAAATGGCCCTTGAGGCTTACATCATCCTACACATTTATTACATCATAAAACTCTAAAATACAACTCTAGAAAGAAAAGACTATAACTCCTTCAATACTTGTCCGTTTTCCAAGATTCAAAAACCATTGGGAAGCTCTTTCAATGCTCTTCAATATGTCTTTGGATGACTTCCTCATTAGACGTATATATCTAGAGTTATAGAGTAAATTACCAAACTGCCCTTGTTGAAATCATTCAAACGAAAGGGATACTTGAGTGAATGATGCTCTTTTGCCATATAACCGAGTATTAAGCTCCTATGATGTATATTGAATGTCTTCTTTGATGTCCTTGATGTATATGGCCATCAAATATACATCATACTCCCCCGGTTGAAAAAACGTTTGTCCTCAAACTTTGAACATCAACTCTCTTACTTGCCTTCTTCACAAAAAAATTAGAAACTTTCTTCTTAAAGGCCTCAAATCATCATATACCCCTTTTCTAAATTTCTTCATCTTTCTCCCAAGTAATCCATGGACATTATAAGACTTGTATCCTCGAATTTTCACCATGAACATAGAGATTCCATGTAGCTTCTTAATTTCCAATTCAAGCTTCACAACTTTACCTTCATCATTTAGCATGAAACAACCTACTTTGATGACTTTAGCTTGGTTCCTTCAAGCCTTGGCTTTTCAACCATGAGATCAGTGGGTATCTGTAGGGTGCACATGAAAGATTCGCCTCATAGGAAATCTCAAGATTGGGTGGTGGCTTGGATCCGAATTACTCTCCTCCAAGTTTGTAAGAATAAGACCCTTATGCTCTTCATGCTGATGATCTTCCTTCTTCATAATCGACACAATGTGGCTTTCTTCCTCCTTAAGTCGAAGAGATGGTGCTAGAGGTGTCAAAATAATCTTCTTTTGATTGTGAGTGAGAGTATAAGTGTTGGCTCTCCCATCATGTATGACACTTCTATCAAACAACCATGGCCTTCCCAACAAAATATGACAAGTATCCATAGGAATAATATCACACCATAAGGAATCTTTATAATTCTTCCCAATTGAAAGACTTACCAAGACCCTTTGATCCACACGAATGTCTTGACCTTGGCTTAGCCATCGTATAGTATAAGGTGTGGGATGAGGGATATCCTCCAATTGCAACTTCTTGACCATTGTTGTGGAAGCGGCATTGGTGCAACTTCCTCCATCTATGATCAATGAGCATACTTTCCCTTTGATGGTACAACGAGAGCGAAAGATAGCCTCTCTTTGCTCTTGGTCATTCGGAACATGAACTACATCCAAGTCCCTTCTTACCACAAGTAACTCGCCTTCATCCTACTTCTACACATTCCTCTTCCACGCTTTCTTCCTCATTCACGCCAATGGTGCCAACTACCTCCTTCTCATTCTTTCTTTCATTATACTCCATCAACATACAAAGCACTTTGATAATCAACCAAAGATACTATCCTTTAGTTAGGACACTCCGAGGCATAATGTCCTAACCCTTGGCAACGAAAACATCTTCGTGGGGCTAGAGTTTTGGCTTCTTGGACGTGGGGTTTTGGGATGGATGGGGGTTGATTTTGTGGTGCTTTTGTGTTTGGGGGTTTTGTAGGGAATGTGGACGTTTGTTGTGGCGTGTGTGGGAATGTAGGGTGGGATGATTCTTGTGGAGTTTGGTACTTGTTCAAGGCTTCTTTCCCTTATTCCTCCTTTGCCTTTCAACTTTAAGGGATAAAGAACTCAACTCATCCAAGGTTTTATATGGTTGCAACTCAACAATGTATCTAATCCAATCATTAAGACCAAAAAGATAACGTACCAAAGTTTGTGGTTCATTCTCCTTGATATCACAACGCCAAAGAAGATGTTCAAACTCCTTTGTGTACTCCTCCACACTTTTGCTTCCTTGAACCAATCGTTGTAGCTTGTAGTAGTTATCTTGGAGATAACTTGGTGGTAGAAACTTCTCTTGGAGCTTCTTCTTCATCTTATCCCACGTTCTAATCTTGTCCTTGCCCTTAGCTTGCCTCTTCTTTTGCAAATTGGCCCACCATATGGACGCATGTTTCGCAACTTAAGAGCCACATACTTCACTTTCTACTCATCATCAACAAATTAAAGATAAAAAATACGTACAACAGTATGAATCCAATCAAAGAATTTTTCAGGAACAAGATTACCATTAAATTCCTAATCTCACTTTGAAACCAAAATGTTCTTCCCTTCTTGAACGCCCACTACTTTGAGAATCCTCCTCATCTTCTCGAGATTTTCTCACAAAAGAATCATCACGCATCTCTCTATGTTGAAGATGCATGTATCTCTTTAGTTGTTCGTTGAGATTGGCGATTGTCATCTTCAAAGCTCCAACATCTTCTTGGGATTCCATTGGGGTAGGTGCGGATGTGCTAGAATCGACCATCTTGATCAATCTTGGTGCAAAAAGATTGCAAGATTCATGGTTTAGGGGTTTTGGATGGGTAAAGGACGAGCGAGTTTTGTGTTTGGGGCGGATTGTGTTTGGGCTATGGGTTCTTTGTGGAGTTTATGGTTCTTTATGAGTTCTTGGAAGAACTCATGGGTGGCGTGATGATGGGGGAATGGTGGGGATGGATTTGTGATGGAAAGATGGTGAAAGATGGATCAAGAACTAAGAGAATCAATCTCCTAAGCTCTGATACCAATTTTGATGTATAATGAGACCAAGGATGATCAAATTATACAAAGGCTAAGGATCTTTAAAAAAACCAAGATAAGAATCTTGCTTCTCAAAGTTCTTAAAGGATCCAAAATGGAATGAAAAGGTATGTAGATAAACGAAAAGATGATGGAGTTCGTTTACCAAGAATGAAGATCAATTGATGTGTTGATGAATGATGGGTGAATGGCGAATTGAAGGAGGGAACGATTGATGAATGATGATGAACGATGACTTCTTGAACGTTTGTTGGACGAATATGGAGTGGACGAATGGTTCTTGATAGGTTGAATGTTGATTGATGCTTGAAAGATCAATCAAAGATGGATGAACGCTTGAATGAACGAATTGGATGAATGAATGATAGATTTGGCTCTTGAAGATTCTTGGAGGATACAGCCACACCACCTTCAAGAATGCTTCAATCTCTTCCTATCACCACTTAGGATGCCACCCTAAGCTAGAAGAAGATGATAGACTCGAATCTCCTCAAGAGAAACGAAATACTAGCAAAAGCTAGAGAAAACAACACCTTGTGTTTGTATTTGGTTTATTGAATGAATGAATTACAAGGCACCCTAAGGGGTCTATTTATACTACTCAAGCCCCCCCTTAGGCGTGTACAAATCAAGAAAATGGCCCCTTGAGGCTTACATCATCCTACACATTTATTACATCATAAAACTCTAAAATACAACTCTAGAAAGAAAAGACTATAACTCCTTCAATACTTGTCCGTTTTCCAAGATTCAAAAACCATTGGGAAGCTCTTTCAATGCTCTTCAATATGTCTTTGGATGACTTCCTCATTAGACGTATATATCTAGAGTTATAGAGTAATTTACCAAACTGCCCTTGTTGAAATCATTCAAACGAAAGGGATACTTGAGTGAATGATGCTCTTTTGCCATATAACCGAGTATTAAGCTCCTATGATGTATATTGAATGTCTTCTTTGATGTCCTTGATGTATATGGCCATCAAATATACATCAGTTGTCCTTCTTGTGGATTCAAGTAGGAAACCTAGTTCTATCCGTTCTTACCTTTCTATCAATATAGTTAAGATAATATTACATTGTGAGCTTTCTGTCAATACAGTTAAGTCACAGTCAACTCTCTACCCTACTCCCTCATTCCAACGCCACCACCTCCTCCTCAAAACCCCCACAAATCGTCTCCCTTCCCCTCTCTCAAACGCCAATTCTCTCTTCCCTCTCTCTCCATAACAACCTTCTCTCTCCTCCAACAACCTAACAACCTCACACTCTCTCTCACATCAAACGCCAACTTTCACTCTCTCCCCTCTTCTTACCTCACGCCATCCTCCCTCTCTCTCCCCCATCCTAACGTCAATCTCCTCCTAACCTCCATCCAAGATTCATCTCATTCATCCCCTTCCTGTTCAAGATTCAATCTTTCTTGAATCTTGAAACCACAAGAGCCCTATCGGCAAAACATCCTCCACAAAGAACCCTAATTCACGAGAACCCTCCCCTTTTCTCTCCCTAATCTCGTGAACCATCGCCCCCCTTCTGTTGTTTGGTTACACGTGTTTCATGTATTATTGGAATCAAGAACCTTTCTTGATCCGGTAATACATCACTAAGAAGAGGTCTCCTACTATAAATACCCCCCTAGGGGTGCCTTGTAAACATACCTCATATTCATACATTCAATACAATGTTTAAAGTTGATGGTTTAGTTTCTCTCTAGTTTTGGCTAGATCAACGATTTCCACTCTAGGATTTCGTTTCAAATCTTCTCTTCTAATCCAAGATTGAGCATTCTTGGGTGGTGAAAGGAGGAGTAGGAGCTCTTGAAGATTGTGGTGTGGCTGTATCAGTCCAAGGAGTTTCGTTGCTCATTCTATCAAGTTGTTTTCGTTTGATTCGTCATACCTAAGGTCATTTGATTCTCGTTTGTTTTGCTATTTTGGGAATTCACTTGATTGTCTTGAACTTCATGTTTTGAACTCACGGATCAGCCTTTGAATCATCTAAATCATTCGCCATAGTTCCTAAAATTGTTCCTTGAGTCGCTCATCTTTGAATCAACTAGTGCAAGTTCTTACTTGTGATATGATCCTTGTTCTTTCTTGGCATTTTGGTTGTCTTGTCATCCATTATGCATCAATTTGGTATCAGAGCCATGTTTAGTTGATTCTTCTTTGTTTCTTGCATCAATCTTGGACCTTGTTTCATCATATAAACACATAAACATTGTCCAACCACACGCCATTTTGATAGTTCTTCCAAGAACTCAACAAGAACTCATCAAGAACTCATAAAGAACCCATAGCTCCACAAAGAACCCTCGTCCTAAACACATACCTAACCAAAATCCGACCCATTCCCTCGTGAGTTCAATTGACATCAAGTTGAATCCAATGGCAGACGATGAATCTAATGAGGTTGATGAACTAAGGCAACAAGTAGCATATTTGCGTATACAGTTGGGTAAAAAAATGGAAGAAAACAAAATGCTACGTGAAGGGTCCATACGTGATGGTGTTTCGTCACATGGTGAAAGTAGTTCGAAGTCTAAAAGGCATGATCGTTTGGATTTTAAAGTTGAAGTTCCGAATTTGATGGTAGCTTAAATGTAGAAGATTATCTTGATTGGATACATACGGTTGAACGTGTTTTTGAGTTGAAAGATTGTAGTGATGAGCTCAAGGTGAAGTACGTTGCTTTGAAATTAAGAAAACATGCTTCTATTATGTGGACTAACCTTCAAAAGAAGAGAGTTGCAAAGGGAAAGAAAAGATCCGCTTGGGATAAGATGAAGTCAAAGTTTCAATCCAAGTTTCTTGCCCAATCATACGTCCACGACAACTACTACAAGCTGCAAAAGCTTGTCCAAGGCTCTAAATCGGTCGAAGAATACACAAGGGAGTTTGAACACCTCCTTTGGCGTTGTGATCTCAAGGAGAAGGAACAACAAATTCTGGTACGTTACTTGATTGGTTTGAGTGATTGGATACGTCATATAGTTGAATTACATTCATATGAATCCCTTGATGAGCTAAGTAACTTGGCTATGAAAGTGGAAAGACAAAGGAAAGAAAGGGCCAAGGAACCTCAAAGACCCTATACCCCACTCCCTTACTCTCAAACACAATCAAAAGCTCCACAAAATCAGCCCCCATCCTCCCTTAAACCCTACGCCAAACCCACATTAAACCAGCCACAAAATTCCCCATCCAAAACCCAAGTCCAAGAACCAAGGACATTAGCTCCAAGAAGGTGTTTTCGATGCCAAGGGTTGGGACATTATGCTTCGGAGTGTCCAAACAAGCGAGTAGTGTCTTTGGTGGAATACCAAAGTGCTTTATATGTAGAGCCGGAGTATGAGAAAGAAGAAGAAGTTAGGGTTGACGCCAAAGATGAGGAAGATGTAGTAGAAGAATATGTGGAAGAGCTGATGAAGGAGAACTACTTGTGGTAGAAAGGGCCTTGTATATCACAAATGTGCCAAAGATCAACTACAAAGAGAAGCAATTTTTCGCTCTTGTTGTACCATCCAAGGGAGAGTATGCTCTTGATCATAGATGGAGGAAGTTGCACCAATGCGCCTCTACAACAATGGTCAAGAAGTTGCAAATGGAGATTAGCCCACATCCCACACCCTACACAATACAATGGCTAAACTCGGGCAAGGCATTCGTGGATCAACGAAGTTTTGTGAGTCTTTCAATTGGAAAGAATTGTCAAGATTCATTGTGGTGTGATATAGTTCCCATGGATACTTGTCATGTTTTATTGGGAAGGCCATGGTTATATGATAGACATGTCATACATGATGGGAGGGCCAACACTTACACTCTCACCATCAACCAAAAGAGGATCACTTTGGCACCTCTTGATCCACCATCTCGAAAAGGAGAAACGTCATATGTGTCAATAATGAAGATGGAGTATCAAGGGCATGAAGAATATAAGGATCCTATTCTTACACATTGGGAGAAGAATAAAACGGATCCAAGTATCCATCACATTTTGAAACTTCCCACTAAGCATATCTTCCATGAGCATCCAAAAGATATCTACTTAGATCACTTGGTTGAAAGGCAAAATTTGAAAGGATGAAATAGCCCAAGTCATCAAGGTACATTGTTTCATGCTAAATGACAAGGGTAAAGTGGTAAGCATAGACTTGGGAAGTGAGAAGCAACGTGAACAACCCACGCTCATGGTGAAGAAACGCAAATCCAAGTCTTATGGTGTTCGAGAATTGATCGGAAGAAAGTTTAAGAAGTTCATCAAAGGAATCTATGATGACTTCAAAGCTTTCAAGAAGAAAATCTTTGTGAAGAAGGCAAGTGAGAGTTGATTTTCCAAAGTTTGAGGGCAAACTTTTTCAATCGGGGTGTATGATGCATAATTGATGGCCTTATGCATCAAGGTCAACCATGGAGACATCTAATACTAACCTAGAAGAAAGAAGAGCTCAAGTCTCTCATATATATCTCTACTGGAAGGGATCAACTCATGTGATCGTATATTTTGCTCCTTAATTCATGGACCATGAAGCTATCATAGAAGTCATCCTAGAGAGGATTAATCTACATTCCAAGAGCTTTCATATGGTTCAAGAATCGTTAAGTTTGGATGAGAATCCAAGGAGTTATTCATATTTGTAATATAGCTTAGTACATTGTTTTCTTTATGATGTAAGCCCTTAAAGGGCCTAATCTTGGAAAGGGGTCACGCCTAAGTGATGGAAATCAGCCCACGCTTATTCCCCTAGGCCAAATCAAGAAGGCCCAGTTGAAGATCCATCATACATATAGGGTCCTTCATCAAAGGACTTTGTCCAATTCAGGCGCAATAAGGAAGAATCGAATCATTTATAAAAGATGGATTAAAGAAGTAGGATACAAAATGGAATTGCAAAGGCCCATCCACATGGTGTGCCAAGTATTTCAAGAGGATGTCCAAACATCCTAGAGTTGGGCTCAACCTCACGCCAAGCCCAAGAGTACCACACGTCCAAGTCAAGTTTACAAGCCCAATTTTATGAGCTTTATTTTTGGATGTAAATTAATTATTTTAGCTTAATTAGTTTTTGGTGTGTTTATTTTAATTAGGCTAGAATAGTCGTATGATTTAATTCCTAGTTAGGAATTGGCTAATTTTGTAACTAATCCAATCCGGATTAGGAAAGCCAAGATGATTTGGATAAGGTTTGTGATTAGGATAAGGTTTGTTATTAGGATAAGGTTTGTTACAAACCAACTCCCCCTAGGATAAGGAATTCTAATCCAAGGAGGAGTAGAATAGATTAGGCAACTAGTAGTAGAACTCTTTGGCTTGCACGCCAAGTTGGAGAGTTTTAGTCCCTTCAGGACCCTCATATTATAAATAGGGATGTAGCCTCTCAAGGCAATCATGCAACTCAATTCAGAAATATGAAACCCCTTAAGCTTTTAGCTTTCCCTCGAGTGTTTGGATAAACTCTCACCCTTTCTTCTATTGTATCTTGGCTTGGTGATGCATAATGAGACCAAGGAACAATCTCATTACACAAAATCTAAGGATCTTTAAAAACGAAGATAGGAATCTCCCTTCTCAAAGTTCCAAAGAACCAAAAATGGCATAGAAATGGATGAAAAGAACTATGAAAGAAAGTTACCAAACAATTGGAAACAATGAACAAAATGAATGATGAACGAACGAACAATGGATGGACGAATGTCAAGTGATGAACGTTGATGACGAATAAGTGCTTGGACGTGTAGAATGAAGATCACACGTTTCTTGATGAATGCTTGATGAATTCTTGTTGAATTCTTGATGAAGCACTCGAATTAGATGATAAATGGACGATTGGTAGATGGATAGTTGATGGCTTTTGAAGATTCTTTGAAGGATACAGACTCACCACCTCCAAGAATACTCCAATTCCTTCCTTTCACCACTAAGGTTGCCACCCTTAGCTAGAAGAAGGGATATTTCAATCCCACAAAAGAGAGATTTAAAACGCCTAGCACAAATGCTAGAAAGAACACAACATGTGTTTGAAAAATTCAATGTGAATGACTTGAATGAATTGAATGAATTACAAGCACCTAGAGGGGTATTTATAGCTACAACCCACCCCTTAGGCGTCACCTAGCTTCAAGAAAAGACCCTTAAGGGCTTACATCATTCATCCTAATGCTTACATCATAAAGAAAACAATATACTAAACTATATTACAAATATGAATAACTCCTTGGATTCTCATCCAAATTCAAAGATTCTTGAACCATATGAAAGCTCTTGGAATGTAGAATAATCCCTTCTAGGATGACTTCTATGATAGCTTCACGGTCCTTGAATTAAGGAGCAAAAGTATACGTCCGCATGAGTTGATCCCTTCCAAGTAGAGAGATAAAAGAGAGACTTGAACTCTTCTACCTTCTAGGTGAGTATTAGATGTCTCCATGGTTGACCTTGATGCATAAGGCCATCAATTATGCATCATACACCCCCAGTTGAAAAAGTTTGTCCTCAAACTTGGAAAACCAACCCTTACTTGCCTTCTTTACAAAGACTTTCTTCTTGAAAGCTTTGAAGTCATCGTAGATCCCTTTGATGAACTTCTTAAACTTTCTTCCGATGATGTCTCGAACACCATAAGACTTGGATTTGCGTTTCTTCACCGTGAACGTGGGTTGTTCACGTTGCTTCTCACTTATTCTTACCACTTTACCCTTTTCATTTAGTATGAAACAATGTACCTTGATGACTTGGGCTATTTCCTCCTTTCGAATTCTTGGCCTTTCAACCAAGTGATCTGAGTAGATGGCTCTTGGATGCTCATGGAAGATATGCTTCATAGGAAGATTCAAAAGGTGGTGGATACTTGATCCGCTTCTTTCTTCTCCAAATGTGTAATAATAGGATCCTTATACTCTTCATGCCCTTGATACTCCATCTTCATAATCGACACAATATGACGTTTCTCCTCCTTTGCCGAGATGATGGATCAAGAGGTTCCAAAGTGATCCTCTTTGGTTGATGGTGAGAGTGTAAGTGTTGGCCCTCCCATCATGTATGGCATGTCTATCATATAACCATGGCCTTCCCAACAAAACATGACAAGTATCCATGGGAACTATATCACACCATAATGAATCTTGATAATTCTTTCCAATTGAAAGACTCACCAAAACTCGTTGATCCACATGGATGCCTCGCCAAGGCTTAGCCATTGTATTGTGTAGGGTGGGATGTGGGCTAATCTCCATTTGCAACTTCTTGACCATTGTTGTAGAGGCGCATTGGTGCAACTTCCTCCATCTATGATCAAGGAGCATACTCCTTGGATGGTACAACGAGCGAAATATTGCTTCTCTTTGTAGTTGATCCTTTGGCACATTTGTGATATTCAAGGCCCTTTCTACCACAAATAGTTCTCCTTCATCCGCCCTTCCACATATTCTTCTACTACATCTTCCTCTTCTTTGGCACCAACCCCAACTTCCTCTTCTTCCTTATACTCCTCTACATATAAAGCACTTTGGTATTCCACCAAAGACACTACTCGCTTGTTTGGACACTCCAGCATAATGTCCCAACCCTTGGCATCGAAACACCTTCTTGATGCTATGGGTTTGGTCACTTGGTCGTGAGGTTTAGGGATGGATGGGGCTGATTTTGTTGAGTTTTGTGGGAATGTGTTTCGTGGATGGTGGAGGTTTGGATGGGACGTAGGGGGCGTTTTTTGTGGGGTTTGGTATTGGCTTGAGACTTCTTTCCCCTTATTTCTCCTTTGTTTTTCAACTTTAAGGGACAAGGAGCTCAATTCATCCAAAGTTTTGTATGGTTGTAATTCCACAACGTGCCTAATCCCATCATTAAGACCAAAAAGATAACGTACCAAAGTTTGGGGCTCGTCCTCCTTTAGATCACACCTCCAAAGTAGATGCTCAAATTCCTTTGTGTACTCCTCCACGCTTCTCCCTCCTTGAACCAATCTTTGCAATTTGTAATAGTTGTCACGTAGGTAGCTAGATGGTAGGAACTTTTCTTGGAGCTTTCTTTTCATCTTATCCCATGTACGCACCTTATCTTTCCCCTTTGCTTCGCTTCTTGCAAGTTTGTCCACCAAATGCTTGCATGTTTTCGTAGCTTTAGGGCAACATACTTGACCTTCTTATCATCTTCCACATCTTTGAGATCAAAGACCCTTTCCACGGTTTGTATCCAATCCAAGTAAACTTCCGGATCAAGATCACCAACAAATTCGGGGATCTCCACTTTGAAGTCGAACCTTTCCTCCTTTGGACGTCCATGCCTCCTTCTTGAACGCCCTTCTCCTTCTCCACTTGATGATTTACTTGATACTTCCTCAAGATTCTCCCTATCTTGAAGGCGCATGTAGTATGCTACTTGTTTGTTGAGATACTTGATTCTTTGTTTCATCTTCTCAACATCTTCCGGGACGATGGAGAGGACTTTGTAGGAGAGCTTGCACTCGCCATTAGAACCTATCTTGATTCACAAAGATCACAAGAAACTCATGGAAGGAAGGTTAGCACGGATGGGACGTGGGTATGGGACTGATTGGGTAGGTTTGTGTTTGGTTTTGGGTTCTTTGTGGAGCTTGGGGTTCTTTATGAGTTCTTGATGGGTTCTTGATGAGTTCTTGGAAGAACTATCAAGGGGGACGTGTGATGTAGAGATGAATGAAATTTTGTGATGGGAAACATATGATGGGAAACGTGTGGGAGAGAAAAGATTGTAAAAGATTGTTTCAAGAACTAAGAGATTCAAACTCCTTAGCTCTGATACCAATTTTGATGCATAATGAGACCAAGGAACAATCTCATTACACAAAATCTAAGGATCTTTAAAAACGAAGATAGGAATCTCCCTTCTCAAAGTTCCAAAGAACCAAAAATGGCATAGAAATGGATGAAAAGAACTATGAAAGAAAGTTACCAAACAATTGGAAACAATGAACAAAATGAATGATGAACGAACGAACAATGGATGGACGAATGTCAAGTGATGAACGTTGATGACGAATAAGTGCTTGGACGTGTAGAATGAAGATCACACGTTTCTTGATGAATGCTTGATGAATTCTTGTTGAATTCTTGATGAAGCACTCGAATTAGATGATAAATGGACGATTGGTAGATGGATAGTTGATGGCTTTTGAAGATTCTTTGAAGGATACAGACTCACCACCTCCAAGAATACTCCAATTCCTTCCTTTCACCACTAAGGTTGCCACCCTTAGCTAGAAGAAGGGGATATTTCGAATCCCACAAAAGAGAGACGAAAACGCCTAGCACAAATGCTAGAAAGAACACAACATGTGTTTGAAAAATTCAATGTGAATGACTTGAATGAATTGAATGAATTACAAGCACCTAGGAGGGGGTATTTATAGCTACAACCCACCCCTTAGGCGTCACCTAGCTTCAAGAAAAGACCCCTTAAGGGCTTACATCATTCATCCTAATGCTTACATCATAAAGAAAACAATATACTAAACTATATTACAAATATGAATAACTCCTTGGATTCTCATCCAAATTCAAAGATTCTTGAACCATATGAAAGCTCTTGGAATGTAGAATAATCCCTTCTAGGATGACTTCTATGATAGCTTCACGGTCCTTGAATTAAGGAGCAAAAGTATACGTCCGCATGAGTTGATCCCTTCCAAGTAGAGAGATAAAAGAGAGACTTGAACTCTTCTACCTTCTAGGTGAGTATTAGATGTCTCCATGGTTGACCTTGATGCATAAGGCCATCAATTATGCATCACTTGGCACCCAAGTGGTTAGGAAGAGCTTGATCCTAGGTTGCGGTCTAGATCAAGTTAGCCCTAGGTTGTCCTTCTTGTGGATTCAAGTAGGAAACCTAGTTCTATCCGTTCTTACCTTTCTATCAATATAGTTAAGATAATATTACATTGTGAGCTTTCTGTCAATACAGTTAAGTCACAGTCAACTCTCTACCCTACTCCCTCATTCCAACGCCACCACCTCCTCCTCAAAACCCCCACAAATCGTCTCCCTTCCCCTCTCTCAAACGCCAATTCTCTCTTCCCTCTCTCTCCATAACAACCTTCTCTCTCCTCCAACAACCTAACAACCTCACACTCTCTCTCACATCAAACGCCAACTTTCACTCTCTCCCCTTTTCTTACCTCACGCCATCCTCCCTCTCTCTCCCCCATCCTAACGTCAATCTCCTCCTAACCTCCATCCAAGATTCATCTCATTCATCCCCTTCCTGTTCAAGATTCAATCTTTCTTGAATCTTGAAACCACAAGAGCCCTCTCGGCAAAACATCCTCCACAAAGAACCCTAATTCACGAGAACCCTCCCCTTTTCTCTCCCTAATCTCGTGAACCATCGCCCCCCTTCTGTTGTTTGGTTACACGTGTTTCATGTATTATTGGAATCAAGAACCTTTCTTGATCCGGTAATACATCACTAAGAAGAGAATTTGTAACAAAGTGGAAGTTCATCAAAGGGATCTATGATGATTTCAAAGCATTTAAAAAGAGAATTTGTAATCTCTTCAAGGAACACAAGATGAAGAAGCAAGTTGACGTGTACAATACTTTTGGAAAGATCTCTTATAAGAAGAAGGATGAGTTTAGAAGAAGATGTGCTATGTAACAGTTTAGAAGAAGTTTTGTCTAAGTCTGAGGACAAACTTTTTCAACCGGAGGAGAATGATGTATAATCGCCCAGCTATATACATCAAGGTTAGCTAAGAGGACCTTAATCCAGCTAGAAGCTACAAATGTCGCCTTGGGTATCAACAACCACAAGGGTTTATTAGCTCAAGGAACAAAGCGTGAAGGACCTTGATGGTATTTTAGCTTACATGGAGTTATTCTTATATATATGAGGACATCAACAAGCTTAAATCACTCTTGGAGATAAAAGTCCTTTATTGAGTAATCATCACTCACGGGAGTAGAGGACCTTATCAAGTGCAGTTCGACCGATATTCTGCTCTATAACTCTAGATCCATACGTGTATTGAGGAAGTCATCCGAAGACAGATTGGAGTACATTGAAAGAGCTTTTCAATGGTTTTTGAATCTTGGAAAACGGACAAGTATTGAAGGAGTTATAGTCTTTTCTTTCTAGAGTTGTATTTTAGAGTTTTTATGATGTAATAAATGCGAAGATGATGTAAGCCTCAAGGGCCTAGCTTGATTAGTACACGTCCAAGGGGGCTTAGGATTACTATAAATACCCCTTAGGCCTCTTGTAATTCATATCTCATTCAATAATATCAAATACAAATCAAACACAACATGATGTTGTTTTCTCTCAAGATTTTGTTAAAGTTTTCGTTTCTCTTGAGGGATAATCTATACAAACCCAACTACTAGCCTTGGGTTGGCATCCCTTGGTGGTGAAAGGTAGAATTGAAGAGTTCTTTAAGGTGGTGTGTCCATATCCTTGAAGAGTCTTCAACGCCATTATCAATTCTTTTGTTCATCCATTCGTTCATTCATCAACATTCACCCATTCTCACGTCAATCATCATTCAATCATCAAGAATCGTTCAAACATTCATCAAATCATCATTTGTTCATCATTTGATCGTTCTTCATTCGTGCATCATCAACCTTGGTAAACGAATTCATCATTCTTTGTTTCGTTTCCATCATATATTTCTTTGAGTTTAGTTGATTCTTTTGAACTAAGAGTTAAAGATTCTTATCTTGGTTTTTAAAGATCCTAAACTTGTGTGTAATGTGATCATCCCTTGATCCATTATAGATAAAAATTGGTATTAGAGCTTAGGAGATTGATTCTCTTAGTTCTTGAACCATCTTTTTGAAGTCTTTCCATCACAAATCCATCGCCCATCATCTCCCACATCTCACGCTTTCCATTAGCTCCACAAAGAACCCCATAGCCCAAACACAATCAAACCAAAACACAAACCCCTCCCGTCCCCTCCACACGCTAACCTCATATTTGCAAGTTTCTTGTGATCTTTTGTATCAAGTTTCATATTCTATGGCTTGCAAAAAGATCTAGCATGAGTTCACGAAGGGATTTACAACGTTTGGAGCAACAAATTCATGATCTCACCGAACAAATGGAAGAATTTGGGATCCTTCAAAAGGGATCAAGAAGCGCAAATTCACGTGAGATACATCCTTATGAGGTTGAATATGAAGCACCTTATGAATGGAGTAAACGTTCCAGCAAGAAGAATGGAAATATTGTTCAAGAAGAGTTCTTGCCATTCAAAGGAGACTACATCAACAAACTTGAAAGAATGGAGCAAGGGAGCAAAGACGTGGTTGAATATACAATATAATTCAGGCGGCAACTATGGAAATATGCTCTTAAGGAGAATGATCAACGAGTTTTGGTATGTTACTCTCTTGGTATTAATGATTAAATTCGGCGTGTTGTTGTATATCAATCTTACAGAAACTTGGAGGAGTTAAGTTCTTTAGCTCTTGATGTTGAAATACAAGTAAAGAGTAAAGAACTTTGGGATAAAACCCATATACAACAAAGACCCCCATTCCCCACAAAACAACCAAACACAAAAGCTCCACAAAATCAGCCCCCATCCCATCCCAAACCTCTCGTCCAAACGCCTCCAAAACAGCCCCTACAACCTGTTGTCCATCACTCCACAAAACATCCCCTAAACCTCCCCACACCTACTATCCAAAGCTCCTCAAAACAGCCTATAAACCTTCCCACTCCCATTGTCACAAGTACATGTCTATGTTGCCAAAGTTTTGATCATGTTGAAAGTGCATGTCCTAAGGAGAAAGAAGTATCTTTGGTTGATTGTCAAACATCATTAAGCATGCAACCAGAAATTGAAAGTGTTGTATTTGATGTATTTGACGAGCATGAGGATGTTCATAAACTTGGCATGAATGAGGTATGTAGCGTACCTCATGAAGTACACGAGGAAGAAAAAGAGGAGGATATTGTGCTAGAAAAGACATATGTAGAAGAATTAAATGGAGAAGAGTTGCTTGTTATGAGTAGAGTCTTGAAAGAAGCTAGTGTACCACAAGATCAACAACAAAGAGAGCTTATTTCTTACTCTCAATATACCATCCAAGAAGAAGTATGTTCATTGATCCAAGAAGGAGAAAGTAGTGTCATCTATGAGGATCTTGACGCTAGCATTGGCGTTGATAAGGACCATGGCAATGATATTGGCCTCGCTACAACAAGGGTTCAAATATTACAAACGGAGAGCTATTCACATGGTAATTCATCTCATGACAAGGTCATTCATTTTGATCCAAGAAGTTTAGTAAGTCTTTGTTTTTACAAGATTTGCAAAGATTCATTATATTGTAATATTACTTCTATGGATTCTTGTTATACTTTGTTGGAGGAATTAAAGTTGTATGATAGGAGTATCATGCTCCAAGAGGCGTTCTTATTACCACCTTGTGTCTCACGGATCAAGGAGGATCAAAGCACTCTTATGGCACTAATGGAGAATAAGTATCATGAATTTGAAGAACCAAGGAGTCTCATTCTTACACCAATGGAGGTTGGAAACCGTGATGATGTCATTGGATTATTCATGAGAAAACTTGGAACAAAGTGGAAGTTCATCAAAGGGATCTATGATGATTTCAAAGAATTTAAAAAGAGAATTTGTAATCTCTTCAAGGAACACAAGATGAAGAAGCAAGTTGACGTGTACAATACTTTTAAAAAGATCTCTTTTAAGAAGAAGGATGAGTTTAGAAGAAGAAGTGTTATGTAACAGTTTAGAAGAAGTTTTGTCTAAGTCTGAGGACAAAATTTTTTTCAACCGGAGGAGAATGATGTATAATCGCCCAGCTATATACATCAAGGTTAGCTAAGAGAACCTTAATCCAGCTAGAAGCTACAAATGTCGCCTTGGGTATCAACAACCACAAGGGTTTATTAGCTCAAGGAACAAAGCGTGAAGGACCTTGATGGTATTTTAGCTTACATGGAGTTATTCTTATATATATGAGGACATCAACAAGCTTAAATCACTCTTGGAGATAAAAGTCCTTTATTGAGTAATCATCACTCACGGGAGTAGAGGACCTTATCAAGTGCAAATCGACCGATATTCTGCTCTATAACTCTAGATCCATACGTGTATTGAGGAAGTCATCCGAAGACAGATTGGAGTACATTGAAAGAGCTTTTCAATGGTTTTTGAATCTTGGAAAACGGACAAGTATTGAAGGAGTTATAGTCTTTTCTTTCTAGAGTTGTATTTTAGAGTTTTTATGATGTAATAAATGTGCAGCATGATGTAAGCCTCAAGGGCCTAGCTTCTTGATTAGTACACGTCCAAGGGGGCTTAGGATTACTATAAATACCCCCTTAGGCCTCTTGTAATTCATATCTCATTCAATAATATCAAATACAAATCAAACACAACATGATGTTGTTTTCTTTCTAGCTTTTGTGCTAGTTTTCGTTTCTCTTGAGGGAGAATCGATCCTATCCCTACTTCTAGCCTTGGGTTGGCATCCCTTGGTGGTGAAAGGTAGAATTGAAGAGTTCTTTAAGGTGGTGTGTCCATATCCTTGAAGAGTCTTCAACGCCATTATCAATTCTTTTGTTCATCCATTCGTTCATTCATCAACATTCACCCATTCTCACGTCAATCATCATTCAATCATCAAGAATCGTTCAAACATTCATCAAATCATCATTTGTTCATCATTTGATCGTTCTTCATTCGTGCATCATCAACCTTGGTAAACGAATTCATCATTCTTTGTTTCGTTTCCATCATATATTTCTTTGAGTTTAGTTGATTCTTTTGATCTAAGAGTTAAAGATTCTTATCTTGGTTTTTAAAGATCCTAAACTTGTGTGTAATGTGATCATCCCTTGATCCATTATAGATAAAAATTGGTATTAGAGCTTAGGACATTGATTCTCTTAGTTCTTGAACCATCTTTTTGAAGTCTTTCCATCACAAATCCATCGCCCATCATCTCCCACATCCCACGCTTTCCATTAGATCCACAAAGAACCCCATAGCCCAAACACAATCAAACCAAAACACAAACCCCTCTCGTCCCCTCCATACGCTAACCTCATATTTGCAAGTTTCTTGTGATCTTTTGTATCAAGTTTCGTATTCTATGGCTTGCAAAAAGATCTATCTAGCATGAGTTCACGAAGTGATTTACAATGTTTGGAGCAACAAATTCATGATCTCACCGAACAAAGCGTGAAGGACCTTGATGGTATTTTAGCTTACATGGAGTTATTCTTATATATATGAGGACATCAACAAGCTTAAATCACTCTTGGAGATAAAAGTCCTTTATTGAGTAATCATCACTCACGGGAGTAGAGGACCTTATCAAGTGCAGTTCGACCGATATTCTGCTCTATAACTCTAGATCCATACGTGTATTGACGAAGTCATCCGAAGATAGATTGGAGTACATTGAAAGAGCTTTTCAATGGTTTTTGAATCTTGGAAAACGGACAAGTATTGAAGGAGTTATAGTCTTTTCTTTCTAGAGTTGTATGTTAGAATTTTTATGATGTAATAAATGTGTAGCATGATGTAAGCCTCAAGGGCCTAGCTTCTTGATTAGTACACGTCCAAGGGGGCTTAGGATTACTATAAATACCCCCTTAGGCCTCTTGTAATTCATATCTCATTCAATAATATCAAATACAAATCAAACACAACATGATGTTGTTTTCTTTCTAGCTTTTGTGCTAGTTTTCGTTTCTCTTGAGGGAGAATCGATCCTATCCCTACTTCTAGCCTTGGGTTGGCATCCCTTGGTGGTGAAAGGTAGAATTGAAGAGTTCTTTAAGGTGGTGTATCCATATCCTTGAAGAGTCTTCAACGCCATTATCAATTCTTTTGTTCATCCATTCGTTCATTCATCAACATTCACCCATTCTCACGTCAATCATCATTCAATCATCAAGAATCGTTCAAACATTCATCAAATCATCATTTGTTCATCATTTGATCGTTCTTCATTCGTGCATCATCAACCTTGGTAAACGAATTCATCATTCTTTGTTTCGTTTCCATCATATATTTCTTTGAGTTTAGTTGATTCTTTTGAACTAAGAGTTAAAGATTCTTATCTTGGTTTTTAAAGATCCTTAACTTGTGTGTAATGTGATCATCCCTTGATCCATTATAGATAAAAATTGGTATTAGAGCTTAGGACATTGATTCTCTTAGTTCTTGAACCATCTTTTTGAAGTCTTTCCATCACAAATCCATCGCCCATCATCTCCCACATCTCATGCTTTCGATTAGCTCCACAAAGAACCGCATTGCCCAAACACAATCAAACCAAAACACAAACCCCTCTCGTCCCCTCCATACGCTAACCTCATATTTGCAAGTTTCTTGTGATCTTTTGTATCAAGTTTCGTATTCTATGGCTTGCAAAAAGATCTATCTAGCATGAGTTCACGAAGTGATTTACAACGTTTGGAGCAACAAATTCATGATCTCACCGAACAAAGCGTGAAGGACCTTGATGGTATTTTAGCTTACATGGAGTTATTCTTATATATATGAGGACATCAACAAGCTTAAATCACTCTTGGAGATAAAAGTCCTTTATTGAGTAATCATCACTCACGGGAGTAGAGGACCTTATCAAGTGCAGTTCGACCGATATTCTGCTCTATAACTCTAGATCCATACGTGTATTGAGGAAGTCATCCGAAGACAGATTTGAGTAAATTGAAAGAGCTTTTCAATGGTTTTTGAATCTTGGAAAACGGACAAGTATTGAAGGAGTTATAGTCTTTTCTTTCTAGAGTTGTATGTTAGAGTTTTTATGATGTAATAAATGTGTAGCATGATGTAAGCCTCAAGGGCCTAGCTTCTTGATTAGTACACGTCCAAGGGGGCTTAGGATTACTATAAATACCCCCTTAGGCCTCTTGTAATTCATATCTCATTCAATAATATCAAATACAAATCAAACACAACATGATGTTGTTTTCTTTCTAGCTTTTGTGCTAGTTTTCGTTTCTCTTGAGGGAGAATCGATCCTATCCCTACTTCTAGCCTTGGGTTGGCATCCCTTGGTGGTGAAAGGTAGAATTGAAGAGTTCTTTAAGGTGGTGTGTCCATATCCTTGAAGAGTCTTCAACGCCATTATCAATTCTTTTGTTCATCCATTCGTTCATTCATCAACATTCACCCATTCTCACGTCAATCATCATTCAATCATCAAGAATCGTTCAAACATTCATCAAATCATCATTTGTTCATCATTTGATCGTTCTTCATTCGTGCATCATCAACCTTGGTAAACGAATTCATCATTCTTTGTTTCGTTTCCATCATATATTTCTTTGAGTTTAGTTGATTCTTTTGAACTAAGAGTTAAAGATTCTTATCTTGGTTTTTAAAGATCCTAAACTTGTGTGTAATGTGATCATCCCTTGATCCATTATAGATAAAAATTGGTATTAGAGCTTAGGACATTGATTCTCTTAGTTCTTGAACCATCTTTTTCAAGTCTTTCCATCACAAATCCATCGCCCATCATCTCCCACATCTCACGCTTTCGATTAGCTCCACAAAGAACCCCATAGCCCAAACACAATCAAACCAAAACACAAACCCCTCCCGTCCCCTCCACACGCTAACCTCATATTTGCAAGTTTCTTGTGATCTTTTGTATCAAGTTTCGTATTCTATGGCTTGCAAAAAGATCTAGCATGAGTTCACGAAGTGATTTACAACGTTTGGAGCAACAAATTCATGATCTCACCGAACAAATGGAAGAATTTGGGATCCTTCAAAAGGGATCAAGAAGCGCAAATTCACGTGAGATACATCCTTATGAGGTTGAATATGAAGCACCTTATGAATGGAGTAAACGTTCCAGCAAGAAGAATGGAAATATTGTTCAAGAAGAGATCTTGCCATTCAAAGGAGACTACATCAACAAACTTGAAAGAATGGAGCAAGGGAGCAAAGACGTGGTTGAATATACAATAGAATTCAGGCGGCAACTATGGAAATATGCTCTTAAGGAGAATGATCAACGAGTTTTGGTATGTTACTCTCTTGGTCTTAATGATTACATTCGGCGTGTTGTTGTATATCAATCTTACAGAAACTTGGAGGAGTTAAGTTCTTTAGCTCTTGATGTTGAAATACAAGTAAAGAGTAAAGAACTTTGGGATAAAACCCATATACAACAAAGACCCCCATTCCCCACAAAACAACCAAACACAAAAGCTCCACAAAATCAGCCCCCATCCCATCCCAAACCTCTCGTCCAAACGCCTCCAAAACAGCCCCTACAACCTGTTGTCCATCACTCCACAAAACATCCCCTAAACCTCCCCACACCTACTATCCAAAGCTCCTCAAAACAGCCTATAAACCTTCCCACTCCCATTGTCACAAGTACATGTCTATGTTGCCAAAGTTTTGATCATGTTGAAAGTGCATGTCCTAAGGAGAAAGAAGTATCTTTGGTTGATTGTCAAACATCATTAAGCATGCAACCAGAAATTGAAAGTGTTGTATTTGATGTATTTGACGAGCATGAGGATGTTCATAAACTTGGCATGAATGAGGTATGTAGCGTACCTCATGAAGTACACGAGGAAGAAAAAGAGGAGGATATTGTGCTAGAAAAGACATATGTAGAAGAATTAAATGGAGAAGAGTTGCTTGTTATGAGTAGAGTCTTGAAAGAAGCTAGTGTACCACAAGATCAACAACAAAGAGAGCTTATTTCTTACTCTCAATATACCATCCAAGAAGAAGTATGTTCATTGATCCACGAAGGCGAATGTAGTGTCATCTATGAGGATCTTGACGCTAGCATTGGCGTTGATAAGGACCATGGCAATGATATTGGCCTCGCTACAACAAGGGTTCAAATATTACAAACGGAGAGCTATTCACATGGTAATTCATCTCATGACAAGGTCATTCATTTTGATCCAAGAAGTTTAGTAAGTCTTTGTTTTTACAAGATTTGCAAAGATTCATTATATTGTAATATTACTTCTATGGATTCTTGTTATACTTTGTTGGAGGAATTAAAGTTGTATGATAGGAGTATCATGCTCCAAGAGGCGTTCTTATTACCACCTTGTGTCTCACGGATCAAGGAGGATCAAAGCACTCTTATAGCACTAATGGAGAATAAGTATCATGAATTTGAAGAACCAAGGAGTCTCATTCTTACACCAACGGAGGTTCGAAACCGTGATGATGTCATTGGATTATTCATGAGAAAACTTGGAACAAAGTGGAAGTTCATCAAAGGGATCTATGATGATTTCAAAGAATTTAAAAAGAGAATTTGTAATCTCTTCAAGGAACACAAGATGAAGAAGCAAGTTGACGTGTACAATACTTTTAAAAAGATCTCTTTTAAGAAGAAGGATGAGTTTAGAAGAAGAAGTGTTATGTAACAGTTTAGAAGAAGTTTTGTCTAAGTCTGAGGACAAAATTTTTTTCAACCGGAGGAGAATGATGTATAATCGCCCAGCTATATACATCAAGGTTAGCTAAGAGAACCTTAATCCAGCTAGAAGCTACAAATGTCGCCTTGGGTATCAACAACCACAAGGGTTTATTAGCTCAAGGAACAAAGCGTGAAGGACCTTGATGGTATTTTAGCTTACATGGAGTTATTCTTATATATATGAGGACATCAACAAGCTTAAATCACTCTTGGAGATAAAAGTCCTTTATTGAGTAATCATCACTCACGGGAGTAGAGGACCTTATCAAGTGCAGTTCGACCGATATTCTGCTCTATAACTCTAGATCCATACGTGTATTGAGGAAGTCATCCGAAGACAGATTGGAGTACATTGAAAGAGCTTTTCAATGGTTTTTGAATCTTGGAAAACGGACAAGTATTGAAGGAGTTATAGTCTTTTCTTTCTAGAGTTGTATGTTAGAGTTTTTATGATGTAATAAATGTGCAGCATGATGTAAGCCTCAAGGGCCTAGCTTCTTGATTAGTACACGTCCAAGGGGGCTTAGGATTACTATAAATACCCCCTTAGGCCTCTTGTAATTCATATCTCATTCAATAATATCAAATACAAATCAAACACAACATGATGTTGTTTTCTTTCTAGCTTTTGTGCTAGTTTTCGTTTCTCTTGAGGGAGAATCGATCCTATCCCTACTTCTAGCCTTGGGTTGGCATCCCTTGGTGGTGAAAGGTAGAATTTAAGAGTTCTTTAAGGTGGTGTGTCCATATCCTTGCAGAGTCTTCAACGCCATTATCAATTCTTTTGTTCATCCATTCGTTCATTCATCAACATTCACCCATTCTCACGTCAATCATCATTCAATCATCAAGAATCGTTCAAACATTCATCAAATCATCATTTGTTCATCATTTGATCGTTCTTCATTCGTGCATCATCAACCTTGGTAAACGAATTCATCATTCTTTGTTTCGTTTCCATCATATATTTCTTTGAGTTTAGTTGATTCTTTTGAACTAAGAGTTAAAGATTCTTATCTTGGTTTTTAAAGATCCTAAACTTGTTTGTAATGTGATCATCCCTTGATCCATTATAGATAAAAATTGGTATTAGAGCTTAGGAGATTGATTCTCTTAGTTCTTGAACCATCTTTTTGAAGTCTTTCCATCACAAATCCATCGCCCATCATCTCCCACATCTCACGCTTTCGATTAGCTCCACAAAGAACCCCATAGCCCAAACACAATCAAACCAAAACACAAACCCCTCCCGTCCCCTCCACACGCTAACCTCATATTTGCAAGTTTCTTGTGATCTTTTGTATCAAGTTTCGTATTCTATGGCTTGCAAAAAGATCTAGCATGAGTTCACGAAGGGATTTACAACGTTTGGAGCAACAAATTCATGATCTCACCGAACAAATGGAAGAATTTGGGATCCTTCAAAAGGGATCAAGAAGCGCAAATTCACGTGAGATACATCCTTATGAGGTTGAATATGGAGCACCTTATGAATGGAGTAAACGTTCCAGCAAGAAGAATGGAAATATTGTTCAAGAAGAGTTCTTGCCATTCAAAGGAGACTACATCAACAAACTTGAAAGAATGGAGCAAGGGAGCAAAGACGTGGTTGAATATACAATATAATTCAGGCGGCAACTATGGAAATATGCTCTTAAGGAGAATGATCAACGAGTTTTGGTATGTTACTCTCTTGGTCTTAATGATTAAATTCGGCGTGTTGTTGTATATCAATCTTACAGAAACTTGGAGGAGTTAAGTTCTTTAGCTCTTGATGTTGAAATACAAGTAAAGAGTAAAGAACTTTTGGATAAAACCCATATACAACAAAGACCCCCATTCCCCACAAAACAACCAAACACAAAAGCTCCACAAAATCAGCCCCCATCCCATCCCAAACCTCTCGTCCAAACGCCTCCAAAACAGCCCCTACAACCTGTTGTCCATCACTCCACAAAACATCCCCTAAACCTCCCCACACCTACTATCCAAAGCTCCTCAAAACAGCCTATAAACCTTCCCACTCCCATTGTCACAAGTACATGTCTATGTTGCCAAAGTTTTGATCATGTTGAAAGTGCATGTCCTAAGGAGAAAGAAGTATCTTTGGTTGATTGTCAAACATCATTAAGCATGCAACCAGAAATTGAAAGTGTTGTATTTGATGTATTTGACGAGCATGAGGATGTTCATAAACTTGGCATGAATGAGGTATGTAGCGTACCTCATGAAGTACACGAGGAAGAAAAAGAGGAGGATATTGTGCTAGAAAAGACATATGTAGAAGAATTAAATGGAGAAGAGTTGCTTGTTATGAGTAGAGTCTTGAAAGAAGCTAGTGTACCACAAGATCAACAACAAAGAGAGCTTATTTCTTACTCTCAATATACCATCCAAGAAGAAGTATGTTCATTGATCCAAGAAGGAGAATGTAGTGTCATCTATGAGGATCTTGACACTAGCATTGGCGTTGATAAGGACCATGGCAATGATATTGGCCTCGCTACAACAAGGGTTCAAATATTACAAACGGAGAGCTATTCACATGGTAATTCATCTCATGACAAGGTCATTCATTTTGATCCAAGAAGTTTAGTAAGTCTTTGTTTTTACAAGATTTGCAAAGATTCATTATATTGTAATATTACTTCTATGGATTCTTGTTATACTTTGTTGGAGGAATTAAAGTTGTATGATAGGAGTATCATGCTCCAAGAGGCGTTCTTATTACCACCTTGTGTCTCACGGATCAAGGAGGATCAAAGCACTCTTATGGCACTAATGGAGAATAAGTATCATGAATTTGAAGAACCAAGGAGTCTCATTCTTACACCAACGGAGGTTCGAAACCGTGATGATGTCATTGGATTATTCATGAGAAAACTTGGAACAAAGTGGAAGTTCATCAAAGGGATCTATGATGATTTCAAAGAATTTAAAAAGAGAATTTGTAATCTCTTCAAGGAACACAAGATGAAGAAGCAAGTTGACGTGTACAATACTTTTAAAAAGATCTCTTTTAAGAAGAAGGATGAGTTTAGAAGAAGAAGTGTTATGTAACAGTTTAGAAGAAGTTTTGTCTAAGTCTGAGGACAAAATTTTTTTCAACCGGAGGAGAATGATGTATAATCGCCCAGCTATATACATCAAGGTTAGCTAAGAGAACCTTAATCCAGCTAGAAGCTACAAATGTCGCCTTGGGTATCAACAACCACAAGGGTTTATTAGCTCAAGGAACAAAGCGTGAAGGACCTTGATGGTATTTTAGCTTACATGGAGTTATTCTTATATATATGAGGACATCAACAAGCTTAAATCACTCTTGGAGATAAAAGTCCTTTATTGAGTAATCATCACTCACGGGAGTAGAGGACCTTATCAAGTGCAGTTCGACCGATATTCTGCTCTATAACTCTAGATCCATACGTGTATTGAGGAAGTCATCCGAAGACAGATTGGAGTACATTGAAAGAGCTTTTCAATGGTTTTTGAATCTTGGAAAACGGACAAGTATTGAAGGAGTTATAGTCTTTTCTTTCTAGAGTTGTATTTTAGAGTTTTTATGATGTAATAAATGTGCAGCATGATGTAAGCCTCAAGGGCCTAGCTTCTTGATTAGTACACGTCCAAGGGGGCTTAGGATTACTATAAATACCCCCTTAGGCCTCTTGTAATTCATATCTCATTCAATAATATCAAATACAAATCAAACACAACATGATGTTGTTTTCTTTCTAGCTTTTGTGCTAGTTTTCGTTTCTCTTGAGGGAGAATCGATCCTATCCCTACTTCTAGCCTTGGGTTGGCATCCCTTGGTGGTGAAAGGTAGAATTGAAGAGTTCTTTAAGGTGGTGTGTCCATATCCTTGAAGAGTCTTCAACGCCATTATCAATTCTTTTGTTCATCCATTCGTTCATTCATCAACATTCACCCATTCTCACGTCAATCATCATTCAATCATCAAGAATCGTTCAAACATTCATCAAATCATCATTTGTTCATCATTTGATCGTTCTTCATTCGTGCATCATCAACCTTGGTAAACGAATTCATCATTCTTTGTTTCGTTTCCATCATATATTTCTTTGAGTTTAGTTGATTCTTTTGAACTAAGAGTTAAAGATTCTTATCTTGGTTTTTAAAGATCCTTAACTTGTGTGTAATGTGATCATCCCTTGATCCATTATAGATAAAAATTGGTATTAGAGCTTAGGACATTGATTCTCTTAGTTCTTGAACCATCTATTTGAAGTCTTTCCATCACAAATCCATCGCCCATCATCTCCCACATCTCACGCTTTCCATTAGCTCCACAAAGAACCCCATAGCCCAAACACAATCAAACCAAAACACAAACCCCTCTCGTCCCCTCCATACGCTAACCTCATATATGCAAGTTTCTTGTGATCTTTTGTTTCAAGTTTCGTATTCTATGGCTTGCAAAAAGATCTAGCATGAGTTCACGAAGTGATTTACAACGTTTGGAGCAACAAATTCATGATCTCACCGAACAAAGCGTAAAGGACCTTGATGGTATTTTAGCTTACATGGAGTTATTCTTATATATATGAGGACATCAACAAGCTTAAATCACTCTTGGAGATAAAAGTCCTTTATTGAGTAATCATCACTCACGGGAGTAGAGGACCTTATCAAGTGCAGTTCGACCGATATTCTGCTCTATAACTCTAGATCCATACGTGTATTGCGGAAGTCATCCGAAGACAGATTGGAGTACATTGAAAGAGCTTTTCAATGGTTTTTGAATCTTGGAAAACGGACAAGTATTGAAGGAGTTATAGTCTTTTCTTTCTAGAGTTGTATTTTAGAGTTTTTATGATGTAATAAATGTGCAGCATGATGTAAGCCTCAAGGGCCTAGCTTCTTGATTAGTACACGTCCAAGGGGGCTTAGGATTACTATAAATACCCCCTTAGGCCTCTTGTAATTCATATCTCATTCAATAATATCAAATACAAATCAAACACAACATGATGTTGTTTTCTTTCTAGCTTTTGTGCTAGTTTTCGTTTCTCTTGAGGGAGAATCGATCCTATCCCTACTTCTAGCCTTGGGTTGGCATCCCTTGGTGGTGAAAGGTAGAATTGAAGAGTTCTTTAAGGTGGTGTGTCCATATCCTTGAAGAGTCTTCAACGCCATTATCAATTCTTTTGTTCATCCATTCGTTCATTCATCAACATTCACCCATTCTCACGTCAATCATCATTCAATCATCAAGAATCGTTCAAACATTCATCAAATCATCATTTTTTCATCATTTGATCGTTCTTCATTCGTGCATCATCAACCTTGGTGAACGAATTCATCATTCTTTGTTTCGTTTCCATCATATATTTCTTTGAGTTTAGTTGATTCTTTTGAACTAAGAGTTAAAGATTCTTATCTTGGTTTTAAAAGATCCTAAACTTGTGTGTAATGTGATCATCCCTTGATCCATTATACATAAAAATTGGTATTAGAGCTTAGGAGATTGATTCTCTTAGTTCTTGAACCATCTTTTTGAAGTCTTTCCATCACAAATCCATCGCCCATCATCTCCCACATCTCACGCTTTCGATTAGCTCCACAAAGAACCCCATAGCCCAAACACAATCAAACCAAAACACAAACCCCTCCCGTCCCCTCCACACGCTAACCTCATATTTGCAAGTTTCTTGTGATCTTTTGTATCAAGTTTCGTATTCTATGGCTTGCAAAAAGATCTAGCATGAGTTCACGAAGGGATTTACAACGTTTGGAGCAACAAATTCATGATCTCACCGAACAAATGGAAGAATTTGGGATCCTTCAAAAGGGATCAAGAAGCGCAAATTCACGTGAGATACATCCTTATGAGGTTGAATATGAAGCACCTTATGAATGGAGTAAACGTTCCAGCAAGAAGAATGGAAATATTGTTCAAGAAGAGTTCTTGCCATTCAAAGGAGACTACATCAACAAACTTGAAAGAATGGAGCAAGGGAGCAAAGACGTGGTTGAATATACAATATAATTCAGGCGGCAACTATGGAAATATGCTCTTAAGGAGAATGATCAACGAGTTTTGGTATGTTACTCTCTTGGTCTTAATGATTAAATTCGGCGTGTTGTTGTATATCAATCTTACAGAAACTTGGAGGAGTTAAGTTCTTTAGCTCTTGATGTTGAAATACAAGTAAAGAGTAAAGAACTTTGGGATAAAACCCATATACAACAAAGACCCCCATTCCCCACAAAACAACCAAACACAAAAGCTCCACAAAATCAGCCCCCATCCCATCCCAAACCTCTCGTCCAAACGCTCCAAAATGTACCCTACAACCTGTTGTCCATCACTCTACAAAACATCCCCTAAACCTCCCCACACCTACTATCCAAAGCTCCTCAAAACAGCCTATAAACCTTCCCACTCCCATTGTCACAAGTACATGTCTATGTTGCCAAAGTTTTGATCATGTTGAAAGTGCATGTCCTAAGGAGAAAGAAGTATCTTTGGTTGATTGTCAAACATCATTAAGCATGCAACCAGAAATTGAAAGTGTTGTATTTGATGTATTTGACGAGCATGAGGATGTTCATAAACTTGGCATGAATGTGGTATGATGTATATTTGCCTAGTTATATACATCAAGGTCTAGCTACAAGGACATTAATCCAGTTTGAAGCTACAAATGTCGTCTTGGGTTTATCAAGGAAGAAGGCGTAAAGGACCTTGAAGGTACTCTAAGCTTAGTCCTCACACTTCTAAGCTTATATGGAGTTACTCTCACATTTGGAGGACATCAAATGAGCTTGAATCATTCTCAAGTCCTTATTGAAAAGTCATCTCTCACGGCAACCAAAGACTCCATCAAGTACAGTTCGATATTTTGCTCTGTAATTCTAGATCCATATCTCTATTGAGGAAATCATCAAAAGACAGATTGGAGATCTTTCAATAAGCTTTCCAATGGTTATTGAATCATTGAAAACGGACAAGTATTGAAGGAGTTATAGCAATTTCTTTCTAGAGTTGTATTTTAGAGTTTATGATGTCATAAATAGGAGATATGATGTAATAGTTGATTCTTGGTTTCTTGAACCCTAGGTACACGTCCAAGGGGTCCTAGAGTAGTATAAATAGACACCCTTGGGTGCCATTGTATTCATTCAATCATATATCAAAATACAATCAAACACATGATGTGTTGTTCTCTCTAGCTTTGTGCTAGTCTCTTCGTTTCTCTTGAGGGAGGACGAAAACTATCCCCTTCTTCTATCCAAGGTTGGCGTCCTTGGTGGTGATAGGAAGGAATTGAAGGCCTCTTGGTGGTGGTGTGGCTGTATCCTCCAAGATTCTTCAAAGAGCCATTATCATTCTATCATTCTAGTGAGTTTCGTTTGATTCATTAGAATTCTTTCGATTGCATTTTCATTGTTTCTATCTTTCATTTACACATCTAAAGTGCTAAATCATAAGATAGATTCATCAATCCATTCGTTTTCAACACCCTACATTCGTCCATTCATTCGTTCATTCATCATTCATCCGTTTATTCTATCATTCCCATTCATTTGGTAATCATCTTTCATAGTTCTTTCCATCCTTTTCATCCATTTCTATTCCATTTTTGGTTCTTTGGAACTTTGAGAAGGGAGATTCCTATCTTCGTTTTTAAAGATCCTTAGATATTGTGTAATGAGATCATCCCTTGGTCTCATTATGCATCAAAATTGGTATCAGAGCTTAGGAGTTTGATTCTCTTAGTTCTTGAACCATCTTTCTACAAAACTTTCCATCACAAAAACGTTCCTACCATCTCTCCATCACGCCACCCACGAGTTCTTCCAAGAACTCATCAAGAATTCATCAAGAAATCATAAAGAACCATTAGCTCCACAAAAAACCAATAGCCCAAACACAATCTGAACCCAAACACAACCCCCCTCCCCTCATCCCCACGTGCTAACCCCAAACCCATGAGTTTCTTGTGATCTTTTTTTCATATTCTATGGCTTACAAAAGATCTAGCATGAGTTCTCAACGTGAATTACAATGCTTGGAGCAACAAATTGATGATCTCACCAAACAAATGGAAGAATTTGGGATTCTTCAAAAGAGATCAAAAAGCGCTTGTTCACGTGACTACATCAACAAGCTTGAAAGAATGAAGCAAGGGAGCAAGGATGTGGTCGAATATACAATAGAATTCATGCGGCTATTATGGAAATATGCTCTTGAGGAGGATGATCAACGAGTTGTGGTATGTTACTTCCTTGGTCTTAATGATTACATTCGACGTGTTGTTGCAAATCAACCTTTCACAAACTTGGAAGAGTTAAGCTCTTTAGCTTTTTATGTTGAAGTAAAGAGTAAAGAACTCTTGGACAAAACCCGTACACACACAAAAACTCCACAAAATGAGCCCCCGTCCCATCTCACACCTACTAACCAAAGCACCTCAAAACAGCCCATAAACCTCCCCATTCCCATTGTCCAAGACGAGGAAATCATTGACCAAAGTACAAGTCTATCTTGCCAAAGTTTTGATCATGTTGTAAGTGCAAGTCAAACGTCATCCTATTATGAGCAACCAGAATTTGAAAGTGAATCATTTGATGTATTTGACGTGTATGAGGATGCTCATGAAGTATGTGATAACCTTGGCATGAATGAGGAAGCTAATGTAGTTTGTAGTATGCCTAAAGAAGAGTTTAAGGTGTATGACAATCCCTTGTATGAGGAGAATAATGATGAGTTTCGAGTATATGTCAACCCATTGTATGAGGAGGAAGGCGTGAATGAAGAAGAGCAACGTGATAAGATGTGTTCATTGTTCCAAGAAGGAGAAAGTAGTGCCATCTATGATGATCTTGACGCTAGCATTGGCATTGATAAGGACCATGGCAATGATATTGGCCTTACTACAACAAGGGTCCAAACATTGCAAATAGAGAGCTATTCACACGGTCAATCATTTCATGACAAGGACATTCATTTTGATCCAAGAAGTTTAGTAAGTCTTTGTTTTTACAATATTTGCAAAGATTCATTGTATTGTAATATTACTTCTATGGATTCTTGTAATACTTTGTTGGAAGAAACAAAGTTGTATGATAGGAGTATCAAGCTCCAAGAGGCGTCCTTATTACCACTTTGTGTTTCACGGCTCAAGGAGGGTCAAAGCATTCTTATGACACTTATGGAGAATAAGTATCATGAATTTGAAGAACCAAGGTGTCTCATTCTTACACCAATGGAGGTTGGAAACCGTGAGCCTATAAAGGAACAAGATCCTATGCCATCACTTGTTCTCATTTGTGAATATTTGGATGAAAGACAAGCACCATCGACAAGTGACCTCTCTCACTTATCTCTTTGGGATCAAGCTCAATTCGTGGATAACTACAACAACGATTTCGATTCTCATAGTATACAACATATTTTGAAAGAGTATGTACCATTGCAATGTAAAGAGATTGTATTTGTATACTTTGATAACATTTTTGTATGTAGTAGAAGTAGAAATGAGCATGTAAATTCTTTGGAGTTAGTCTTGATCATGACGAAGCATGAGGAGCCACAAGGAGAATTGGAGAAGTACTTGGAGAATTGTCCTTACCTCTCGTCCAAGAATGAGCTATCTCAACATATCTCATCAAATGGAGTAATTCAAGTGGACAAAAGGAAGAAAGGAACTATTCAAGAAGGATCCATACTTGCATCTATACTTGAGGTACTATGTCTCTTAAAGGATGCTAAAGATCATCATATTCTTTTATTTCCTATTCTCGCATCATATTTGTTCATTACAAATGGAGTTGAGAAAGGTGAAGTCTTATCTCAAGGAAGTTGTCCCATGGATTATTTTGGTGATATACTAATTGGAGAAAAGGAGAAGCTTCATGCTTATGGCTTTGCATTCATACTTGTTGTTATCATGAGGATATTTGAGCAAAAGGATTATTATCATGGAGGATTCATCCTTAAGCTTTGTGATTCTTACAAAGTATTGGAGTATGCTTCATATGATAAGGAGATCAAGCCATCATTATACTTTGAGATGAAGTACTTGATTCGTTCATCAAAATCAAGTCACTTGGAGGAAGCAAGTCCTTTGACTAAAGGAAGTTTTCTAACGAGGAGATACATGTTTGGTTCAAAATTACTTGAGCTTGCATATATCAAGGAGTTATATGAAGATGATGATGATTTTAAAGAAGTATTCAAGGTATGTGAGAAGCATCATCAACAACCCTTTCATATTAATCATGGATTTCTTTTCAAAGGGGATCAATTGTGTATTCCAAGGAGTGGAATTCGTGACTTCTTAATCATGGAAGTGCATGGAAGTTCTTTTGATCATTTGGGTCTTCTCAATACGTATTACAACATGAAGGAGTATTATTTCTGGCCTAGCATGATCGTTGACATTGAGCAAACGTTACAATGTTGTGATATTTGCAATCCTTCTATACTATATGGAGATGAAAGCTTGAATTCTAAGGTTGAAGTACCATGGATTCAAGGAAGTCTTACTATTGTCTTCATCATGAGTTACAAGCTTGTGAATCTATACTTTGAAGTTGAGAAGTTATATGAGGTTTCTACATTCTCTATGAATAAACGAGATTTGAAGTTCCATGATGTCATTGGATTAGTCATGAGAAAATTTGGAAGAAAGTGGAAGTTCAAGTCAAGCATCAAAGGAATCTATGATGATTTCAAGGCATTCAAGAAGAGAAGTTGTAAACTCATAAGAAGGAACAAGAGAAGTGATGTCAATAACACATATGGGAAGACATCTTATAAAGAAGGAATGAAAACAAGGAAGAAGAAGTGTTATGTACTGGTTTAGAAGAATTTTTGTCTAAGTTTGAGGACAAACTTTTTCAACCGGGGGAGAATGATGTATATTTGCCTAGTTATATACATCAAGGTCTAGCTACAAGGACATTAATCCAGTTTGAAGCTACAAATGTCGTCTTGGGTTTATCAAGGAAGAAGGCGTAAAGGACCTTGAAGGTACTTTAAGCTTAGTCCTCACACTTCTAAGCTTATATCGAGTTACTCTCACATTTGGAGGACATCAAATGAGCTTGAATCATTCTCAAGTCCTTATTGAAAAGTCATCTCTCACGGCAACAAAAGACTCCATCAAGTACAGTTTGATATTTTGCTCTGTAATTCTAGATCCATATGTCTATTGAGGAAATCATCAGAAGACAGATTGGAGATCTTTCAATAAGCTTTCCAATGGTTTTTGAATCATTGAAAACGGACAAGTATTGATGGAGTTATAGCAATTTCTTTCTAGAGTTGTATTTTAGAGTTTATGATGTTATAAATAGGAGATACGATGTAATAGTTGATTCTTGGTTTCTTGAACCCTAGGTACACGTCCAAGGGGTCCTAGAGTAGTATAAATAGACACCCTTGGGTGCCATTGTATTCATTCAATCATATATCAAAATACAATCAAACACGTGATGTGTTGTTCTCTCTAGCTTTGTGCTAGTCTCTTCGTTTCTCTTGAGGGAGGACGAAAACTATCCCCTTCTTCTATCCAAGGTTGGCGTCCTTGGTGGTGATAGGAAGGAATTGAAGGTCTCTTGGTGGTGGTGTGGCTGTATCCTCCAAGATTCTTCAAAGAGCCATTATCATTCTATCATTCTAGTGAGTTTCGTTTGATTCATTATAATTCTTTCGATTGCATTTTCATTGTTTCTATCTTTCATTTACACATCTAAAGTGCTAAATCATAAGATAGATTCATCAATCCATTCGTTTTCAACACCCTACATTCGTCCATTCATTCGTTCATTCATCATTCATCCGTTTATTCTATCATTCCCATTCATTTGGTAATCATCTTTCATAGTTCTTTCCATCCTTTTCATCCATTTCTATTCCATTTTCGGTTCTTTGGAACTTTAAGAAGGGAGATTCCTATCTTCGTTTTTAAAGATCCTTAGATATTGTGTAATGAGATCATCCCTTGGTCTCATTATGCATCAAGGTATGTAGCGTACCTCATGAAGTACACGAGGAAGAAAAAGAGGAGGATATTTTGCTAGAAAAGACATATGTAGAAGAATTAAATGGAGAAGAGTTGCTTGTTATAAGTAGAGTCTTGAAAGAAGCTAGTGTACCACAAGATCAACAACAAAGAGAGCTTATTTCTTACTCTCAATATACCATCCAAGAAGAAGTATGTTCATTGATCCAAGAAGGAGAAAGTAGTGTCATCTATGAGGATCTTGACGCTAGCATTGGCGTTGATAAGGACCATGGCAATGATATTGGCCTCGCTACAATAAGGGTCCAAATATTACAAACGGAGAGCTATTCACATGGTAATTCATCTCATGACAAGGTCATTCATTTTGATCCAAGAAGTTTAGTAAGTCTTTGTTTTTACAAGATTTGCAAAGATTCATTATATTGTAATATTACTTCTATGGATTCTTGTTATACTTTGTTGGAGGAATTAAAGTTGTATGATAGGAGTATCATGCTCTAAGAGGCGTTCTTATTACCACCTTGTGTCTCACGGATCAAGGAGGATCAAAGCACTCTTATGGCACTAATGGAGAATAAGTATCATGAATTTGAAGAACCAAGGAGTCTCATTCTTACACCAATGGAGGTTGGAAACCGTGATGATGTCATTGGATTATTCATGAGAAAACTTGGAACAAAGTGGAAGTTCATCAAAGGAATCTATGATGATTTCAAAGCATTTAAAAAGAGAATTTGTAATCTCTTCAAGGAACACAAGATGAAGAAGCAAGTTGACGTGTACAATACTTTTGGAAAGATCTCTTATAAGAAGAAGGATGAGTTTAGAAGAAGAAGTGCTATGTAACAGTTTAGAAGAAGTTTTGTCTAAGTTTGAGGACAAACTTTTTCAACCGGAGGAGAATGATGTATAATCGCCCAGCTATATAAATCAAGGTTAGCTAAGAGGACCTTAATCCAGCTAGAAGCTACAAATGTCGCCTTGGGTATCAACAACCACAAGGGTTTATTAGCTCAAGGAACAAAGCGTGAAGGACCTTGATGGTATTCTAGCTTACATGGAGTTATTCTCATATATATGAGGACATCAACAAGCTTAAATCACTCTTGGAGATAAAAGTCCTTTATTGAGTAATCATCACTCACGGGAGTAGAGGACCTTATCAAGTGCAGTTCGATCGATATTGTGCTCTATAACTCTAGATCCATACGTGTATTGAGGAAGTCATCCGAAGACAGATTGGAGTACATTGAAAGACCTTTTCAATGGTTTTTGAATCTTGGAAAACGGACAAGTATTGAAGGAGTTATAGTCTTTTCTTTCTAGAGTTGTATTTTAGAGTTTTTATGATGTAACAAATGTGTAGCATGATGTAAGCCTCAAGGGCCTAGCTTCTTGATTAGTACACGTCCAAGGGGGCTTAGGATTACTATAAATACCCCCTAAGGCCTCTTGTAATTCATATCTCATTCGATAATATCAAATACAAATCAAACACAACATGATGTTGTTTTCTCTCTATCTTTTGTGCTAGTTTTCGTTTCTCTTGAGGGAGAATCGATCCTATCCCTGCTTCTAGCCTTGGGTTGGCATCCCTTGGTGGTGAAAGGTAGAATTGAAGAGTTCTTTAAGGTGGTGTGTCCATATCCTTGAAGAGTCTTCAACGCCATTATCAATTCTTTTGTTCATCCATTCGTTCATTCATCAACATTCACCCATTCTCACGTCAATCATCATTCAATCATCAAGAATCGTTCAAACATTCATCAAATCCTCATTTGTTCATCATTTGATCGTTCTTCATTCGTCCATCATCAATCTTGGTAAACGAATTCATCATTCTTTGTTTCGTTTCCATCATATTTCTTTGAGTTTAGTTGATTCTTTTGAACTAAGAGTTAAAGATTGTTATCTTGGTTTTTAAAGATCCTAAACTTGTGTGTAATGTGATCATCCCTTGATCCATTATACATAAAAATTGGTATTAGAGCTTAGGAGATTGATTCTCTGATGGAAATCAGCCCACGCTTATTCCCCTAAGCCTAATCAAGAAGGCCCAGTTGAAGATCCATCATACATATAGGGTCCTTCATCAAAGGACTTTGTCCAATTCAGGCGCAATAAGGAAGAATCGAATCATTTATAAAAGATGGATTAAACATGGAGGATACAAAGTGGAATTGCAAAGGCCCATCCACATGGTGTGCCTAGTATTTCAAGAGGATGTCCAAACATCCTAGAGTTGGGCTCAACCTCACGCGAAGCCCAAGAGTACCACACGTCCAAGTCAAGTTTACCAGCCCAATTTTATGATCTTGATTTTTGGATGTATTTTAATTATTTTCAGCTTAATTAGTTTTTGGTGTGTTTATTTTAATTAGGCTAGAATAGTCGTGTGATTTATTTCCTAGTTAGGAATGGGCTAATTTTGTAACTAATCCAATCCGGATTAGGAAAGCCAAGATGATTAGGATAAGGTTTGTTACAAACCAACTCCCCCTAGGAGAAGGAATTCTAATCCAAGGAGGAGTAGAATAGATTAGGCAACTAGTAGTAGAACTCTTTGGCTTGCACGCCAAGTTGGAGAGTTTTAGTCCCTTCAGGACCCTCATAGTATAAATAGGGATGTAGCCTCTCAAGGCAATCATTCAACTCAATTCAGAAATATGAAACCCCTTAAGCTTTTAGCTTTCCCTCGAGTTTTTGGATAAACTCTCACCCTTTCTTCTATTGTTTCTTGGATTGGCACCCAAGTGGTTAGGAAGTGCTTGATCCTAGGTTGTGGTCTAGATCAAGTTAGCCCTAGGTTGTCCTTCTTGTGGATTCAATTAGGAAACCTAGAACTATCCGTTCTTACCTTTCTATCAATATAGTTAAGGTAATTACATTGTGAGCTTTCTGTCAATACAGTTAAGTCACAGTCAACTCTCTACCCTACACCCTCATTGATGCATAATGAGACCAAGGGATGATCTCAATACACAATATCTAAGGATCTTTAAAAACGAAGATAGGAATCTCCCTTCTCAAAGTTCCAAAGAACCAAAAATGGAATAGAAATGGACGAAAAGGATGGAAAGAACTATGAAAGATGATTACCCAACGAATGGAAATGATGAACGAATGGTTGAACGAATGATGAACGAAGGATGGACGATGTTTGAACGATAATGGCTTTGAAGATTCTTGGAGGATACAGCCACACCACCTTCAAGAGACCTTCAATTCCTTCCTATCACCACCAAGGACGCCAACCTTGGATAGAAGAAGGGGATAGTTTCGTTCTCCCTCAAGAGAAACGAAGAGAAACTAGCATAAAGCTAGAGAGAACAACACATCATGTGTTTGATTGTATTTGATATATGATTGAATGAATGAATACAATGGCACCCTAGGGGTCTATTTATACTACTCTAGGACCCCTTTGACGTGTACCTAGGGTTCAAGAAACCAAGAATCAACTATTACATCATATATCCTATTTATGACATCATAAACTCTAAAATACAACTCTAGAAAGAAATTGCTATAACTCCTTCAATACTTGTCCGTTTTCAATGATTCAAAAACCATTGGAAAGCTTATTGAAAGATCTCCAATCTGTCTTATGATGATTTCCTCAATAGACGTATGGATCTAGAATTATAGAGCAAAATATCGAACTGTACTTGATGGAGTCTTTTGCTGCCGTGAGAGATGACTTTTCAATAAGGACTTGAGAATGATTTAAGCTCATTTGATGTCCTCCAAATGTGAGAGTAACTCCATATAAGCTTATAAGTGTGAGGACTAAGCTTAGAGTACCTTCAAGGTCCTTGACGCCTTCTACCTTGATAAACCCAAGACGACATTTGTAGCTTCAAATTGGATTAAGGACCTTGTAGCTAGACCTTGATGTATATAGCTAGGCAAATATACATCATTCTCCCCCGGTTGAAAAAGTTTGTCCTCAAACTTGGAGCATCACTCTCTTACTTGCCTTCTTCACAAAAATCACAAACTTTCTTCTTAAAGGCTTTGAAATCGTCATATATCCCTTTGATGAACTTCTTCATCTTTCTCCCAAGTAATCCATGGGCATTATAAGACTTGGATCCTCGAACTTTCTCCATGAACGTAGAGATTCCATGAAGCTTCTTTGTTTCCAAGTCAAGCTTCACCACTTCTCCTTCACTATTTAGCATGAAACAACCTACTTTGACGGCTTTAGCTTCTCGGCTCCTTCGAATCGTTGGCTCTTCAACCATAAGATTCACGTTGATATCTCTTGGGTGCACATGGAAGATACGCTTCATAGGAGAATTCAAAATTGGGTGCTTGCTTGGATCCGATTTGCTTCCCTCCGAGTTGGCAAGAACAAGACCCTTATGCTCTTCATACCCATGATATTCCTCCTTCATAATCGTTACAATGCTGATTTCATCCTCCTTAGGCTGTGTGGTATAAGATGGAAGTAGAGATGTCTCTTGATGCATGATATTCCTATCAAGCAACTTTGGTCTTTCCAACAAAGTATGACAAGTATCCATAGAAGTAATATCACACCATAATGAATCTCTACAATTCTTATAAGTGGGAAGACTTACTAAACTTCTTGGATCCTCATGAATGTCTTTGTCATGGCTTGGCTTTTGTGTAGGGGCGTCAATGTAACCATAGGAGGCACAACTTTCTCCTTCTTTGATCAATGAACATACTTCTCCTTTGTTGGTACAATGAGAGATCTTGCACTCTCTTTGTCGATGTTCATTCGGCACACATACTTCTTTCAAGGCTCTCCTTGCCACATGCCACTCTTCTACATACTCCTCTTCTACTACATTTTCCTCCTCAAATAATTCATTATCATACGTTTGGTACTCAACCAAAGACACATCTTTCTTCTTGTTAGGACACTCCAAATCAATGTGACCTAAACTTTGGCAATGACAACATCTCCTTTGTCTTTCAACATCGAGAGCTAAAGAACTTAACTCTTCCAAGTTTGTGAAAGGTTGATTTACAATAACACGTCGAATGTAATCATTAAAACCAAGAAACTAACATACCAAAACTCGTTGATCATTCTCCTTAAGGGCATACTTCCATAGTTGCCACTTAAATTCTATTGTATATTCAACCACATCCTTGCTCCCTTGCTTTATTCTTTCAAGATTGTTGATGGAGTCACCTTTGTAATCGGATGGCAAGAAATCTTCTTGAACTTTCTTCCCATTCTTTTTGTTGGAATGTTTACTCCATGCATAAGGTGCTTCATATTCAACCTTAGAAGAGTGAACCACACGTGATTTTGTGCTTCTTGACCCCTTTGGAAGAATCCCACATTCTTCCATTTGCTTGGCAAGATCATCAATTTGTTGCTTCGAGCATTGTTAATCACGTTGGGAATTCTTGCTAGACCTTTTGCAATCCATTAGAACCTATCTTGATTCAAAAGATCACAAGAAACTCATGGTAGGATGGTTAGCATAGAAGGGACGTGAGGGGGGGAATTGGTTGGATTTGTGTTTGGGCTCTCGGGTTCTTTGTGGAGTTTAGTAGGGACGTGTGATGGAGGATGGATTTTGTGATGGACGTGTGATGGTAGGGGTGATGGGGAACGTGTGGGAGAGGGAAAGATTGTAAAAAGATTGTTTCAAGAACTAAGAGATTTCAAACTCCTAAGCTCTGATACCAAATTGATGCATAATGAGACCAAGGGATGATCTCAATACACAATATCTAAGGATCTTTAAAAACGAAGATAGAAATCTCCCTTCTCAAAGTTCCAAAGAACCAAAAATGGAATAGAAATGGACGAAAAGGATGGAAAGAACTATGAAAGATGATTACCCAACGAATGGAAATGATGAACGAATGGTTGAACGAATGATGAACGAATGATGGATGATGTTTGAACGATAATGGCTTTGAAGATTCTTGGAGGATACAGCCACACCACCTTCAAGAGACCTTCAATTCCTTCCTATCACCACCAAGGACGCCAACCTTGGATAGAAGAAGGGGATAGTTTCGTTCTCCCTCAAGAGAAACGAAGAGAAACTAGCATAAAGCTAGAGAGAACAACACATCATGTGTTTGATTGTATTTGATATATGATTGAATGAATGAATACAATGGCACCCTAGGGGTCTATTTATACTACTCTAGGACCCCTTGGACGTGTACCTAGGGTTCAAGAAACCAAGAATCAACTATTACATCATATATCCTATTTATGACATCATAAACTCTAAAATACAACTCTAGAAAGAAATTGCTATAACTCCTCCAATACTTGTCCGTTTTCAATGATTCAAAAACCATTGGAAAGCTTATTGAAAGATCTCCAATCTGTCTTTTGATGATTTCCTCAATATACGTATGGATCTAGAATTATAGAGCAAAATATCGAACTGTACTTGATGGAGTCTTTTCTTAGTGAGAGATGACTTTTCAATAAGGACTTGAGAATGATTTAAGCTCATTTGATGTCCTCCAAATGTGAGAGTAACTCCATATAAGCTTAGAAATGTGAGGACTAAGCTTAGAGTACCTTCAAGGTCCTTTACGCCTTCTACCTTGATAAACCCAAGACGACATTTGTAGCTTCAAACTGGATTAAGGACCTTGTAGCTAGACCTTGATGTATATAGCTAGGCAAATATATACATCACTCATTCCAACGCCACCACCTCCTCCTCAAAACCCCAACAAATCGTCTCCCTTCCCCTCTCTCAAACGCCAACTCTCTCTTCCCTCTCTCTCCATAACAACCTTCTCTCTCCTCCAACAACCTAACAACCTCCCCCTTTCTCTCACATCAAATGCCAACTTCACCCTCTCCCGTCTCCTTACCTCACGCCATCCTCCCCCTCTCTCCCCCATCCTAATGTCAATCCCCTCCTAACCTCCATCCAAGATTCCTCTCATTCATCCCCTTCCTGTTCAAGATTCAATCTTTCTTGAATCTTGAAACCACAAAAGCCCTCTCGGCAAAACATCCTCCACAAAGAACCCTAATTCACGAGAACCTTCCCCTTCTCTCCCCCTAATCTTGTGAACCATCCCCCCTTTCTGTTGTTTGGTTACACGTGTTTTATGTATTATTGGAATCAAGAACCTTTCTTGATCCGGTAATACATCAAAAGTGGTATCAGAGCTCTAGGTTATTGTTGAGTGTAAAACAAACACGTAACCTTCAAATCCAAAGGCTTAACCTGCAAGTCTAAAGCTTAACCTGCAAGTCCAAAAGCTTAACCTGCAAGTCCACAAGCTTAACCTGCAATACCAAACACGTAACCTTCAAACCTTCAGTACCAACCTGCAACCCAAAGCTCCACGAACAACCCAGACACATTACCCTCCCTACCCAACGTCAACTGGACGTTCCAAACCCCTTCCATGGCATCTGACAGCAACAGTCAAGAAGGTGGAAATCCTACGGAGCAATGGAAACAAGAAAAGGCAGTAATGGAAGCAAGAATCGCTTATCTTTCTGATCAACTAAAGCGATACATGGACTCGCATTCGTGACACTACGGGGCAAGAAGGAAGAAGCCGTCCCAGCCCTAGCGGCCCGAGCACTCTCGCTCAAGCAGGAGGTCACGTCGCCCTAGACCCCCTCCAAGGGAAGAAAGACTCGACTTCAAAGTTGACATCCCTGAATTCGACGGTAATCTTGATCCTGAAATCTTTCTCGATTGGATCCAAACTGTCGAACGAGTCTTTGATTTGAAAGATGTCGCTGATGACAAGAAGGTTAAGTATATTGCTTTAAAACTTCGAAAGCATGCTAGTATATGGTGGCCGGACTAATTTACAGGAAAAGAGACAGCATGCCGGGAAAGAAAAGATCCGTACTTGGTTAAAGATGAGAAAGAAACTTCATTCAAAGTTTCTACCTGCAAGCTACTTCAAAGACAACTACTTCCGTCTACAACAACTATCCCAGGGATCTAAATCTGTTGAAGAATATACTAAGGAGTTCGAACACCTACTCTGGAGGTGTAACCTGAAAGAAGATGAACCTCAAACTCTTGTGAGGTATCTTGCTAGCTTGAACGAATACATAAGGTATGTGGTGGAACTTCAACCTTATGAAACTCTTGATGAATTGAGTACTTTGGCTAACAAAGTGGAACAGCAAAAGAAAAGAAGAGGCAAAGAGGCGCCAACCAGAAACCCTAGCTCTCAAAGGGTCAACTACTCGCCTCAAACATATACTCCACAAAAAAGCCAAACCCACTCCTATCCGTCCGCCACAAAAACGCCCACCCCTACCCCTCAAACCGCCCCTAGATCCGTCCCAGCTCCACCCACGGACAAAAAGAGGTGTTTTAGGTGTCAAGGGCTCGGTCATATTGCTTCAGAATGTCCAAACAAGAGGGCAATCACATTGTTAGAATTTCAGAATGATCTGTTTGAACCCGAAGCGACGGATGTCGATGAGGAAACCCACGCTTGCCACAACGATTCTGAAGAAGAGGTCGTGGAAGAACCAAATCAAGGAGAGATGCTGGTTGTAAGGAGAATACTGAGTAGTTCTCCAGTCCCTGAAGACCTGCAACAACGGGAAGCTATCTTCCATTCCCGCTGCATCGCAAGGAAAGTTTGTTCTTTGATAAATCGATGGTGGAAGCCGTACTAATGCGCTTCAACTACTATGGTGAACAAACTTGACTACCTCTGAGCCCACACCGCACGCCATACACAGTCCAATGGATCAACTCGGGTAAAGGCTTAAAGGTAACTCAGCGCTGTTTGGTAAGCTTTTCTATTGGAAAGTCTTATCAGGATTCTATCTGGTGTGATGTATTACCTATGGAAGCCTGTCATATTCTGCTTGGAAAACCCTAGTTATTTGACAGGAGTGTAACACATGGTGGTAGAGCTAACACCTACACATTAATGGTGAAAAACAAGAAGGTCACGTTAGCTCCCCTAAAGACATCACCAACGGCTCCTAAGAACGACTCAAAAATCATATCTTTCATGGTCACTGAACGCCCTGAGATCAGTGAACAAAAGGAAATTGTTCTGTCACGTCTTGACCACGCAAAAATTGAAAAGAATTCTCCTATTGACGCTGATCATGAGAATTCTGTGGTGCAAGCCTCAAAGGAGTCCAGTCAACGTGAGCTTCAATCTGTGGAAGATCACGTGAACCCTAATACTGCCCCAAGGGTTCGAAATACAGCTGTTGGTCACGCCAAAGGTATGGTCAAAGAGGAAACTGTTCTTCCAAGTTCCCTAGTGATCGCAAAGGAAGTTAATCTGGTTCAGAATCAGCTAGGGATTATTGCTGCACAAATCCCAAAAACCCTCCCTGTATGGTTAGTCACACCTTGTGATCTGATCTATGTTCTTTATACTATTATGAGGCTTATGAATCAGGTTCTAAGTCCCTTCATCAGCAAGTGTGTCCATGGCACGCTCCTACACAACAAGACTGTGAAAGATCGAATCTTTCACCATATAGAGGTACACGTGAAGGTCCTGATTCACGTAGAGACTCCTGTGATGTATTACCGGATCAAGAAAGGTTCTTAATTCTAATAATACATGAAACACGTGTAACCAAACAACAGAAGGGGGGGATGGTTCACGAGATTAGGGAGAGAAAAGGGGAGGGTTCTCGTGAATTAGGGTTCTTTGTGGAGGATGTTTTGCCAAGAGGGCTCTTGTGGTTTCAAGATTCAAGAAAGATTGAATCTTGAACAGGAAGGGGATGAATGAGATGAATCTTGGATGGAGGTTAGGAGGGGATTGACGTTAGGATGGGGGATAGAGAGGGAGGATGGCGTGAGGTAAGAAGAGGGGAGAGAGTGAAAGTTGGCGTTTGATGTGAGAGAGAGTGTGAGGTTGTTAGGTTGTTGGAGGAGAGAGAAGGTTGTTATGGAGAGAGAAGGAAGAGAGGGGTGGCGTTTGAGAGAGGGGAAGGGTGACGATTTGTCGGGGTTTTGAGGAGGTGGAGGTGGCGTTGGGATGAGGGGGTGGGATAGAGAGTTGAATGTGACTTAACTGTATTGACAGAAAGCTCACAATGTAATTACCTTAACTATATTGATAGAAAGGTAAGAACGGATAGATCTAGGTTTCCTAATTGAATCCACAAGAAGGACAACCTAGGGCTAACTTGATCTAGACCGCAACCTAGGATCAAGCTCTTCCTAACCACTTGGGTGCCAAACCAAGATACAATAGAAGAAAGGGTGAGAGTTTATCCAAACACTCGAGGGAAAGCTAAAAGCTTAAGGGGTTTCATATTTCTGAATTGAGTTGAATGATTGCCTTGAGAGGCTACATCCCTATTTATACTATGAGGGTCCTGAAGGGACTAAAACTCTCCAACTTGGCGTGCAAGCCAAAGAGTTCTACTACTAGTTGCCTAATCTATTCTACTCCTCCTTGGATTAGAATTCCTTCTCCTAGGGGGAGTTGGTTTGTAACAAACCTTATCCTAATCATCTTGGCTTTCCTAATCCGGATTGGATTAGTTACAAAATTAGCCAATTCCTAACTAGGAAATAAATCACAGGACTATTCTAGCCTAATTAAAATAAACACACCAAAAACTAATTAAGCTGAAAATAATTAAAATACATCCAAAAATCAAGATCATAAAATTGGGCTTGTAAACTTGACTTGGACGTGTAACCTTGGTGTTTTGGGCTTGGCGTGACCTTGGCCCATCTTCTAGGATGTTTGGACACCCTCTTGAAATAAGCTACACACCATATGAATGGGCCTTCGTAGTTCAACTTTGTACCTTTCTTCGTTGGGCCATTTGATGTAGTTGAACCAAATATGCCCTGTTGGCCCTTTATGAGTCGAAGTCCTTTGATGAAGGACCCTATGTGTATGATGGACCTTTAATTGGACCTTCTTGATTGGGCCTAGGGGAATAAGCGTGGGCTGATTTCCATCATTCCCCCCTAGTTGAAAGAAGTTTGTCCTCAAACTTGGAGATTCAAGTTCAAAGACTTCAACTAACCCAACTGTAATCTTCACATGGATCAGGACCTCCACATGAATCATGATTGTGCCAATGACCTCCACGTGAATCAGGACATTCACGTGAACCATGGTTGCGTCAATAATCTCCACGTGAATCAGTGTCTTCACGTGAACTGTGACTCCTTCGATAGATTGACATCCGTTATCCTCCATGAACCTTGGGTCCCCAAAGGTGAGACCAAGGCTAGGTAGATCTCTAGTATTCTTCGTTAGTTGACAAGAACTCGACGGACTGAAAGAGATCTTATTAATGTATAAGCGGAGTTGGCTTCCATTATCTTCCATGAATCTAGGATCACCGAACTTCTCCCCGTAATAAGCTAAGCGGCGACCTTCCTGAGATAGAACAGATAAAACAGCTCCAATATCAACTCCAAAAGCATCACACTCAACCTCAAACTTCTTATCAACGTTCGAGAGGGCTGGGACCGGTGTGGTGCAGAGTCGTTCCTTGATGGTGTTGAGAACATGTTGAGCTATTGGGGTCCACGAAAATAGCTTGTTCATAGGTGACTCCTTCACAAACCTCCTATAGAAAGAGGTCAAGCCGAGGAAGCTTCGATCACCATGAGTTCTAATTGGAGTAGATCGCTTCTTGATAGCTTTGACTCTTTCTTCATCAACCTTGAACACTCCAGGCGAAAGAGCATAGCCTAGAGAGACTATGTTGTTGATGAAGATGCCATACTTGGGTAGATTTTGATGTAGATTCGCGTGAGCTAAGGTCCCCAAAACAGATGGGAGGTGAAAGATGTGACCTTTCTCACTCTTGATATTCACAAGTATATCACCCAAGTAGATAACAATACACTTGCTAATAAGGGGCTTCAAAACCTGATTCATTAGTCTCATAAAAAGTGATGGAGCATCAGTTAGATCAAAAAGCTTGACTAACCACTCATGGAGATCTCCCTTAGTTTTGATAGTAATGTCCCCTTTTTGAATCTGAATCTGATTGTACCCACTTTGTAGATTAATCTTTGGAAGAACGTTGGTACCATAAGACTCATCCACTAGATCTTCAATTCTAGGAAACCTGTACTTGATAGGACTCTTGCTGATGCACAGACTTTGGTTTCCTTCTTCTCTTGGAACCAAAAGGGTAGGGAGAGCGCATGGACTGAGATTTTCCCTAATAAGACCCTTTGCTTGAAGATCATCAGCTTGCTTTTGAACCGTTGGAGGTTCAATAGGGTTCTCGTGAGTTGTCTTCTCATGAATCACGACAGGTCTAGGGAACAAATCAGCTTGAACATCACGTTGGGATGGGTGGGTGACGAGTGGATGACCCTTTTCGAGACTAGGGTTCTCGTTGGTGGAATTTTCGTGGCTAGGTTTTGTGTTTGGATTTAAGGGAGTGATCTCCTTATGCTCACTAAACTCAGGGTGTTCAGTGGTCATAGAAGTGATGGGATTTGGATCACTCTCTTTGGGTGCGGATGGGTTGGCTATTTTTAGAGGAGCTAGGGTGATTTTCTTGTTGTTGAGCCTGAAAGTGTAGGTATTGGCTCTTCCATCATGTATCACGCTCCTATCAAATAACCATGGTCTTCCCAGCAGAATATGACAAGCATCCATAGGCAAAACGTCACACCATAAAGTATCTTGAAAAGATTTGCCAATGGAAAAGCTTACCAAACATCTTTGTGTTACTTGTAAACCTTCACCTTGATTGAGCCACTTGATGGTGTAGGGATTTGGATGTGGACTGGTTTCCAGCTGAAGTTTGTCCACCAAAGTTGTTGAAGCCACATTGGTGCAGCTTCCTCCATCAACGATTAAGGAGCAGACCTTTCCTTTGATAGTGCAGCGAGACTGAAAAATAGCCTCTCGTTGTTGTTGGTCTTCAGGGACAATCGAACTGCTGAGGATCCTCCTCATGAAGAGCAATTCGTGTGCCATGGTAGGGGTTGGAACGCCAGTTTGACGTTGGGTAGGGAGGGTAATGTGTTTGGGCTGTTTGTGGAGCTTTGGGTTGCAGATTGGTACTGAAGGTTTGAAGGTTACGTGTTTGGATTGTAGGGTAAGCTATTGAAATAGCAGGTTAAGCTATTGGAATAGCAGGTTAAGCTTTTGGATTTGAAGGTTACGTGTTTGGTTTGCACTCAACACTAACCTAGAGCTCTGATACCACTTTTGATGTATTACCGGATCAAGAAAGGTTCTTGATTCCAATAATACATGAAACACGTGTAACCAAACAACAGAAGGGGGGGATGGTTCACGAGATTAGGGAGAGAAAAGGGGAGGGTTCTCGTGAATTAGGGTTCTTTGTGGAGGATGTTTTGCCGAGAGGGCTCTTGTTGATGTATATCCATCATGCCTCATTCTCAAACTTGGGAATTCAAGGTCCTTGATGAGTGCAATGAAGCTGTATGGGAAAACCCAAGGTCCTCGGTCTTGTTTTGAAGTGTGATGATGAGGTTAATCTTGTTCTTTTGAGTTAGTACTTGTGGTTCCCTTATCTTTGGACGTCACATAGTCCAGCCATGAAGTCAAGAAGAATGCAAATAGATAGAATGTCATTCATCCAAAATGATGTCTATTCTGTTTGTGTCATTATCTCAAAGCTTAGACTTCTTCTTGATGGGAATCTGCCTCCACAAGTCCAGTTGATCCAAGAGTGTTATCATTTGGTAGGAGCAATCAAGAAGGGCATTGATGTAGAGGGAGGTCAAGGACATTCATTCCTTGCGATGTCCTCACTTATTGTCTCAATATCTCAACATTGAGATCTCTCCTCCATCCTCTGCCTAAAGGTCTTTTGTAGAAGGCTCAACGGACCTTCCATAATGTCTATGCTTGCAAGCTTTGAAGGTCATTTGGATCCTGCACAGCCGTTTTGCTTCTGCCGTGCGATAAGGTCCTTTATTTGGACAGCCTTGATATTTTGGCGTTTTTTCAAGGGTATTTTGGTCTTTTTGCTTGGTATTCGGTTTTCTCATATTATGGGATGACCAAGGAAGACTCCAGCTGATTTGGAACAAAACCAAGCGTGTGTTTTCACTTGGCAACCAAGGATTGGGATCCAAGTGAAGGACCTTGCTCCAATGGAGAAGTGCCACGTGTAATGCTCCTATTGATCCTCTTTGCCACCCATTTGGACGAGTACTTCATGGTGAAGATATCCATTAGCCTAATCAATTATAATTAGTTTAATTAAGCATGATTAAGGGGGTTTCTTTATCGTTAGGAAAGCTCAAATTAGAGAGTTTAGCTACTAGTGTGCTAGCTTGCTTGTTTTCCCTTTGTTTACTTCAGCCGTCTATATATACTCTTGTAATAGCTACCATTATAGATAGATGACTTTGATGAAATAGAAAGCTTTGAGCTTCTTTGTTTGTGAGTATCTAAAACTCGCATTTCTACTTCAATATCTAGATTGGCAATCTAGTGGTGTTGTGTAGAACTTGATTTGATCTCTTTGGAAGGTGATTAATTTCTGTAACCAACGAGGTCATTCAAGCTTGCCCGAGTATCGATTCACTTGAAGGTGATTAAGTTCTGTAACAAGTGAAATCATACTTGATTCTATCTTTCCTTTCATTTGTTCTTGTTGTTTCTTTATCTTTGATGTTCCTTTGGCCCTTAAGAAACGCCATTGTTGAGCTAACTGGGTCTGAAGGCTCAAACAAAAGTTGATTTAAAAGTTTGTAAAATTTTGAGCCATTTGTTTGCAAATCTTGGAAGAAGAAAAACTCTTCTTGCCTTGCGGATACTTGTTTGCAAATAAAATTTTTTCTGAAAATCATTAGCAACATAGTTGGAACTTGCTGCTCCTCGAACTCCATACAATCCTCCTCATCACCTTAGTCATCATAGATGGGAGGTAGATCAAAACGAGCGCCATTCTCATCTTCCAAGTGGTAGCGATCTTCAAATGGATAGGAAAGAACCTCCATCTTCAACTCCTTTAGCTGGAAGCGAACCACCAGGAGGGTAGTCTCGCTCTGATACCACTTTGATGTATCCCAGACCAAACCAAATCAGAGTGCACTGATCTGGGCACACACCGAAGGACCTTCAGACCCAGTTAGCTCAACAATGGCTTTCTTAAGGGCCAAAGGAACATCAAAGATAAAGAAACAACAAGAACAAATGAAAGGAAAGATAGAATCAAGTATGATTTCACTTGTTACAGAACTTAATCACCTTCAAGTGAATCGATACTCGGGCAAGCTTGAATGACCTCGTTGGTTACAGAAATTAATCACCTTCCAAAGAGATCAAATCAAGTTCTACACAACACCACTAGATTGCCAATCTAGATACTGGAGTAGAAATGAGAGTTTTAGATACTCACAAACAAAGAAGCTCAAAGCTTTCTATTTCATCAAAGTCATCTATCTATAATGGTAGCTATTACAAGATTATATATAGACGGCTGAAGTAAACAAAGGGAAAACAAGCAAGCTAGCACACTAGTAGCTAAACTCTCTAATTTGAGGTTTCCTAACGATAAAGAAACCCCCTTAATCATGCTTAATTAAACTAATTACAATTGATTAGGCTAATACATATCTTCACCATGAAGTACTCGTCCAAATAGGTGGCAAAGAGGACCAATAGGAGCATTACACGTGGCACTTCTCCATTGGAGCAAGGTCCTTCACTTGGATCCCAATCCCTGGTTGCCAAGTGAAAACACACGCTTGGTTTTGTTCCAAATCAGCTGGAGTCTTCCTTGGTCATCCCATAATATGAGAAAACCGAATACCAAGCAGAAAGACCAAAATACCCTTGAAAGAACGCCAAAATATACAGGGCTGTCCAAATAAAGGACCTTATCGCACGTCAGAAGCAAAACGGCTGTGCAGGATCCAAATGACCTTCAAAGCTTGCAAGCATAGACATTATGGAAGGTCCTTTGAGCCTTCTACAAAAGACTCTTAGGCAAAGGATGGAGGAGAGATCTCAATGTTTAGATATTGAGACAATAAGTGAGGACATCGCAAGGGATGAATGTCCTTGACCTCCCTCTACGTCAATGCCCTTCTTGATTGCTCCCACCAAATGATAACACTCTTGGATCAACTGGACTTGTGGAGGCAGATTCCCATCAAGAAGAAGTCGAAGCTTTGAGATAATGACACAAACAGAATAGGCATCATTTTGGATGAATGACATTCTATCTATTTGCGTTCTTCTTGACTTCATGGCTGGACTATGTGACGTCCAAAGATAAGGGAACCACAAGTACTAACTCAAAAGAACAAGAATAACCTCATCATCACACTTCAAAACAAGACCGAGGACCTTGGGTTTTCCCATACAGCTTCATTGCACTCATCAGGGACCTTGAATTCCCAAGTTTGAGAATGACGTATGATGGATATACATCAAAGTTTCGAGGACGAAACTTATTTTAAGGGGAGAAGGATGTAACAACCGAGATTTTAATGATTTTTGATGATCTGAATTATTTTATTAAGTACTTTTATTAACTAGTGTTTTATCCGGTCAAGTGTGAACAGTCAAATTTTACATCTCAAATTATACCGAATAGCTTCCCGAAAATTATTTTTTATTACAATTCTTACTCAAAAATTATTCTGATAGTAATAATAATAGCAATAGTTTTCATATGACTCCTTTTTGGTATCACATGTTAGGCCAAAATTTTCACCGTCCCTATTTCTTCTTCTACTGTCCAAGCTTCATCTTTTCTACTGCTCCACCGCCCTGCTTGTCTTTCTTCTTCATCTTTTCTTCTTCTTCTTGCCCCCACTTCTCCGTCCAAACACACCAAATTCAAGCCACCCCAAACTTTCGGTGGCCACCCCATAAACCTTTGAAAACCAACTACAAACTTCCTTCTCCAAATCCCCTATATATACACACACATCCCCAACCAATTAGTCACCAAAAACATTCAAAAACCAAGTTATATTAGCAATTGATTACCAACTCCACCCTCATCCACCACCATCTCTGCCTATCCAGCCGCCGACGGCCACCACTTCCGCCACCTCTGTCACCACCGCCATTGTCCGCATCACCGCAACCCCAAATCGGGAACCAAAAGCCCTAATACAACCCAATTCACTCACCATTTCTTCCTCAGATTTAAACCAAATTCACTCCAAAAATCCTACCACAATCTTCATTAACATTCATTCAACAGTTAGCATCCGAAACTCCACTGGAAAACACCAAAATAGCCGCCCAAATTCCGCCCCGAAACCACCGCAGAACACCCCCATCTTGCGTCCTCTGTTTCCCCTGTTTTGGGCCCCGATCCACGCTTGACACCTCATTGCGCCTCCGTGAAACTCGGACCACGCCTCTCGCTCTTCCGCTCTCGGTGCCTTCATGGTCGCCACCCACGCAGAAAGCCAAGCAACCTCCTTCTTCCCTCTTGCCTTGTTTCGCATAATAGAAAGAGAAAAGGGAGGTTGTTTCCTTTTTATTTTGACTCCTACCATCAACATTTAGGTAAATTTCCAATTCCCAATTTCAAACTCTTACTTGGATTTTCTCATTATAATAATATCTATTAGTATTCTAATATTATTTTAAATCCCTATTTATTTAATAATCAGACAGAAAGTTGAATTTTATTCATCGGGAAGAATCAGGTATAATTCGATGACTGTACCTTCGCACTGTAAATTATCAATTTTATTATTTATACAATACTTATGCGTTATTTACCATTTATTGGTTACACATATAATTTTATGATTTTTAAAGTGGACCCTTATAGCATTCCCGGTACCGGAGATTGAGTTAGTAACCGACTCAACTATGCGCATAGCGAAAGACAAGATCTTATGATTATAGCCGGCAACATCATATATATTTATAACAGTTGAGGGTCTCACTCAAACATACATATATATTATCATATCAGATTTATTACACCTCTCTTCTCCTGTTTTATAAATAAAATAAATTTCGAAATAAAAGGGGCTCTTCCATATGTTTTAAATGAGCTCTTGATTTTATAAATTATTTTTACATTACAGTGTCGATTATATTGAGTTCCATCTCATTTTTCCTCCTGTGTTTTCATGTTTTGTTTTAGGTACCAAGGGAAAGGGAAATCCATCATCACAAGCATGACACCTATCACCTAGTAATTTATTAGTTTAATTATCATTTGATAAACTCACATAGATGGCTCGAATTAGTTTGCGTGTTTTATGTATGTTGAACTCATAGTTATGTTTTAATTTAGTTTATGTGATGATTATTTGACTTAGAATGTATGTATGTACCAATCTAGATATTTTATCTAACTAAGCATGTTTTTTTTTTCTCTTACGCCATTATATACAAACATTTGAAGTTGCTTAAATTATACTGAATATTGATTACAAGAATTATATTTTCAAACCCTAAAAATTTCTTTTCATTCTTACGCTTGTTAATGGGTTTTAAATCAATTATTTTCCTTTAAATCGAATTTATAATTTCATGTGTTTTTTTAATATTTCAAGTTGAGTTGAGACATTTTTGAATAACCAACTTAATTAATTTCTAAGTGTAAAAATCTCACTTTATTACTAGGTATGTTTATGAGTACGTTTTCCTAATATTATTTCTCTTTCGAAAAGTTTATGTGTTTTGTTGCTCATTTAAGTTTACGTTGCGTCAAGAGTCATATCAGTTTAAGCCTTGCTTTTCCATTATGGAGAAGCGGCGATAACGTCCCCGGCTTGTAGGCTTCCGATAAATCCAGATTAATTAAGATAAAATATGGGTAACTCCTTGATTATGGCCGGGACTGTTACAACCTTGACAATCTTGCACACATCAAATTGCTGAATTGCAACCCTGCAACTCCAAACCAGAGACCTGCACTCAACAGGAGCTCTATTCAAGTTTAAAAGGGATTCCACAGCAAGCGAAGAATCCATCCAAACCAACATACTTTTAACCCCTAAGAGACCACCCTCCTGAAGCGCAAGGAGAATCGCCCAGAGCTCACAAAAAAGCACTGACTCCCCCATCCCTCGATGGACCCCTTGGGCCACTCTGCTTCCCTGCCTCATGAACACCCAAGCAGCAGCAAAAACCCCAGAACGTTTGTTATAACTTATAAGCCCCATCCACCAAACACACCCCCTCCTCAGCCGACCCAACCTCAACTCCCCAACGGTAACAAAGCTCCGTACTGGCATTCACATGTCGCTTCTGGTTAGTCTTCTTTCTCTGTTGTTGCTCCCTCCACCATCCGATCTCCTGCTCAACCCGCTTTAAGATGCTCTCCAAACAGTTGGACGACACCACCATTTGATCAATACAGACTTCATTCCTTGCCTTCCAGATCGCCCACATTGTGCCAAAGAAGTCGCCAATCATAGTCCTCTTATCTTCCTTCCACCGTGATAAATAGGAAATCCAACCTTTCAACCAGTCCCACCAATCAACATGATGATTCGTCTCTGAACAAATACCTAACCTTGACCCTTTCCAAAGGTGCCTAGCAATCGTGCACACCCTAAAAAGATGCCCCACATCCTCCTGACAACTCCCACACCAACACTCCTTCGTCTCCACCAACTTCCTCTTCCATCTATTCATCCTAGTCGGCAAAGCATCCACAACACTCTTCCAAGCGAATGTCTTTATTTTAAGAGGCACCTTACAGTGCCACAACAACCTCCAGAACCTAGTTTCCTCCTCAGAAGGTACTCTACCACCCACGTCCTGCAACAGAAAAACAAAGTACCCATCCTTTACTGTGTACAAGGAATTAGTCTTACCCGGCCAGTGAAGAGCATCATGAAGACCCTGTTGAGGAGGAAACACTCGGGCAATCTTCTCCACGGATTTTCTGGTGAACATTTGATGCAGAAAGTTCCAACGCCAAACTCCCCCCCATTCGCCTCCCAAGTCACTAAATCCTCCACTTTCAGCTCTGAGAGCGCAACCTGATCCTGCCCCTCCCTGCATTGAAGTCCATCCCCAGGGATCCATCTGCCATCCAAAACTCTAACATGTTTCCCATCCCCTATACTCCATCGAAGTCTTGCTCTCACACTATTCACCACTTTACTGAGCCCTTTCCAGGTTGTAGACGAGGCAACCGGCGCTTTAGCTCCCTCTGATTGAGCAATTGGCGAAGAAACCCCATACCTTGCTTTCCAGAGTCTTGAGATCAACAAGTCCTGATTGTGATATGTTCTCCAAGCTTGTTTCAAGAACAGTGCTTTATTATAGGCCCCCACATGCCTTACTCCTAACCCCCCAACACCTTTGGGTTTAAAAATAGTTTGCTTATCCTTCCAATGGATGGACCTGCTCCCATCCACCTTCCCCTAAAGAAATCTAACAATAACAGAACTGAGCTGATCAACCACCCCTTTAGGGACTAGGTACACACTGAGAATATGTTGATGAAGAGCCACCAAAACTGCATTGATCAATACCAACTTCCCTGCCATCGACAACAATTGAAATTTCCAAGAATCTAACCGCCTTCTCACATCCTCCACCATAAAGCCAAAATGGTTTGTACGCTTTCGACGAATTCTTGTAGGGACACCCAAATAGGTTTGGAAAAAACCCCCTTCCGGATACCCGAAAATGACTTTCATGCCCTCCTTGTCTTCCTGCCCAGCCCCTTTAGAAAAGCACATCGATGACTTCTGCAAATTAATAATCTGCCCCGAAGCTAGGCTATACTTGTCTATAGTATTCTTCAAAGCTAAGCTTGACCCAGCGTCCAGCTTTGTGAAAAACAAGGCATCATCGGCGGAAAAGAGATGTGTGATTTGCAGCGCACCTCTAGCCACCTTAACCCCCTGCAGATTCCCATTCCTCACATCCTCATCAATTAAGGCAGACAGCGCCTCCATGCACAACAAGAACAGATAAGGGGACAAAGGGCCCCCATCCCTCAATCCTGCAGTAGGTACGATAGTCTTGGATTGAATGCCATTCACCAGCATAGAATACCGAACAGTAGATACACATCTCATCAGGATGTGCACCCATTTTTTCGGAAAACCCATCTTTTGGAGAACAACCTCCAAAAAATCCCATTGGATTCTATCATAAGCTTTACTCATATCCACTTTCAATGTAGCAAGCTGTTTACCCGTTCGCTTGCTCGCCATATAATGGAGAACTTCATGGATAACAAGGATATTATCCTCCTTCAATCTTCCCGGGACAAACACCGCTTGATTCTCAGACACCAGAGACCCTATGACCTTCCCTAAACAACCTACAAGACACTTAGCAATAGCTCTATACACCACATTACACAGACTTATAGGTCGAAAGTCAGTCACCCTCTGAGCCTTCGGCTTCTTTTTCAGAAGAAATATATTAGTATTATTCAACTCACCCACAAACACCCCATTGTTGACAGCCTCCAAAATGGTATCAACTACTTGATCTCCAATCAGACCCCAACAGTTCTGAAAGAACTTAGGCGGAATCCCATAAGGACATGGGCTCTTCCCAGGTTTGAGCTGCCAAATAACATTCTCCACATCGGCTCTTGAAAATGGTCGTAAAAGTAACTCCCGATCCTCCACAGATAGGGATTTTTGAATTACCCCCACAACCTGGTCCAATACTCTCCTCCGAACCTTGGCCATTTGCTGTTGAGGTCTAAAAAGCCCAGAAAGCTCCCGATAGAACTCCTCAACAAAGTCTTCTTCATTAAACGAATCCAACCCATTACTCAAGGTCATATAATGGATCCAATTAAAGGTCTGTCTTCGCTTATACCTCTTGAAAATGAACGCAGTTGTTTGGTCTCCCAACCCAGCCCACTGGATTTTACTCCTAGTGACCCAAAACTCATGAATCTCTTTAACCATGCTCTCCACATCTTTCTCTTTTTGCATAGCCCTTATAAAGGTCGAATCCATCATTCTAAGGGTGGCTAAGGATTCCTGAATATTTTGTAGCTCTTCCAAAGCGGTAACAGTTGGCTGGAACCTTTCCTTCTTTAGCTCAAACAACATGCTCTTCCCCATTTGTCCGATCATTCGTAGTCAGGTAACACATTTGAAAGAAGCACTCCCCTGCACATGAGCAGCCTGAAGAATACTCTCCACCCCCTTCATAAAACGATCCAACCTTGTGACCCAAGGGTCAAGCCTAAAAAAGGATCTTTTCGGTGCACTAACCCCTTTAATATGTAATGCAACTAATGAATGATCAGAGAACAAAATAGGAAAATTATGCACAAAGGAATGAGGAAAAGCAGTAAGCCAAGCAGCAGACGCATAAGCCCTATCGAGCTTTCCCAAGACCCAAATGCTTCCCTCATCCCTCATTTTGTTTGTCCACGTGAAGGGTGCCCCAGTGAAGGCCACATCATGTAAATCCAAATTAGCCTTCCACTCCCAGAACTGTTGTTCTCACCTAACAGTGGAAGAACCCCCTGTTTTTTGAGACCCATCTTCAACCTGATTAAAATCCCCAATTACAACATAAGGCCCTTGCAACCCACTTAGTGTAGTGGATAAGCGATCCCACACCTCCTGTCTCCCCTAATAATAGGGGCACCCATACACAAAGACAATGTACCATAAAGCAACACTCATTCCACTAGATTGAAGGATTACAAAGTTTACATCACCACAAACAACAGAAAACATAGACTCCTTCTTCCACCCCAAAATAACACCCCCTGCCCTACCAACAGAATCCACCCCAAAAACAAAAGGGAAACCCATCTTCTTAACAGACACACTAGCTTAATCAACAGACATCTTAGACTCAAACAAACAGATCACACCTAACTGTAGAAAGGAAGAAACCCAGCGGACGTACGGAATTGCAAAGAGGTCCGCCTACCTTAAACCTCTGCAATTCCATGCAGCAACAATCATGGTGACAAAGGAGGCAATTTTTGGGCTGTCTCCGCCACCCTTTCAGCAAGATATTCAAACCATTGATTACTTCGGTTCTTCTCCCCCACTTTTATGAAGGCTTCAAACTCCTTTTGCAGGATTATTACCATCTGTTCCTTCCTCTGCCGTTTGATTTTAGCCTGACAGATTTCCTCAGCAAAAACCGAAGTGGCCTCATCTCCCTAATCTTCCCCATCCAGCTCTTCACTTCTTTTCGGTCGTTGACGCTTGGAAAAAAGTTCCATCCCGCCCACAGTTGAATCAAACGAGCTAGATTTTGAGGAGTTAGACTTTTGGAAAGTTACGGTCTGTGTCAGCCCCACATAAGTCTCCTCCTCACCTCCTACATCAAACCTCTCATGTTCACCAGACCTTTCATACACCAGAGGCCATGAAAAATTCTCCTCCACTAGATTCTCCCCATCTCCCTCTCCCATACTCAAGGTGTCCTCCGACGAGGGATAATTTGGCGTATACTCAAATAGTCGTTCAAGTTCAGTATACGACACTTGAAAGAGACTCTGGGAGTATCTAGGGAACGGTTCCCAAGGGTCAACAACCCCTTCTAATTCTCCTGAAATAAAACTTGGATCCCCCTGCACATATATATATATGGTTCCCTTCCCCCCATTCGACTAAGAGGCAGGTGGGGATTCGCATAAATTGACCCCAATAAATGCAATGTTCCACCAACCCCCGAAGACGACAAACTCGACCTAGAGGTCTCCCCAATATCCCCAAGCGAAAACGACCCATCCCCATGTGGAAAAGCAGCAGAATAGAAGTGGGGAAAATTGTTATCCAAATTATTAAATGAAAGGACGGAATTGCCCTCATGGAGGTTACTTGAAGACGGCCCCACCGAGTTCAAACGACGGATTGCCTCACGAATAAGCTGACCTTGGTCTTCAGGAGGTCCAGAAGGGGAAAAGGGTCCCCTTAGCATATTATCTGGAGAAAAATCCATTGGGCCCCCACTTCTCTCCAATAATTCACTGAGCGTACTAGTAGTACGTGATTGCATGCTTAGATGAGAACCCCCCCATGCACGCATTCTGAAAAACCTTAGTTCGATTCCGCTCTCCCCTTGGACTGCCAGGCGTAAAGTTACTCCCTGGCCCACCATCCTGACCTTCATTTTCATTCCCCTGCCCCTGCTCACCAACATCCGTAGTACTATCATCCCCCACACTCCCCCAACTACCCCACTTCTATTCCCATCCTCATCCCCATCATCGTCCCCCCCATCACTTGACCTATCACTATCATCTCCCTGCTGTGCATCATCTTCCTCTTGCCCTCATCATCCCCATCCCCCTCCTCCTCAACTTCCTTATCTTCTCCCCCATCCTCCATTGGAACAACCGGCTGCCCTCCCCCCATCATACCTTGATCTTCCTCCACACCACCCTCCTCCTCCTGATCAGCATCAACATCCATGAGAACATCAGTATCAGTCCCCTCACTAGACTCCCTTCCAGCAGCCCATTCCAAACGGATGGCCCACCTTCCTCCCTTCTTCGTACCCACCTTGCCCTATCATGATCCAGGCGCCCTTGACCACCATCCGGCCCCCCTCGTCTTCTTCTAGCATCACTTGGCTCGCCCCTCTCGTCAGAAGAGATATCAATAACAGGGCCATACCTTCCCCTACAAACCCTTCCACCTCAAAAAATTTCGGGTAATGTAACTCCGGCTCGTTTCCAGGTGGGTGTTGGCGCTGACCCATTCGCAGGTGAGTAGTAAGGTAGCCCCTCTTAGTAGGAAAAGCACGGATCTTCCCAGAATAGGACGCACCCTCCCCAGGAATAATAGCATGCCTCATTTGGATGCTTCCAGGATCCTTGTCTTCACCTCCTCCTTTGCAACCAGCGTTGGTAACGCACACTCAAACCCATGGTGCCCAATTCTTCCACACTTTTTTTTACAGAAAATAAACACATTCTCATAGCGAAAGAAAACCCAGAACACATTTCCGCAATCATCTCTTGCGTAGGCTCCTGGAACCAAAGGCTTCGACAACTCCATATGTACGAGAACACGCACATTATTCAAAGAGAAATCTGCCACCCAATAAATATCCACATCCAAAACATCCCCAACAATCCGGGCTAGTTTAATGGCTGTGCTAGCCCATTTCTGTCGAAACGGTAACCCTTCAATTTGTACCCATATGATGTATATTTGATGGCCATATACATCAAGGACATCAAAGAAGACATTCAATATACATCATAGGAGCTTAATACTCGGTTATATGGCAAAAGAGCATCATTCACTCAAGTATCCCTTTCGTTTGAATGATTTCAACAAGGGCAGTTTGGTAATTTACTCTATAACTCTAGATATATACGTCTAATGAGGAAGTCATCCAAAGACATATTGAAGAGCATTGAAAGAGCTTCCCAATGGTTTTTGAATCTTGGAAAACGGACAAGTATTGAAGGAGTTATAGTCTTTTCTTTCTAGAGTTGTATTTTAGAGTTTTATGATGTAATAAATGTGTAGGATGATGTAAGCCTCAAGGGGCCATTTTCTTGATTTGTACACGCCTAAGGGGGGGCTTGAGTAGTATAAATAGACCCCTTAGGGTGCCTTGTAATTCATTCATTCAATAAACCAAATACAAACACAAGGCGTTGTTTTCTCTCTAGCTTTTGCTAGTATTTCGTTTCTCTTGAGGGAGATTCGAGTCTATCATCTTCTTCTAGCTTAGGGTGGCATCCTAAGTGGTGATAGGAAGAGATTGAAGCATTCTTGAAGGTGGTGTGGCTGTATCCTCCAAGAATCTTCAAGAGCCAAATCTATCATTCATTCATCCAATTCGTTCATTCAAGCGTTCATCCATCTTTGATTGATCTTTCAAGCATCAATCAACATTCAACCTATCAAGAACCATTCGTCCACTCCATATTCGTCCAACAAACGTTCAAGAAGTCATCGTTCATCATCATTCATCAATCGTTCCCTCCTTCAATTCGCCATTCACCCATCATTCATCAACACATCAATTGATCTTCATTCTTGGTAAACGAACTCCATCATCTTTTCGTTTATCTACATACCTTTTCATTCCATTTTGGATCCTTTAAGAACTTTGAGAAGCAAGATTCTTATCTTGGTTTTTTAAAGATCCTTAGCCTTTGTATAATTTGATCATCCTTGGTCTCATTATACATCAAAATTGGTATCAGAGCTTAGGAGATTGATTCTCTTAGTTCTTGATCCATCTTTCACCATCTTTCCATCACAAATCCATCCCCACCATTCCCCCATATTCTCTAAACCCATGAGTTCTTCCAAGAACTCATAAAGAACCATAAACTCCACAAAGAACCCATAGCCCAAACACAATCCGCCCCAAACACAAAACTCGCTCGTCCTTTACCCATCCAAAACCCCTAAACCATGAATCTTGCAATCTTTTTGCACCAAGATTGATCAAGATGGTCGATTCTAGCACATCCGCACCTACCCCAATGGAATCCCAAGAAGATGTTGGAGCTTTGAAGATGACAATCGCCAATCTCAACGAACAACTAAAGAGATACATGCATCTTCAACATAGAGAGATGCGTGATGATTCTTTTGAGAAAATCTCGAGAAGATGAGGAGGATTCTCAAAGTAGTGGGCGTTCAAGAAGGAAGAACATTTTGGTTTCAAAGTGGAGATTCGAATTTAATGGTAATCTTGATCCTGAAAACTTCTTAGATTGGATGCAACTGTTGAACGTATTTTTGATCTTAAAGAAGTTGATGATGAGAAGAAAGTGAAGTATGTGGCTCTTAAGTTGCGAAAACATGCGTCCATATGGTGGGCCAATTTGCAAAAGAAGAGGCAAGCTAAGGGCAAGGACAAGATTAGAACGTGGGATAAGATGAAGAAGAAGCTCCAAGAGAAGTTTCTACCACCAAGTTATCTCCAAGATAACTACTACAAGCTGACGATTGGTTCAAGGAAGCAAAAGTGTGGAGGAGTACACAAAGGAGTTTGAACATCTTCTTTGGCGTTGTGATATCAAGGAGAATGAACCACAAACTTTGGTACGTTATCTTTTTGGTCTTAATGATTGGATTAGATACATTGTTGAGTTGCAACCATATAAAACCTTGGATGAGTTGAGTTCTTTATCCCTTAAAGTTGAAAGGCAAAGGAGGAATAAGGGAAAAGAAGCCTTGAACAAGTACCAAACTCCACAAGAATCATCCCACCCTACATTCCCACACACGCCACAACAAACGTCCACATTCCCTACAAAACCCCCAAACACAAAAGCACCACAAAATCAACCCCCATCCATCCCAAAACCCCACGTCCAAGAAGCCAAAACTCTAGCCCCACGAAGATGTTTTCGTTGCCAAGGGTTAGGACATTATGCCTCGGAGTGTCCTAACAAAAGGATAGTATCTTTGGTTGAATATCAATGTGCTTTGTATGTTGATACTTAGTATAATGAAAGAAAGAATGAGGAGGAAGTAGTTGGCACCATTGACGTGAATGAGGAAGAAAGCGTGGAAGAGGAATGTGTAGAAGGGCCGGATGAAGGCGAGTTACTTGTGGTAAGAAGGGACTTGGATGTAGTTCATGTGCCGAATGACCAAGAGCAAAGAGAGGCTATCTTTCGCTCTCGTTGTACCATCAAAGGGAAAGTATGCTCATTGATCATAGATGGAGGAAGTTGCACCAATGCCGCTTCCACAACAATGGTCAAGAAGTTGCAATTGGAGGATATCCCTCATCCCACACCTTATACTATACGATGGCTAAGCCAAGGTCAAGACATTCGTGTGGATCAAAGGGTCTTGGTAAGTCTTTCAATTGGGAAGAATTATAAAGATTCCTTATGGTGTGATATTATTCCTATGGATACTTGTCATATTTTGTTGGGAAGGCCATGGTTGTTTGATAGAAGTGTCATACATGATGGGAGAGCCAACACTTATACTCTCACTCACAATCAAAAGAAGATTATTTTGACACCTCTAGCACCATCTCTTCGACTTAAGGAGGAAGAAAGCCACATTGTGTCGATTATGAAGAAGGAAGATCATCAGCATGAAGAGCATAAGGGTCTTATTCTTACAAACTTGGAGGAGAGTAATTCGGATCCAAGCCACCACCCAATCTTGAGATTTCCTATGAGGCGAATCTTTCATGTGCACCCTAGAGATACCCACTCTGATCTCATGGTTGAAAAGCCAAGGCTTCGAAGGAACCAAGAAGCTAAAGTCATCAAAGTAGGTTGTTTCATGCTAAATGATGAAGGTAAAGTTGTGAAGCTTGAATTGGAAATTAAGAAGCTACATGGAATCTCTATGTTCATGGTGAAAATTCGAGGATACAAGTCTTATAATGTCCATGGATTACTTGGGAGAAAGATGAAGAAGTTTAGAAAAGGGGTATATGATGATTTCAAGGCCTTTAAGAAGAAAGTTTCTAATTTTTTGTGAAGAAGGCAAGTAAGAGAGTTGATGTTCAAAGTTTGAGGACAAACTTTTTTTCAACCGGGGGAGTATGATGTATATTTGATGGCCATATACATCAAGGACATCAAAGAAGACATTCAATATACATCATAGGAGCTTAATACTCGGTTATATGGCAAAGAGCATCATTCACTCAAGTATCCCTTTCGTTTGAATGATTTCAACAAGGGCGATTTGGTAATTTACTCTATAACTCTAGATATATACGTCTAATGAGGAAGTCATCCAAAGACATATTGAAGAGCATTGAAAGAGCTTCCCAATGGTTTTTGAATCTTGGAAAACGGACAAGTATTGAAGGAGTTATAGTCTTTTCTTTCTAGAGTTGTATTTTAGAGTTTTATGATGTAATAAATGTAGGATGATGTAAGCCTCAAGGGGCCATTTTCTTGATTTGTACACGCCTAAGGGGGGGCTTGAGTAGTATAAATAGACCCCTTAGGGTGCCTTGTAATTCATTCATTCAATAAACCAAATACAAACACAAGGTGTTGTTTTCTCTCTAGCTTTGCTAGTATTTCGTTTCTCTTGAGGGAGATTCGAGTCTATCATCTTCTTCTAGCTTAGGGTGGCATCCTAAGTGGTGATAGGAAGAGATTGAAGCATTCTTGAAGGTGGTGTGGCTGTATCCTCCAAGAATCTTCAAGAGCCAAATCTATCATTCATTCATCCAATTCGTTCATTCAAGCGTTCATCCATCTTTGATTGATCTTTCAAGCATCAATCAACATTCAACCTATCAAGAACCATTCGTCCACTCCATATTCGTCCAACAAACGTTCAAGAAGTCATCGTTCATCATCATTCATCAATCGTTCCCTCCTTCAATTCGCCATTCACCCATCATTCATCAACACATCAATTGATCTTCATTCTTGGTAAACGAACTCCATCATCTTTTCGTTTATCTACATACCTTTTCATTCCATTTTGGATCCTTTAAGAACTTTGAGAAGCAAGATTCTTATCTTGGTTTTTTTAAAGATCCTTAGCCTTTGTATAATTTGATCATCCTTGGTCTCATTATACATCACCATAAGCACACAGATCGAAAGGACACTTCTTGTGGCCGCATATCCGCTTTAATCTTCTGTAAAGCCATGAGAGACCCATCGAAATTCACCGATCTTTGAGCCAACATGTCCAAGCAATCCTACGGATGCATGAACCAAAATGAGAATTTCTTTTCCCCCACTTTCTTCACACTCACCGAGCTCCTGAGAACCCAGTTAGCGTCCACCAAACGCTGCAAGGCACCCTCATCCCAATCCTTCCCATCAGTAACAAACCCTACGAACGTATTATCCAATCTGATTTCAACCCCCAAAGGAGGAGGACTCAAGTCAACTTGAGCCCCCATTCTCAGCTCCGCCCCAAAACTCACTGTGTTTCTCCTTCAAAAATCTCCCTCCATGCGCTTTTTTCTATAAGCAAACCCTCTACTCTGAGCACTCTGATAAAACCTTACTTTACCCCGACTCCCTCGAGAATAAAAGTGATGATAATGAAACCCCTTTCCACTTCCCTTCCTTTTATAGAAAAGATCCCCCTGGTCAATACGTTTATGTGGCCCTTTATCTCCTCTCTTAAATGGTGGTATATACAATGGCATTTTGGTCATTGTACCCCGTTGAAGAGACCCTGATGAGTTCCCCATCTCCCCCAACTACTTGCAATAACTCCGTACAATCACATTATGCGCACAGGGTGTGGAAAACTCCTCACACACGCCTACACCAAAATCTCTCCTGTCAGTCTGCACAATAACTCCACTAGCCGCCCCTACTCAACTCCACCTACCGACGACTCAAGTCTTCTCCACTACCTCTCCCTTCTTAAATACGTTAGAGACCTCCCAACCCAAATAAATTTATCTACCCTATCACTCCCACAACGGCCCAACACACAAGTCGACCCACAACCCCACCCAAGGCCCACACTAACAAACCTTACGACTACAGCCCAAACCTAACCAAGGATTCCAAACCCGGCCCACGAGCAAACAAAGACAGCAACACTCAATTGATTCTCGAAGCTTCCCACACCTTGGATTCCTTCTGGACCATCCGCTGCGACAATCTCAGCAGTGAACCTGGTAACACCGCCAAGACCACCACTCAACAGGCCAACTCGAACCCCACCACTCAACAATTTTGCTCGATCCTTACCACTAGCGAACCCCGACCTTTTACCCCGGATAAGTACCCCCAACTCCACACGTTGGCCTTTCACACAGAGACTTCACTTCCATAGCTCCCAACTCCCCCGACTTAGAACACTCAGGCCGAAAACAACAAAGCAAGCAGAGCCCCTATAGCCCGACGAACTCCCAGAGACCTCAGAACTAACACGCCCCTACCACGAGGGCTATAACTGGATTACTCTGATAGAACTAAGAGAAATTCTAGAGAGAAGTGAGAGCTGCTTCTCTCTCTAAACTTTTTCCTTTCTGTTTACATATAATAAGAATTCCTAAGTCAACCGTAAATACCAATATTGACCCTATATTTAATTAATATTATCATCAATACTATCTCACCTTATTTAAATTAATGAAGAACATTTTAAAAAATGTATATTTATTTCCAATTTTACCTCCACTTATTCCCATTTTAAATTACCACATAACAAACAAGATAACTGAGAATTCATAAATACATCCCAGTTTCCATTCTCATTATCATTCTTGTTATAACTTAACTAGTCTTAAATTCGTGCGATGCACGATGTGTAATAAAATAGTTACTTTAGTAGAAATTAAAAAAAATAAAATTAAAGGATAGTTCCGTCTTTTGAACTGGTGTTAATTTAAAAAGACCAATCCTTAAGGATTCCCAAATGTCTATTATATTTGTATTGGTATGTTTGGGTCACCCCAAATAATATATTACATTGATTTCAAAGGAAAAACAACAAACTTTAATACTACCACCATTTCATATTAATTGTCCCAGTGTTCTTCTTTGAGTAAAAATTTTTGATAGCAAAGTTTATCAAAAAATTACAACATGACATTATTATGATAGTATTTTTCGTGATCAATTCAATGATAGTACTTTTTTATGGTCGAACATTGTATCTGTTGAAAAATTAATCATATCAACGGACAATTAATATGGAACAGAGGGAGCAATAGTTATGAATTTTGTTTAGAATAAATGAATACTAATGATACAATATTTAACAAAACAGTCAAAGTATTTGAAGGTAGTAACATAGAAATATTTAAATAAAGATAACATAAAAAATTATTAGTGAATGTAAATAAATTATTAAAAATATAAGTGTCGTAATAAATTATTAAAAGATAATTTTAATAAATGAGTGTTGTTTCTTTTGTCTGTTTGAATTGTGGCTGTTGTGTTATAGGCTCGTTTTGGGCTGCAAATAATAAAAAAATATATCGTAAAGTTCAATTAAAGTAAATAAACCTATCAATATAACATTAGACTAACAAAATTTAAACTAAAAAATATTCAGTCCAAAAAATATTTTGTTGAATCGGCTCAACAAAACCTCAAACTCTAGCCCTAGGTAAACAAAGTAATCGACTTTCTTTAAAAATGGATTTTTGGATGGTAATATACCAATCTTTGGAGATATTGGATTGTAATATACCAGCCTTTACTATTGGACAACAATATCTTTGATCTTTGTACGTATGTGACATTATTATACTAACAATGGCTATAGAGGTGGTGAATCGGTCTATGTGCTGACATAGCAAACAAAGAGAAAAAAATCGGTCTCATCCCAGTAACCCGTTAACCCTTCGTTTTTCTCAGTGACCCAAGTTACAAGACATTGGTTAGTTGTGTGCCACGTCAGAACGTAGATCAGTTCACCACCCCCCTAAACATTGAGTTGGGGCCGATTTTTTTTAAGTGTGCTAGTGAGAAAAATGGAAGGATTAATGGGGTTACTGGGCTGGGGCCGGTTTTTTCCTTTCCGCCTGCCACATCAACACGAAAACTAGTTCATCATCGACTTATTCACTATTGGTATAATAATATCACATATGTATAAAAGTCAAGGATACTGTTGTCCAATAGTAAAACTCGGTATATTATAGTCCAATACCCCCAAATATCGATATATTACGATCCAATATCCCTAACAAAACATGTAAATTGAGTAACCTCAATTCATTCTATCATGTTAATGTTGACGTGAATTCCTCGCGTAAAACAGTAAAACCAACCCTCCCTCCTTTGGCCCTTCTCTATCCATGCATCTCACCTCGGGTAGTGGAACAATAAAGTTGAAAGTTCTTGATGACAATAAAATGGCAAATAGTTTTGGAATTGTTTTGAGCAACGTAGTTGTTAAATCAAGACCCGAGTTCCAATCTCAAAGGCAAACAAAGTTTCGGCTTGAACCATTTCAACTCCAAAGTGTGGAAAGAAGGGAATGGGCTTGAAACTGAGATATATGATGAAGCTAATTATTACATGAAAACTTGATAAAATGTTATATATATTGAAAATACGCACTGATAAAATCAAAATTATGAAAAAAATAGTATCAAAAATGTCTAATTTAATAGTCTTGAACTACTTATCCGAATTAAAAGAATGTAAGCAAATGTTATAATTATAGATAAAATATGGTTTGATGACTACAAATATAACTAAGTAAAATAACAAAAAGAAATGTATGACCAAAATACATTCTATGAAAGAAACAACACCAAACAACAATCCAAACAAAATACAGTAAAATATAAAAATAAAAAGCTAAAATATTGAAAATGATAGATTTTTTTTAATGATTTCTCATTTCTTTGATAAGTAATGGTCATGTAGACCCATTTCATTCATCTTTTTTTCAAAAAATAATAATAAAGTGCCTCTGAGCACTGGCACAATACATTTGCCCCCCTATGCATGCAAATAACAAGTAGCTTCCTTTGTCATGCTATAAAAGTGTCCCTTAAGTCGACACTACAAATCCATACCCCACCACTGCAAAATTAACAAAAAATTACTTAGGGGTACCCTAGCTTTTGGTGAAATGTTTTTCTGGTACCCCAACTTTTAAAAACTAATTTTGGATACCCTAACTTTTAGAATTAGAAATAATTATGTGAATTTCCGGCCAATGATTTGAATTTACTGGTGAGTTTTTGGCGGGAAATTGATTAAGTGTTTTTGTGGATGAAAATGTCTTTTATTTTCGTGGACGAAAATTATTTGAATCAATCGGAGTTTCGCCGGAAATTCACCTAGTAATTTCTAATCCTAAAAGTAAGGGTACCTCAAAATTAGTTTTGAAAAGTTAGGGTACCAAAAAATTGTTTCTTCAAAAGTTAGGGTACCTCTAAGTAATTTTTTGTAAAATCAAGTACAAATAAAAAAAATTATAAATACTCAAGCCCCTTGTAAATACTCGTTGGGAAATACCTCCTCACACTTTCAGAAGAGGAGAAACAGTGACAAGGACGGAGAGGGGAAGTCACGCCTCAGATTTCAACTTCTAGTTCTCTTCAAATTTCCGCATTCATCTGTTCGATCTTTCTTCAGTTTATTGCAGGTTTTGTTTTCAGATCTTCATCACTTTTAGTTTTTGCCTCCGCCCTCTCTCGCCCAATGTCGATTGAGTGGATTGTATGCTACGTAGCTAAAACCTGCGTGCTGCAAGGACGACATATAGATGGAGAAATGGGAGGAGAGAAGACCTGTGTTCAAGATAAAGGACGACGTCTAGTAGGATATGCAATTGGGAATTTTGGGGAGAGAGAAATTGAGAAGCCAAGAGTGAGAGAAGGGGCATCAGTTGGGTAGAAAATAGGGAATGGGAAACCATGGTTTTTGATCAAGATGAAGGGGTGGGATGTGAAGTTAGCGAGAAATTAGGGAATGGGAGAGGGTAGTTACAAATAAAGGGTTTGGGAGGAGTGGTGTTTGACTACTAGACTGTAAAATTCACATTAATTTGTTTATTTATCTAAAATTCTATTGGTTCGATTACCTAAAAATGTTCTTCTTTCAGAATTTAGTGGATCTCACCTACTTTCCCATTATAATATATAGATATTCATTCACATTCTCATTAGATACCAAACTGAGCATTAAAGGATAGCTATCGTAAGGGCTAAGGGGTAAGACAATTAGAGTGGAAGCGATTCACAAGATGCAAAGATGGGCATGTGTTGTATGCTATATAACAATGGAGGAGTTCAAAGTGGCTATATGCTTTCTCTATGCACCAACTGAACAACATGAACGAGAAGAAGTTTGGATGCAACTAAGAAGTCTGAGAGAAAATATATGTGAACCCCTAATAATCTTTGGAGATTTCAATGAAATCCTAGTACCTAGAGAAAGAACATGATGCACAATAATTTCGGAAGGAATGAGGCAGCTCCACCAGTTGATGCAAGACCTACAACTTCAAGATTTGAACATAGGCCAACAATTTACATATATAATAGCAAATGCAGCAAGCCGGATTGACAGAGCTATGGTAATGAGGTGATTATTAAGTTCCAAAATCTTAGGGCATATTGCGATAGGAGACGAGGCTATGACCATTTTCCCATTATTGTGGAAACACAAAATGTGAGATGGGGACCTATACCATTCAGAGTTAACAACTGTTGGTTAGAAGACCCCAAATTCTTGAAGATATTCGGGCAGGAATGAGTACAAATGGAAAATCTATCGTTGCATCAAAAATTGAGGCATATAAAAAAACCTTTGATAAAGTGGAATAAAGAGGTGTTTGGGGATATTGATTTGAGAATCAATACTCTGGAAGAGGAGATTGCAAAGATAGATGACATAATGATGAACATGGACTTGCAACAATGTGAGCAAAGCAGGAGAGAAGCATTTAAGGCACAACTTGGGCAGTGGCAGTTGAGAAAGGAGCGGTATTGGAAACAAATGTCAAGATGTAGATTACTGAAAGAAGGAGACAAAAATACTAAGTACTTCCATGTACTGGCCACTGTCAGAAGAAGAAGGAATATGACAAACAAGCTCAAGGTGAATTGGGAGACTCCGTCCCACCACGGGGAAATTGTAGAAGCCTTAAACCGACACTTCATGGAGATATATCAGGAAAAGAAGAAAGTAGCAGAATGTGACATCAACAACATTAATATGTTGTGCTTGAGTCAGAAGGAGAGTTTAGAACTGGAGCAGGTAATAACCAAGAAGGAAATATGGGATGCAATTCAAGATTGCGATCCATCAAAAGCTCCAGGGTATGACGGTTTCAACTTCAAGAGCATCAGACACCTATGGCCGGTGATAGGAGATGAGTTTACCTAGTTCATACTGCAGTTCTTTGAGACAGGATCAATGCCGCTGATGTATTAGTGATCAAGGTTAGGGTTTTGATCAATTATACATCAAGATAAGACATGCAACCACTCTTAGGGTATAGGATAGTTCACGTGAAAAGCTAGGGTTTAGTAGGGATTCACGTTAAAGATAGAGAATTTGGGATAGTTCAAGGGAATCAAACTTGATACAGAGACACCACAAGTTGAATCCCTAGGGCTTCTTGTTCCTTTACTTAGTTACAGAAACACCTTCTAAGTAAAAGAGACAAGCTCTACCTCACCACTTGAATAGCCAATTCAAGATACAATAGTAGAAAAAGAAAAGAGAAAGACTCTCAAGGATGAGTAAACACTCGTTTATATTCATATCTCAAAGCTGTGTGTTTAAAATGACTACAAGCCTTCCTATTTATACTAGACTAAGTCCTAATCCTAATAGGACTAATAACTTGACGTCTAAGCAGCCTAAATCCTTCTAGGATTTGGCATTCCTAATCCTAATTGGATTAGTTACAATTATATGAATCCTTCTAGGATTTGGCTTTCCTAATCCTAATTGGATTAGTTACAAAATTAGACATCCAAGACTAGGACTCCTTCTCCTAGACTCTTCTAGACTCCTCTAACTTGATGCCTAAGCTACTAGATATTACTTGGCATCATACTCAGCTAATAATAAGGAAAATACAACAGTAAACTTGCTACTAATAAGGAAAACACGAAAATCGTAAACTTATTCTTGAAAACAAAACTGTGATCTTCTCTTCTATTAAGCTATCACGTGACTTGGGTCATCCATCTTAAGTTGGGCTTGAATTTGGAGGCTTGGACGTGACTTTGGACGTCCTCTTTTAGCTTGCTTGGTTTGGATGTTCTCTTGGGCTTTGGACGTGACCTTAAGTTGGACTGATCTCCATCATCCTCCATGAATCTTGGGTCTCCAAAGGTGAGCCCAAGGCTATGTGAATCTCCATCTCCTTCCATGAACCTAGGGTCCCCAAAGGTGAGACCAAGGCTAGGCAGATCTCCATCATTCTCCCATTGTTGCAAAGAGTTTGCCCTCAAACTCGGTTGAATGAATTGGATCTTCTTATTGGGTGAGCGGGACTGACCTCCATCACCTTCCATGAATCTAGGGTCCCCAAAGGTGAGATCAAGGTTAGGTGAATTTCCATCAGCTGCCAGCCATTAATGTCACGTGGGTGACACCCATACCAAAGAAGGAGGATCCCATCGAACCGCAAGATTGGAGGCCTATTAGTATGGTTGGAAGCTTGTATAAAATTATTGCGAAAATACTCAGCAAAAGATTGAGAAGAGTGCTACCAAAACTAGTAGGGGAGACATAAATGGCCTTTGTCTTTGACAGACAGATTCTCGATGGTGCGATGATTGCTAATGAAGTTGTTGCTTGGCTAAAGAAGAAGCAAGCTGGAGTTCTCTTAAAACTAGATTATGAGAAGGCGTATGACTCAGTAAGATGGGATAGCATAGACATAGTGCTTTAGGTGATGAGTTTTGGCGAAAGATGAAGAGGGTGGATCTCAGCATGTAGCAAAACCGCGTCACTTTCATTAGTGGTAAATGGAAAGCCGAGCAAACCGTTCAGGCTGGGGAGGGGTTTGAGATAGGGGGACCCCTTGTCCCTTTTTCTCTTTGTTCTAATGGCAGAAGTCTTCTATAAAATGATGGCCAAAATAGTGATGTTAGGCCTTTGCAAGGGGTTTGAAATTGGAAAAGAGAAAATTGTAATCACACATCTGCAATTTGCTGATGACACACTGATTTTCTCTGAGGTAGACGAGGAGTATGTTCGGAATATAAAAAGGATGTTAAGAACGTTCCAAGCATTCTCAGGGCTTAGAGTGAACTACAACAAGTTCGGAATGGTGGTAATAGGCATGGAGGAGGAGGAGTCGAGGAAGATGGCCTCCATACTAAGGTGTCAGCAAGTTCAACTCCCCATTGTATATTTGGGAATACCTCTTGGGGCAAGCATGAGGAAGAAAAGTTCTTGGCAAGGGGTTATTGACAGAGTCAAGAGCATATTAAAAGGATGGAAGGCAAAGTGTTTATCGAGAGCTAGGAGGCTTGTAATCATAAAAGTTGTTCTGAACAGTCTCCCTGCCTACTACCTATCTATTTTCAAAATGCCAAAGTCAGTGGGAGAGGAAATTGTGAAGCTGCAAAGAAGATTTTTATAGGGAGGAGATGTCGGGAAACAGGCAAATGCATTGGTTAAATGGGAAGTAGTACAAAGACCGAAGATGAAAGGCGGCCTTGGTGTTGGAGATTTGGTCCTGAAGAACACAACAATGTTGTTCAAATGGTGGTGGTGGTACACATGTGAGGAGGGACAATTATGGAGACGAGTGATACAATCTATTCATGAAAGAGATATAGGCCTCTTACCATCACAAGTTCTGCAAAAATTTTCTGGCCCATGGAAAGACATAAAGAGAATAATGGAGAAAGATGGGGTAGCCCCACAAGCAGTAAGGCAGAATTTGAAAATCAAAGTGGGGGATGGCTCGAAAATTAGGTTTTGGAAAGATCATTGGATTTCTAGCGAGTCCCTTTACAAAATGTTCCCAAGCCTATATAGAATATTCTCCCAAAATAAGACAATGATCCAAGAAATGGGGTGGGATGATGGTCCCACTTGGAGGTGGGGACTAACGTGGAAAAGGGCACTAAATTTAGAAGTGGAGCAGGAGATGTAGTTGGCATTATTATTACAACAAGTCAGTCCGGAGAGTGGAAGAAGGGACGAAATCAGATGGGGAAACCAAGAGAATTCTTCCACTAAAAACCTCACAAGTAAAGCAAATGACTTGCAGTTTCCAATTGCAATAGTGGACAGCCTTGCTTGCACTGTATGGAGAGGAGTTGTTCCACAAAGAGTGGAAATTTTCATGTGGGTGACACTTTTGGGGAATTTGAGAACTAAGGAGAGATTGTTGAGATGGAGATACAAGGGAATAGAAGATGAAGTATGTGTCTTGTGTGGAATAGAAATAGAAGTAAGAGATCACTTATTAGTAACTTATCAGCAATCATGGTCAATATGGCTGGAAGTTGGCTTGGCTCTGGGGCACATTATCCAACCATGTACAACATTTAGGGATCTTTATGAATGGTGGTTGGCAAGGAGATTCAGAAACAATATTAGGAAGAAACTGTGGGTAGCTACTTTGTTTGCTACAGCGTGGAGTTTATGGTTGCATTGGAACTCCATAATTCATGATCGAAGAGCTGTCAACAGAGAAGAGGTTTTGGAGAGCATCAAATGGAGAGTTGGGCTTTGGGCCAAGAGTTGGAAGGAGGATGTGATATATTCTGCAGAGAGCTTAGCTCGAAACTTCAGCAGCATACCAATGTTGTATCCATGAAAATGGTTGAGAGTGGAAAAGGGGATTGGGAGTAAATGGCAAATGGTGTGGTAAATATTGGAGAGGAAGATGAATATAAGTAGATTTGGTGGAGCAACCGAATGAATTAATTATCCATAAAAAGAAGCAGGGCTGTTCCCGGGGGTAGGCCCAAGGGGCAACCACCCAGGGCCCACGACAGTGGCAGAATTATATGGAGCCGAAAATTTCCCCGACCACCCCTAACTATTAAAATTATTGTAATGCAAATTTTACATTATCAGATAATTTATCACAGTGGTTGTCATGAGCATTTTGTTCTAATTAAATTGTTGACTACTATTAATGTCTATCCATCATCTAGTTTGTTTTTGTTTATCCCAAATTTTACTCCAAAAGCTTATTTTGCTCCAAAACTTATTTTCTTTCTAGCGAGCCTTGCTTAATTTATTTAGTAGATATATTTTTCATTTTCTTTAATATCATTTAGCTAGGTACGTAATATTATCTCATTTTTTTTGTACTTATTTCTTTTGTCGCAAATCATAAATAATAGTGACTACAAGTTGCAACTTCACTATTTCTTTTATTATTTTTTTTTCAAATTTTGTTAATGTCCATAAGTAAACAAAAAATATATTCGTCATACAATTACTGTTGGTTTTATTTTTGAGGAAAAACTAGTCTCTTAAGAACATTAATAGTTAAATAAATCTTGGATCCAAAATGTTTTGGTAGGGATCTACTTAAAACTTGAATTAGTAAAAAAGATAACTTAGGATATTACCTGAAAAGTTTTAAATATTGAATTTACGTGTAATGTTTTACAACTTGAAAATTTAAATGTTTAACTATTTTAGTATATGTATGATGTATTACGGGACAAAGAAAGATTCTTGATCCAGTAATACTCAATTACACGTGCAACCAATTCAAGAAAGTGGGGTGATTCACGAGATTAGGGAGGAAAGAAAGGGGGAATTCTCATGAAACAGGATCTATGGGAGGCTTATTTTGTCGTGAGGACTTTTGTGATTTCAAGAAACATGAAAGATTGAATCTTGAATGGGAAGAGGGAGAGGGTGACGTGAATGATGGATGGGAGAGGGTGGATGTTGGCGTTTGATTTGAGAGAGGGAGAGAAGAGTAGTAGGTTGTTGGGTGGAGAGAGAGGGAGTTTGTTGGAAGTTTGTTACGGAGAGAGAGGGAGGGAGATGAACGAATTTGAGAGAGAGAATAGAGGGGGTTGACGTTTGGTGGGGGAGAAATAAGAGGATAGGGTTTTGTCTTAACTATATTGATAGAAAGACAAATATGTGATTATCTTAACTATATTGATAGAAATATAATGACGGGATAGATCAAGGGATCTAACTTGAATCCACAAGAAAGAAACCTTAGGGCTAACTTGATCTTCAACCTAAGTTTAGGATCAAGCTTTTCCTAATCACTTGGTTGCCATACCAAGATACAATAGAAGAGATCAACGAGGTTTATCCAAACACTCAGGGGGTAAGCTAAAAGCTTGATTGTATTCATATTTCAAAAGGGGTTGCCTTTGAAAGGCTACAAGCCTAGATATTTATACTAATAGAGTCCTACATGGACCAGTACTCTAACTTGGCGTGCAAGCCAACCTAATATGACTAGGAGTACTCTAACTTGGCGTGCAAGCCAAGGCTTTCCTAGTCCTAGACGCCTTATTTATTCTACTTTCCCTTGGATTAGAACTCATTATCCTAAGGGTAGTTTGTTATAACAACCTTATCCTAATAGGTTTAGGCTTTCCTAATCCAAGATGGATTAGTTACAAAATAAGTCAACCTTATCTAGGATAACTAATTCTTGGCGCCAAAACACTCTTCCACACGCCACACACCTTCTAGAACATTCTAGAACACCTTAGAACATTCTAGACTAATCTAGACTCCTATTAGACTTGATGCTCAAGTTTATAACTTACTTGGCATCTTACAAGACTCTAAAAATGATAATATAAATCACACTAAAACAATTAAAAGCTAATTAAAATAAAGTTACATCCAAAAGATCAAAATGTAAAATTCACTTGGAATCTTGATCTTGGACGTGGGCTTTGGCGTGTTGTTGGGCTTCACCTAGGATGTTTGTACATCCTATTGAAGTAAGATGCACACCATGTGAATGGGCCTTTGGACTTCTACTTTATATTTTCCTTCTTTGGCCCACTTAATGTAAATGTACCAAGTCTTTCTTATTGGGCCTGTACTGGATGAAGTCCCTTGATGAAGGACCCTATCTGTAGCTTGGAGTTTCCATTGGGCCTTCTTGATTGGGCTTGGGGGACTTAGTGTGGGCTGATTTATATCAATGTATCATGTCATGAATAGTTCCCCTTAACATAATGTTCTGGTTCTGTCTCTGTCCTACGATTTGAAAAAAAAATAAATTGTCTTAGTTTAAGGATCAACCTGATAATATAGATAGTAGTATCAAAAGACTCAACATGTTATGTAAATTAGTAGAGAAAGAAGGGGTTCATATGTCACTTTGTAAAAACAAAAAAGAAAAGCATTTTGGAAGTGTTTATCTTCTTAGGAACAATGGTAATGATAAATTTCTTACTAAGTTTTGATAGAAGAACCACATTTTGTAAATGGAAACAATTTTTTCTTTTGCATGCATATATTTTGACTAAATTCTTAGTATTGTTGCTTAGCATAGATGTTGACGCATTTTTTTGAAAGGGCCCAATCTACATAGTAGTTTACTATATTGCCTAGGGCTCTAAAAATGCCAGGGCCGGGTCTGAAAATAAGGGAAAAGTGGAAAAGACCCAATATACAAAAGTTAGTGGAGGAGCACAATTCAAGGAAAATAGCATCTTTTTGGGATGCTGTTTAGCGTGCAATGCAGAACAATCAAAGTAGTAAGGGTTATTGGATTCTAATAATACGAACTTAGGGCCATATAAGACTTAATAATATGAACTTTTGATTTGATTCTTAATAATACGAACTTTGACCCCCTGTTGGCTACAGTAACACGCCACCGAGTTAGGGTTTTTTTTACTCGCCGGTAAAATGACTTGGCAGGCCAGACATGTGTTCCCTCTTGTTTGACATTGCCACCTCAGCCATTGACCAAAAAAAATGCCAACTCACCCTTTTATTTTTTTTTCCCTTTTATTTTTTAACCCCTTCTCTCTCTTTCTCTTTCTCTCTCCGCTCTCTCTCTCTCTCTCTCTCTCTCTCTCCATTGTAGATGGATTTCCAGCCTCCCCCCAAACTGCTTCTTCTTCTTCTTCTTCTTCTTCTTCTTCTTCTTCTTCTTCTTCTTCTTCTTCTTCTTCTTCTTCTTCTTCTTCTTCTTCTTCTTCTTCTTCTTCTTCTTCTTCTCATCACTCTCTCATTTCTCTCCGTTGCAACATTCAAACCCAGAAACCTAATTGATTAATTAATTCCATCAGCAGCTGAAATTCAAGCAAAATAGCTTTTCATTTGGAAATCACCCAAAATTCTTTCAGAAAATCCAAAATTCTGTCCGAATTTTATATACCCAGAAAGCTAAACTTAGAAATCACCCAAAATTCATCCGAAGTTTATAAACCCAGAAAGAAAAATTCAAGAATTACCCAGAATTCTATCAGAAAATCGAAACCCACGCAATCATCATCACCTCAACAAAAGGTTCCTGTATTCCCCAAAGAATCAAAACCCAACCCAGTTGGATAATCGCAAAATCAAATCTAGGGAGAGAGAGATAGGAGATGGAGAGAGAAGTTGAAGGGGAGGCGATGGGTTTGGAGCAATTGTCGATGGCTTTGATGGGGACGATCTTGGTGAAGTTGGATATTGCTTCTATCTGCTCTATTGCTTCAACTTGCCGCACCTTCAACTCTTTGAATTACTTGGCAATTATCTCACAGTTTTGGCAATGGCTAGCCATTTCTGGAATTACACAAAAGCAAGTAGTCACTGCAAATGTAAGCGAAATTCACGAATTACCCAAAATTCATCCAAACTTCCAAATTTCTTCTGAACTTTCAGTAAGCAAAATTCACGAATTACCCAAAATTCATCCGAACTTTCAAAAACCCAGAAAGATAACTTCACAAGCAACTGAAATTCAAACAAAATATCAAAACCCAAATGGTTTCCACTTAGAAATCACCGAAAATTCATCCGAACTTTCAAAAACCCAGAAAGATAACTTCACAATTAACCAAAATCCGAACAAAATACCAAAACCCAGATACTCAAACCCCAAAATTATCAGATAAAATTCGAGTTTCGATGCTGATTGAGGCCCAGCAAGCTCCTTGACACGATTAATGGCTTCTTGGCACGAATTATCGAGATTATCGATGACAACAACCCTAAGACCCTCGTTCAGAAGCTGAAGAACACAATGGGTATCCACAAAACCTGCTCCTCCAGTTACTAGAATGTTCCTTTCTTCGAACCCCATGATTTCTGAAACAGAGTAGAAAAGGAAACAGGGGAAGAAATGAGAGAGTGATGAGAAGAAGAGGAAGAAGTAGCAGTTTGGGGAGACTGGAAATTCATCTGAAACGGAGAGAGAGAGAGAGAGAGAGAGAGAGAGAGAGAGAGAGAGAGAGAGAAGGGGTTAAAAAATAAAAGGGAAAAAATAAAAGGCTGAGTTGGCATTTTTTTTTGTCAATAGCTGAGATGGCAATGTCAAACATGAGGAAGCACATGCCGCGGCTGCCAAGTCATTTTACCGGCGAATCAAAAAAATACTAACTCGGTGGCGTGTTACTGTGGGTAACAGGGGGGTCAAAGTTCGTATTATTAAGAATCAAATCAAAAGTTCGTATTATTAAGTCTTATATGGCCCAAAGTTTGTATTATTAGAACCCAATTTGCCAAGTAGTAATAGGTTCTTTTGACTTTTCAATTTGCTTCTTTTTCTTTATCTTTGTGAGGATATAGTTTCATTTTGGTTAATTTGGTGGATTGTCACCTGTGTACTTGGGTTGATCAAGTCTGACCCATTTTCCAAGTTGGGTTGGATTGTTTTCTTGTGCTTTGGCACTTAGGTTAATTGCCTCTAATTATCAAAAAAAAAGGCCAAGGGGCAAACACTTTTGATAACTGCAGGTGTTCATTTTGTTATTTCTATTTTTGTTTTTTAAAGTTTCAAAATCGTTTGTTTGATCATGATTCATTCATGACCACTGGGTGACTTGGTGATATAATAGGGGAGGACTGAAGAGGTGGACAAAAGAGTGTTAGATTGATATAACAAGTTCATTACACTTAATGTTCATTTCTTTGAGCGGCATAGCAATCACATCCTCCTGCATAAATTAAAATAAAAATTGGCAACCACAAGATACCTAAATTAGACTGAATTTCAAAAGTATGGACAATTCGCCACAAACAAACCAAAATTTGATAGTTGATACTAAAAATCAAAATAAAAATGACAAAAATCCAGCTGCAAAACACCAAATCACCCAAAGGTTTCTTTCTTCCCACTGGTTAGCCATGGAACAGAAGATAAATGATCCATCAAAGCAGACAGTAGAGGCTACATGACCTCTAATCTGGGATTCAATATACAGCAAAACACCATACTCCTTGATTTCCATCTAATCTGCGGCCACCAAAAAAACAAAAAAAAAATTATTGGGAGGATTCGGGAATGGGTAAAATACAAATAGTTATAGCAACAGCCTACAGCCAACAGAGAGGCATACATAAAGCTGGAAAATTAAAAAGAGCTATATTAGCAGATACCTGAGGTAGTTAACAGTCATAATTTTGGCCTTGTATGTCAACTTTTTAATCTCAAATAGAACCATATCTGACTTCGGTTCTTCTTGCCGTTCCTTGAGCATTACTAGCTGCCTGGTTGTTGAAACGGTTGTTACCTTCTTCTGCTCTTTGATACCCTTGCACTCCTCCACTCATCTGTCCTCATCAATCCCATATTTCCGATTAGTATCTTCTATTCTATTACAGCAGATTGACATGAAACCACCCCGCCAGGTCCCCACACTTTTCTTCTCAGAAGAAATGAGATCCAAAACCAAAATGTAAAACCTTATTCGCCAAAATTAGCGGTTCTAGTTTAGCAACTAGTCCATAGCTACTCTCAGACGAGCGTTTAAGGAATATGTGTTCAGTAAATTTAACAGCTTAATGAACTAATTAATTTAAATTGACATAAAAGGATCCATATTCAGAAACATAAAACTTTCAAAGGGTATTTTTTGTCCAAAAGATATGAAACGATATGCAAATATTTTCGGTAATGTTTTAGAAAAGGTAGTTAAAACGCTAAATGTTAGTTGAACGCAAGCTTACCCAACGCTATTGGCGAACATGACCTAAAAGTTGCATGAAAATAGATACTTTGATATAGTTAGGAAGGTTTGACACACCCAAACCAGATGTGAAATTATCGAGAGAAACCCAAAGCGAACTAATTTTGACCTGGCGTTGATACAATTAGACTTTGTAGTTTTCAAGGCTATCATAAAATTGACCCATCTACTAAATGGGTCAGCCAAAGGGACCTGACCCGGACCACAGTTATATATTGAAAATATGTATGGTAGGAAATAACAATCACAACCAATTCAAACATCACCAGTTGCGACTTCCTTCTTCCCATTCCCATGCAACTGTGGACACTGTCTGCCTGAACACCCCCTCCCACCAACCCAAAAAAAAACAAAAGGAGTTGATCTGACAGGAAATAAAATAACTTACAGTTTGTAGACATGCAGATAAGTATGTCATGCCTGGCAATGCATCAAGCCCATACTGCAAAGAAGTAAGACAGGACACAATGTGAATTTAACCCACATGTTAGGGATGGGTAGAACCTAGCAGAATCCAACATGAAGCTCCGGGGCTATATCACATACCTGGTGTTGGACCCGTGACTTGTAGACGAATCCTCCACAACAGAATATTGTCAGCAAAACAAAGAATCTGTTCAATGAGGTTGGTAAACCCAGGTCAAACATCACAACAACCTTTTTGTACAATATTTTCATATTATGCGCAGAATTGAAATTCTTGCAGCTCACAGAATGTTAGAGTAATGACCAACTTCATTGACATTAGGTATGTGGTGATATTCTTAATATCAACGAAGTATAAAGTGAAGCAGATCAAAGTAACTCCCTCATTTGATATGTCCCGAGAGCTGTGAGCCTATACTATTCCTTGCATTTACTTCATCACCTGCTTCGCATACATGTTAATAAATACATTAAGGGTGTGTTTGGTGCAAGTGAAAATCATTTTCCAAGAAAATAAGTTTTCAAGTGATATTTTCACTTGTTTGGTAGATACTTCTCTTGGGCTGGCGAGAGAGAAAGAGGAAGGGAGAGACGGAGAAGCCGGACGAGAGAGAAACAGTTATGAGAAATCAACTGTTTCCAGTAGAGATGAAAACAAATGCAAGGAACCTGGGCCGCGAGGAGTAACACAGACCGGGAAATTGGATTTTCCTAAGGTTGGACCAAAGAAAATAGTTTACAAAGAGAGGGGAGAAAATGATTTTCGGTGAAATGACTTTCCCCATTTTCTGGCTGCCAAACACCTGAAAATGGGAAAATCATTTCCTGGAAAATGACTTTCCTCCCAACCAAGCACACCCTAAATAAAATATCACATCCTTAACAGTACCATTCACTGAAATTAGATATCCAAAAGGGTTTTTGGAACATGTAATTGTTTTGTTTGGGAATACTGAATGCTTAAAAGAAGATAAGTGAGAGAGGACAAAAGGCTCCACTACGCTAAGAGGAAATAGACCTAGCAGTATCAATTGACAACAGTTTAAGGAAACATCAACAGATGGAAGAATTAGTAACTTTACATACATGCAGGATAGAATTCCAAATATAGCCCATCCTTTTGTAGCCTCTTTTCCACTGTTTTGCTTGCCCTCTGCAAAATCCAGTGTGGAGAAAAATATTGGAAACTTTGAATCAAACTAGGCAGTGTTGTCAGAAATTCAATAGAATTGCACAAGGTGACCTCACCGCACATTTTTGTGAGAGTGAATTGAATTGGCTCATAGTTTTCAACAGGAATTGCAATCTCAACTTCATATGGTCTATCTTGTGTCTTCATACCTGCATGCAGAAAGGTTCAACAACGACACAACAAAATAGATTGAAAATACATTAATTGCAGGTGTAGCCATACACGTCCAGTCTATATTCAAAACAGTAGGTGACAAGGTTGTTGGTGGTTTTCCTGCAGCACCAGAACCTGATAGCCGAACTTCCAGCCCATTTTCCGGGTACACCTGAGCAAAAGATGGAATACAAATAAAACCTAACAAAGTAATAAAACCTTACTTCGCCCATGTGGCAAACTACAGTAGTGCAGATCACAACATGAACAGGAAGGTAGGCAAAAGAAGAAAGAGAGTCACCTTAACAGTTGGTTTTTGCACCAACTTTGATAAGGATGCAATAGCAGTCATGTAAAGAGTCATACGGGTCTGGTCAGTGCTGAAACTGCAGCAAAAAAGTTCAAAATTATGAGTCCAGCTAGCAAAAGCAAAATCATAAGTATTCTGCAACAGTTCTTGGCCATTATTACCAATTTTTGTAAAGGTCATTACCTGAATGCATGGTGTGACTTCTCATAACCAAGTTGAGTCAAGCCATTATAGACCTACGGTTGAAGATTAGTAAATATTCCAATTGATTCACTCATGCTACAGACATATTTATGAGGTGTAACAAGGTTTCTCACTATTTCCCATGAGCGTGGGTGATAACCAACAGTGAATCCTTGAAACACCCGTGAGCCCTGCTTCTCACATGGTATAGCCAGTTCTACTATAACCCTTCAACACAAGTACGCACAAATCAGAAAAGCTTATTGCCTAAGATTAAGTCTCTATTGTGGAAACTCATGATTTTTGATACTGCAAAACACGTGTCAAAAGGTCTCAAACAAAACTCCCAGTTAAAATAATCCTATTATCTCTATCATTTATTTATTTCACTGAGGACCAAATTATGACAGCAAAAAATATAGTAAATTGACATTAAGAAATGGCAGTGACAACTGACAATGGGAGCTCAACATCCTTAAAATCTTTAAGGGTTTAGTCAAATCAGGTAATTTGACAACATTGCTGCAGAAGAGTGTTCATCATGACCTAAAAAGGGCTTAAGTTTTTGAGAGATAGAGTGCAATATTCAACAATCTCATGAACATGAGTACATTGAAAAATCACGGCAGTTGTACTGTAAACAATGGATTACATTCCCCCTTCTTCCTACCAGCTGTTTAAAAGGGAATGGGATGCTAATGTAATCTGCATATAACTATATAAGCAACCAAACAAATACAGAAAGCCATTTATTTTAGTTGCAAACCGTTAAAGGTGGGATGACATAAATAATCTATAGAATTGGAACTACGACAATGTACCCATAAGATTTAATCATACACTCCAAAGTACTAATGGACATTGGAATTTGGACATACATGTGCATGGCTAGGGACAACCCGATCATATTGCCTAAATCTCCAACAATGAAAATCTATTTACCGAAGATCATATGAAGCCAAGGCTTTGTTGGGGATAAGCATGTATAATGGTAGGACAAGATAACATGCAAACATGAATAGGTCCAGACTCCAAAGGGACATAGTTAATCTCATGTAAAATTGGAATCAACATCTACGACATTACCTGCAAGGTGACTTGTGTGTAACACTACATATACATCCAAGTGCGCCTGAGATGAGACCAATAGAGGAGGATGTCAACTGTTTTAATATTAAAAACACACATGACAACTCAAAATTCAAGATTGTGGATAAATAGAGTTTACAACCTTTACACTCTCCACTGGAACAACTTCCACATATGACATTCACCTTATTCAGAAGTCAGGACACAATCATATTAAGATCTTAATAAAACAATTATACACCACTAAAATGCAATCCTCAACACATACCTAAGGATATAGAAACATTCAACAGAATTATCTTAATGACTAACCTGAGAAGTGCGCCCCAGCTTGTCATAACTTTGCTCGCAACTCACAAGATCGCCCTTGTAAAAACCCTAAATGCATATAATAAAGATGAATCAAACTAGAGGAAAGTAGGATAACTAATACTGGAACCTCTGCAGCAGTTGATTGGACAGCCCAGTTGTAACAGACAATTTCATAGGGAAAACTCTAAGGCTCTTTCTGGAAGACTGGGGCTAAGAATATCCATAAGGAAGAAATGGCAAGGAAAACAAAAGAACAGAGGGAAAAAAAACTCAGATCAAAATTTGAACTTTTTTCCTCCATATTTGGTCCAATGATCTGTGAGATGGGACAAGAAAAATAAACAAGAAAATGCCAATTTGGTCAAATGACAAGTGACAGAGGAAAAAGAAAGCTTGATTACTGATTAAGCAAGAAGCAAATAACCATCATAGTTCTATTCTATGCATCATCTCATTACAATCAGCTTCTTATTCACTTCCTCGTCAACTTCTCTGCATGTAATCTCTTTCCTTAATTTCAACAATCATGACCACCTCCATAATTGGATATGGTTCTTCATTCTATGAGACAAATTTATCAGGACTCCCAAATCAGTTTCAAACAACTGCTTCACACTGAGCTCAAATTGAGATATTGTTCGTATCAAAACCTGGTCTTGTTAGTGCATGAATGAACTTCACTGGAACAGGCATTCCCAGTTTGCTCAACTACTAATTGGTAAGTTAACTCAAACAGAAAGCTCATGAGAGGAGAGTGAACTGTTGAGAAAACTTTCATCTGTAGCTGGCCATAGAGTATGAGCATTACCATGAGTGACTTGTGTAAGGGTCATGTTCCACTTTCCAGAAAATGTTTCTCTTCATTTTGGGAGGGTCTCAAATAACTCAATTTTCCCCCTCCACCAGCCTTTTCGCAACCCCCCCCCCCCCCTTTCATTTATCTTCTTGCAAATTGGACCAAACACAGGAAAAAAGTTACTTGCCAGTTATTTTATTTTTCTTTTTGCTTCCTCACCTTCAGATTTTTCTAGAACCAAATAGGGACAATTGCATGTTTAGGAGGACCATCATCAAGTAATCCTGCATATCTTCAAGACAACAGCTACAATCAGCTTAAGCCACTGATGGTGATGGGACCTATTCTACTCTGCTAAATATTGCCAGATGTACTAAATTTTTTAGTCTAGTTCAAGAGATAGAACCCACCTCCCCTTCCCCACTTTCTTCAACACCCCCCCCCCCCCACACCCCACCCCCAAAAAAAATGAAGAGAAAGCACTCAAGAGGCACCTTAGAGATTGATTTATCACGTGGAATAGTTTCAGTTAAATTATGTTGAACATCACCCTAAATATAACACTCAAGCTGAAATGATAGTAGTTCTTTTCTAGCCAATGTTTCTTTCTTTTTAAGTCTTGCATGATCTAAATGCACAAGCCTGTAGCTGCCAACTTGTGGAGAATATTTGTTTTTCTCGCCAACAATAATGCATAATACACTAGTTAATAATCAAGAAATCGCGGTTACTTGAACAAAGTTAACATGTCCCGAGCCAGCGACGAAATGGTTGAATGTATCAAAGCGACCAAAGTTAACATAACCCTGCAAAATAGAACACACACAGGCATGAATATTCTTCTGATTCTAAATATTTAACTACTTTGAAGATGAGAATGTCCCAAGAAGACAAATCAGAATTGGATGTGCACTCTACATGCAATTATAGTAGAAAAGTACTGCAAGATTATTCTTCTATCAGGGTATTGTAATTTTCTTTGGACCATAGGTATATTTATTCAGAAATATTCTCCCCCAGTGACAATAATACGGCCAAAGCCACTCAGAAAACCCCTCTGCTCAAGCCAGTTTAAGATCCAACTCTGGTCTGCATCTAATTCTCCAATTAAGTCTAGTTCCTTTCGTTTGAATTCTTAATGTATTGCATTACCCAAAATTTCAGGGATGCCAGTCAGTCAAATGTACTGCCCTACTGCCATGGAAAAACAACCCCATATACATAAAGAAAAACTAGTACTGCATGCTAAAAGCATAATCAGAGCATTACTGTTTGTGATCTGCTCTCCACGTCTTTGCAGAATCGAACAACCAAATCACTGCTACTGTCCTGCACTAGACAGAAAGGCAGCAATCATCAAAATCTGCAGACCTTTATTCATCCACTCACATCCGTCATGTACATAATCGTTTAAGGAAAACCTCACCTTGTCCTCATACTCGAAGAGATGCCCTATCCAGCTTGTCTATGATAAGTTAAAGATAAAAAGTTTAACCAAGTATTACTAATACATAGAAAGCGAAACAAAATACTGATACTAGTGCTGCAATGCCACTGGCCTGCTTAATGGGTTTCAAGTTTCAACATAATCCAAGGATGACATCAGTTGGATATGGATGTCTAACCAATTAAGAACTAAAACAACTGACACTTAAAAACGAAGAAACAACTCCCAGCATAAAATCCCGCTTGCATTGGGGTGGGGACATCAAGATGTAGGCAACCTTACCCCTACAAACATTAATGCAAGTACAGGGGCGTTCACTAAAAAACGAAGAAACAACTTCCAACATAAAATCCCACTTGTGCAGGTGTGGGAAGATCAAGTAAGACACTGATTCATGAAAAAGTGATGAAAGGGAAACACGTAAGAGAGATGGCAAAGTTTCCTTTATGAATGTCTCACAAAGAATATGAGGGAAGTACAAGAGCATGTTTTGCAGATAAAAAAGGTTCAACCCAATGCTCCATCATCAATCGTGTAGCATATTCAGAATGCTCAAAAGTGAGTTTATTTAAACAAAATTTCAAGTCTATAAATGACTCTGCAATAACGTCTGAGGAGTACAAAAATGATGTGTAGTTTCTTTTCTACCTAAACCAAACTCATGTTATCATACAAACATATGATACAAGTAAGATCTTGTGCAGGCATATAGCTTACTGAAAATCAGAGGATACAAAATCGACAATGTGGCTGGAATTATCAATGGCGTAGCAATTGGAACTTGGAACCACAACTGATGCAACACCATTCACTTGCAAAAGAACAGCTGATACCCACACAACAAATAAGTAAATATTAAGCATATGTAGAGTGTACGTGATTCCCTCAGTTATCAAATTTTAGTTCCGTAAAACAAAATTAGGACAGTATTATGAAAACCCAGAAGAAAAATTGAATGCATTTACTTTACCTAAAAGGAGGAGCATAAACAACTGATGCCCAGAAAAATTAAAAGGGTTTGCTATGCTTGACATCTGCTGGTATTTAATGCATACACCACCCTGCAATTTATAGCAAAAGTTCGATTGGGAAAGTAATTGGGATTCAAAACTGGAAAAAAGGAACCAAAGAAACCGAAATAGACCAAGCTTGATTCTTAAAAACTGAATAAATACAAGCTGAATGAGTGGGAGGAACTTTGGCAGGTGCTTCAATCTGTCCGGTTTATCGATGGAATCACCGGTATGAAGCCAGTGTTGTATGAATCTATCAATCCTTCACTATGGCCGATCCAAAAAAAAAATTTCCAGTGAAATTGAGTCTGCAATGTTGACGAATGAGTGCTTGACTACCGCCCTCTAAAATTCGTGGGTAAAAGGTAAGTTAAATTTTGACAAATTTCGGTAGATTCAGATTTTTTTTAAAAAAATTGTCAAATTTGATTTAATGTACCAAAATTATTTTTTTGGTGTGTGTTTCTAATTTTGGTAAATTTTGATAGATATAGTTAAAAAATTTACCTCACTCATTTTATCCATTTTTTTTTTTTTGAGAAAAATGCCCCAACGGCAACTATTAATCTTTATTGAGGAAAATAACCATATCATTCTGGGTCAAGGCAAGAATGGTCTCGGAACCCTACTCCAATTCTTTCACCAGAATCATAGGGTTAAAGGTAAGCAAGCGAATGAGCAACTCTATTCTCTACTCTACATACATTATTAAAAAACATAAAATTGAAACTACTAGCGATAGATTTAATGTTTGCAATTATCAAGGCAAGATTGCTACACCCATTGAAGTTGCCTTTGACCTTTTGAATCACATTTTCATAGTCCCCGTCTACCTCCAACTCCCGATATCCAGCCTCCCAAGCCCGTTGCAATCCGAAAGGCATGCTTTAGATTCTCCCTCCTCTACTGATGAATTCCTCTCCTTTGTTGATGAATTCCTCTCCTTTGTGATACTCTTGCTCTGTTGCGATGTCTACATCCTTCCCTCTCACAACAAAACCCCAGCCCCTTCCCCACTCCCCTAATTGCCCAGCGTCGAAATTCAGTTTCCATAGGGCTTAGGTAGGTGGCCTCCAAAAAGAGTTTGTTGGTTTTGCCATATTTGGTTGAGATGGGGGTAGACTTTGAAAGTCTGTGACTGTGAGTGTACCTTGTGCAATTGAGACCACATTACCAGCATCCTTCCCACTTCCTCCATGCACCATATTATTTCGGTTTGCCCAGATTTGCAAGGATATCATCTTGAACATTTCCATCTCTTTTGTCGGGAGGTTCATTGCCACCATGTAGATGAAATCCTTAGGTTTGTAATGATTGCAATCCCAAGACGACAGATCCAATTCGCACCTTTACCAAACTGTCTGTGCCGGAGGACATCGGAAAATAGAGTGGACGATTGTCTCCTCGTGGAAGCCACAAATCTTGCACTTCTTCCCCCTTTTTGAATTCGCCCAACTATGTTTGCACTTGTGGGGAGGATCCCTTTTGAGAATGGCCAAGCAAAAGGTCGATCTCCTGGCGGAATTCGAAGTTTCCAGATGGTCTTCCACATCTTCTTCTGGCCCGATTTGCTTGTGGATGGATTTTACCCATGTTTTTGATAGACCTTATTGGTGAAAATTCGCAAATTCTAGAGTAGGCGTGTGAAGCACCTACCAGAGGTTGCTTTTAGTACTTAAATCATTGGCCACACAATCACACGAAAACTCAATTGTTACGGCAGACTCTCCTTCTATAAAAAAAATATGTTAGAATAAATTTAATATGAATGTAATTAATAATTTATTACTCCCTCCGTTCCATATTAATTGACACTTTAACTAACTTTTTTTTGTTTAAAAATAATTGTCACTTTCCATTTTCCAATACCTAATTTAATTATTTTAGTTTTAATAATCATGTCAACTTTTTACTTTTTCAATCAATAAAAACTACACCTACTCACATTCTCTCACTTCCTACGCCTTGATATAAAAAAAAACAACTTGGAAAATAGTGCTATTTAATTATGTGGGTACTCCCTCCGTTCTTTTTTATCTGTCGTTTACGGGTTTCAGTGCCAATTTTTAATCAATAATTTCTAATATAAATGTTTTCCAAATAAATACAATATTATACTTTTTTAATAGTATTTTTTATTACGAATCTAATGACATCAATTTCGTATGATAAATCATTATACAAATTAAAATATTAACGGTAAAAGTTTTTTATACAATTTCCAAGGCGACTGATAACAACAAACGGAGGGAGTAGTTTTTTTAGTTAAATCTTGGTATGTGAAATTTTTTGAAATGTGTCAATTAATATGGATCATACACATGTAAAATCATCTTAAATAAAATAATCACATCGTTATTTATAAAAAGTCACTTTAAAAGTATACATAATTAGGATGATACACATGTAAAATTGCTTCTGTCGGTATCAAGTAATAGACTATTGGTCGTAGATGTGGAGATAAAAAGTTTTAAACAAAAAAGTACGGATGTATGTAGCATCAAGTGGTGGAGGTTGGATAAGGAGAGGGTTGACTTACTAAAGGAATGCATAAGATAAAAGGGGCTACGCGTGTGAAAGGAGAATGACATTAATGCCAGGTGGGAGAAAATGAGCAACTGTATTCGCAGATCTACTAAAGATATACTAGGAGTTTCGCACAGAGGTGGAGTTCATTTGAGAGGGGCGTGATGGTGGAACGATATAGTGAATGCAAGGGTGAGGGATAAGCAAGAGGCGTACCATGCTTTGAGGAGTTGTAGTGAGGAGACAAAGAGACAAGTCGCAAAGGACAAGTATAACCTGACAAATATGAAAGCCAAGCAAAGTGTTGCGGTGGCGAAGGTTGATGCCTTTGAAAGCTTGTACAAGAAATTGAGTAGTAACGAAGGAGAAAAAGATATTTTTAAGGTGGCAAGGAGTCGGGAGAGGAGGTCGAGAGATGTTACTGTTGTGAGGTGTATCAAAGACATGAAAGGGAAAGTTTTAGTGGAGGAAGCCCACATACACGAGAGGTAGAGAAGCTAGCTACTTTAGGGAATGTTTGGAGGAAATGGTGGAATGAGTTGAGAATGGAATTAGATATCTAGAGAGGTTGGGTATGGAATTTGATACCGAAATATAAGTTGTTTGGTGAAAAAGAGGAATGGAATAATAATAATAATAATAATAATAATAATAATAATAATAATAATAATAATAATAATAAATTGTCTAACACCCTCCATCCATAACAATTGCTACCCCTCCCCCACCCGACCGACCATTGCCCCCCACCCCCACGCCATAGTCAGCCCACTGTTACCCCCCGCTTCTCTTCATTCTCCGGCCTAGCCCACCACTTATCGTCGTTATCCGGCACATGGTGGAGCTTATCCCAGATTGACAGCGATGACACTAGTTTGAGTTCCTTTCAAATCTAGGTTCATACTTGGCCATTTGAATATGAGCGTCTGTTGGAGAATTTTTCCATTCGAAATTGTCTTTTTGTTTTCACAATTGACACTGATGTTCGATTGATACTTGGCCATTTGAATTAAACTTGGGTTTTGTTTTTGTTCTTGTTCATGTGCGTTTGAATTAAATTAGGTTTGAGTTTGATTTGTTTGTGGATGGATCCCTATATAAAACCACCACCATTGAAGGTCATGGGAAGACGAAAATTATAATAGCCGGCAGTGAATAGTGATGACGATGGGTCGATCGATAGTTGGCAAAAAATTGATCTGAAATTAGTTTTTCTTTTTTTCTTAACACTGGCAACTTATCCTAGTGGAATGAAAATTTCATACCCCTCATATTTGGGATGTATTTAATTCCTCCCATTCAAGAGGGATGAGAAATGCTCAGAAATAATAATCTCATTACATAATTTATTAACTATATCAAAACAAAACTTAAATCAACATATTATTGCCATGTGGCAAACTACTAACAAAAGTCTATTCAAAAAATAAAATTTTAGTAAATTATTAAGCGTCACTTCAACTTTTACAAAATTACACTGTACTGACACAAATATTAAAAGATGAAAAGGGAAATCACTAAACCTACCTGACGTTACACAATACAGTACCAATATCAAGGACAACCGAAATTCCTAATTTAAAAGAGGGTGGGAGGCTTTTTAATGTTTACACACAATCTATTCTATTACTATATTAAAACAAAACCAACCTCAACGAGTTAATGTTACGTGTCTATCTATAATAATTTAGCTTTTTTTGGATTGCAATGTGTCTTCATCTATAATAATATAAGCACATAAACAAATTCAAAAAAAAAAAATCAATCATATTAACCATTGACGGTTACAAGCACAATAAAAACTATAACAGATAGGTATTAAAACCCATAACTCCACCACTTGTGTCCCCCACCGAAGGAAGATTGAAGTAGTAATGTAAAATTAATACCCCTCCATTCTTTAATAATTGTCATTTTGGAGTTTTAGAAAAATTTTAAGAAAATAGTATTGCAAATGATAATAATAATATTGGAATTGAAAAAAAATAAGAGTTAAGTTTCTATTTTAGTGATATAATTGTAATGAGAATTATAAAAGTAGAGGTAAATTTGAAAAAGTTTCCATTAATTTTACAATGAAATTACAAAGTGACAGATATTCTGAGAAATAGAAAATTGATTAAAGTGACAGATGTTGAGAAATACAGGAAGTATTAAACAGTATTTCCACTTAAAGTCGCATGTTGTCTCAGGCCTCAAAATCTGCAAATCCAAAGATTTAAAAAAAAAACTGTTACACATAAATTATATCATTGTTATTATTATAATTAATAATTTATTATTATACAATTAAATACTACAAACAAAAACAAACAAACAAACAACACAACTCTCTAAATTTCAAACAAAAAAACTTACCAACTTCCAAACGTGCACTCCGTATATATCAAGTCATTAAGCTTCTCATAGTTTCCCATAATATACCTACAACTTGCAAGTACATTCATCTGGTAATATAGTACTTCAATATTCTTAATATTTCAAATTTATTTCTTTTAATCTTCATTCCCAAGCTAAAATGTAACGTAGCTCTAATTCATTCAATCATACTCAATTTCAATATTAGTACTTTTGACAGCCAAAAAACTTCCAATTGCATATATACACAAATTATCAATTTTATATTCTCCTTCAAATATTCAGGTAATATATTCTTGATATAAAGTAAAAAGAAAAGATTATTGATAAATTTAGAAGTGTTTTTTTCCTTATTTTTTTTTGAAACCAAACATAACGATTTCTACCCCAATTATTAGTTTAGTTTTACGTTTACGCAAATAAAATTAGTCTCTTCTTTTGTCAGAGTGAGGTTCTCCATCAATGCAGAGTCATGGAAAAAATATGTAGAGTCATGAAGAAATCGGAGCAGAACGTCAGTAAGATTAGTATTAGTTATTTGGAACTTGAATTTCATATCTATACTTTTAGATCTACAACTGTTCAAAGGGGAGGGGGGGGGGGGACTGTAAAAGGCAAGGGAGGGGAGTGACTACTAAGCCATTAGCTATGTCAATTTTACAACTATCAATTCTATTGCTTTGTCTCTAGGAATTAAAAATAAATGTATAATTAAAAATCATGATGATTTGATTTACTATCCATCTATTTATTCTATTTTCAGTAATCACTTTTCATAATATGCTACTAGAAATGGAAAAATACTTTGAAAGATTTACAATTAAAAATCAAAATGATTTTTCACAATATTTGTTAAGACTCTTTTTTTTTTCTTTACATTGAGTTGTCTTTTTTTAATTTGTTAAAGTTTAGGATAAATATATCTGACTTACCTCACCTTTGCATCATCTTTCCTGCCGTAATTACATGTTCTGCAAATTATTTTAATTACCTTACATAATATATATTTAAAAATACAAATATTTAATAAGTGTTATAACTAATGTGAGTTGTCTTCCTAAATAATGTTCTACCTTCCCACACGCCATCTTAAAGCGTGATCCACCATGGATCACTCACTAAATTGCCAAGCGATCCTTGAGTTCTCTCTCTCAAAGAACAAAATACAATTCTATTATAATTTTAATATACTATTTAGTTGTAATATATTTTTTGTCCTCATTTGCCTTAATTTTTTCTAAAATAAATAAATACTCTACAAACATTAAAACTATTATTTTAAAGTATTATATTCTTATCTTTTATTAGTCTGACAGCCCGCTCCCTAATAGGGGCTGTTAAGGTCAATCTCAACCTAATTAAGATGGAGAAAGGTAAAAAAAAGGAGAACTCAGAACAAATTTCCAAATTTTTCTGAGGAAAATCCGGCAGAATTCCCTCTGTAAAATGGACGTTTCCCAGGCTTAAAGCCTTACAACCCTGAAATAAACAAACTAAACTAAAATAGAACTCAACGGCCACACGTCGGAGCATATCACGAGCCACACGCTCGGATTACAATCTAAATGCATCAACGATCCCAAGCATCCCAAATACATTTACAATAGAATTCAAACTACAAAACAAATACTTTCTGTATACATAAACATCTAGATATACTCGATCTCCAAACAAGCAGTCAGCTCCTGATCTTCATATTGACCTGTAAGGGGGAGGGAAAAGGGGGTATGAGCAAACCACAGCTTAGTGGGTAACTTGTACCCTGGAACAACCATTGAGATTCAAGCAACCTAAGAACAGGAGTCACTCTAGTTGTGCATTCACAAAGTGCAATTAAAAACATAAACGCATCTCTTGGTCACTTCATAATTCCTCAAATAGGAAAATAGGTATAAGGTGTCCATTCAAGCACCTACATGTCCCATTTGAGGTAGTTAAACAGACTCATATCTTCCAAATCGATTACAGGGGAATGTGATAGCCTTTTTAGCCATGAAAACAACCAGGAAACCATCAGAGGAGCATTTCAAGTACCTTAGGGTTCTAGTAGCTGCAACCAACTCCATACACATCATCCTCCTAACTTAGTTACCCCTCAAGTGACTCATACACCCCGTTTAGCCTCCACAGTGGCAATCAAGATGGGATTCACATGCCATGCATTAGTTTAATTAAGAGACACACTCGAAGAGCTTAAATATCACATATATAACTCATGAATAGAAAAATAAGTTGCTTATTTAAATCACAAGACGCTTTTTGAAACTTGGTTTGAACATAAATAAACACAACTCACAACTCACAATTCTCAAGTAGGAAACCATTCATACATCAAAACCTTTCAAAGCCATTCTAAATAAGAACATAACACTTTCAACGTATAAAGAATAACTCACGCGCTTTAAAACAGGTATTAAAAATTATTCAAATTTCCTTTTTCATCTTTCCATAACCATAGTATATACCGTTTCAATAAACCAACGGTTTCATATAATCTTTCCTTCTTTCCATTGTACGAAAATATTAATACCATGGGCGTAGGGTACTTTCAGCACTTTCCAGTCGGGGCCGGTTCCCCCTTAAGACAGTTAGTTTAACTTCCCGGGAGTTCTAACGTCAATGGACTTTATATACCTAGCCGATTCGGTTCCCCTTTACAGGTGGTAACCCCGACTTTCCAATTAGTCCACAGTACCTAGTGCAATACACCTAGCCCGAAAACCATTTCAAACTCGTAAATCATAGAACAATTCCATACCATATACTTCTCATCCAAATAGCTTTCCAAATCGTATATAAATGTATATAAAGTAGAAGTATACCTTTCATTCAAATTAAAATAGCTCAACTGGCCAATTTTCCAACCTTTTTTTCCATTTAAGAAATCCAAAAGCTCGAATAACTCAATAAGTCTTCTTTAATTACGCTAAATCCATTTAATAAGTATTAACGACTTGGAAACGCAAATGCTTCTCAACACACCCTAAAATATTCACTTAAAATCCTTTCTTTTGAATCAAAAATCATACAATTACCTTCAATCACACATGCCTAGAATAAGAGGAATATAAGTATGTACGTAGAGACTTAAATTCACATATAACGACTAACAAGTAATCCAATTTCCATTCACACTGGATTAGAGCATAACTACAACATACTAAATACTTCGCAACCTAACCATAAGCATAAAATCTCATTCTTTAAGTATTATAGTTCATCCAAGATCCATATATGTATACTTTCCACAAAATCACCAAATTAATCTCATTTTAAACATAACCCATCCATTCCAACACGATATGCATATATTCACATATATAAGGTCACTTAGGTCGTAAATCAAATAATATCGACATATATTGCAACATAAGTAATAAATAAAACCATTAAACAACCCTCTATACAATTACCTATTCAACCCAAAACATTCTAATTTCACAAATCAACCCAAGCTCCCTCCTCACATACCCCGTCCCAAACAAACCTCGAAATTCAATGTTCAACCCAAATACCATCCAACTTCCAACTCGGTTACATATTGTTAGGTTTTAGGTTATCTATTTCCTAAACAGATACAGATTAATTGGCGGAATATTCATAACTATTATAAAACAATTAATCATAACAATTGCAGAGGCTTTAGTAATTATACCTGATCACTTACTCCTGGTGATGAAGAGGTTGATAGGGATGGCAACGGGGCGGATCAGGGATGGGGAGTATACCCCCGTCCCCATCCCCGCTCCAAAAACTCATCCCCATCCCCGTCCCCATCCCCGCTTCGGGGAATGATTCTTGCCCCATCCCCATCCCTAACGGAGATCCAACGGGGATTTTTTAAAACTATCCTAAATTTAACTAAATTTTAATCGCATCCGGTTTTTAATTGAACCCGATTTTTAGCATGTTCAAAATACAATGTATTTAACTTGCTCAAGTAATAATACATCAAAATCAAACAATAATACATCAACAAGTGAGAATAAATTGGAAAATTATTACTTTGTCCTTCCCATTAATATATATATTAAATTTGAATATAGGTTATTTGGTAATTTTAACATTTTCGGGGATGGGGATTCGGGGATAGGGACGGGGAATTCACCCCGGTGTAACGTGGTTTGTAAGACCTCGGTTTTGTCGTTCTCTCTCAGGGAGCTGGCGACCTTGGTCATAGGAACTAGGTCAATGGTCGGGTCGAGATTGCTAAGGTAAGGATATCGGTTTGAAAAGGCGGTCACGAAACAACAAATAGAACTAAGGTCGGTCAAGGAATGGAAAATGGGCTTCGGAGGCTTTTCGGGATGCAAACGAGGATGAGGAAATGAGTTTTGCAACAAGGGAATAACAAGAAGGGAGAATCAAATGGTAATTCCGTTAGAAAATACCCACCGGGCTTCCTCTTTCAAGGATAGTCCGGATTAACTTCCCCAAAGTCCATCGACAGACCCGGGGGGTTAATGAAACGGAATTTCCTAGTTAGTTTCTATTCGCTTTGCGAACTAGAATACTAACTATTCCAATTCCTACCTTACAACACAAGTGTTGGATGTATTCGGGATGCTTTCGCACCCAACTACATCCCACTTGAGGGAAGGGTAGGAGTGGGAAATTGATTTCCCAACTAATTACTCACTAATATTGCTAACCCAAACCTAATCACCCATTCACACCCTTAATTGCCCCCTAACCCATAGGGTTTCTAGCCACTAATCATGATAAAAACTAAGCTAACAACATCCAAACCAAACCTAAACATGATTTCTAACATCAAACAACCCTAAATAAGCAAGAACAATGAAATAGCAAGCAAAGCAATTAAGAACAAGCAAAGTAATTAGCAAGGTAATTAATAAAAGAGTTAAGGGAAGAGAATACTTATCAAAATGCTGTAGATGAACAAGAGAAAGCAATAAAAGATGATCCAACAATCTTTCAATTGTTTGAATCCCCAAATCTTCAATAACATACACAAATCTCCAAAACCCTAGATTAATCTTCCACTAATCTCCCTCTAAAATCCACTAATACAAAGCTAAAATGATGTCTAGGTCTCACCCCTAGATAGGTCGAGTCTCTTTCCCTCTCAAAATCGCAGCAAAAGAGCTATTTAAACCCCCAAAACAATTGGCCAAAACGCAGAGTTTAAACGCCGAAAAGTCGCAGCCCAGCAGGGGGGTCGCGGAAGCGACCACCCCCGTCGCGGGCGCGACCAGCGAAATTTCTCGGGCGATTTTCTTCTTCGAGGCGTCGTGGCTACGGTATCCAAAGACCGTGGGTACGGTCTTTCTCGGTCATCCTGACCCCCAGCACACGCCCACCGTGGCTACGGTAGCCATGACCGTGGCTACGGTCACCCTCGGCTTCCATTGCGCTCTGGGCGTAGCGGGTGCCACGCCATTCGTGGCGGGGGCTACGCTTCGGCTTCCCTTCCCTTTGTTTTTCGTTCTTTTCGAAGCATGTAACGCTCAATCCGAAGGTCGTAGCATGCGTTACTTCACTAATTGGCACCAAAGGTCGGGACTGTGGTCACGGGTCGACTCCGTCTCGGTTTCCGGTCCGGATCGGCTCGGGAAATCACCAAGAAAGCTATAAAAAGGCCCGTTTTGCTACGTTTTCGGTGAAAACTCCAAAATCTACAAAATAATCAAAAACACATTAAAAGCTATGAAATTAAACCACGAAACGAGTTAAAAGCCTAAGGATTTAGGCGGTATTTAGACACAAAATTGGGTCTAAACACCCTCCCACACTTAAACTTTTGCTCGTCCCGAGCAAAACAAAACAAAACAAATAAGAAAACTAAACACCAACTCCTCTGTTGTGGGAGGAAACGAGTGTATTTAGCGTATGCACCAAGCCCTTTGAACCCCCCGGCAGCCCGGGTGGACGAGATGGACTCGTGAGGGTTTGTAGCGGCTGTACCCACAAATGCCAAAGAAAAAGGAGAGAGGGAAAGTGAAAACAAAACCGAAGAAAACAAAAGAAAAGAGAAACAAAGCTTTGATTCAAAAGATCTCGCAACCAAAACTAAGAAAGTGTTATTAAGCCTCCAAAAGCAACCGTTAGGAGCATCTCACAAACACCAATCTCAGATAAAAGCCAATCTTGAAGATTTTCAACTCCCTACACCTTATGCCAAGCAAAACCCCATGCCTCTCGCAAGTGGGCTCTAACCGGGACCAAAAGATTCTAAAGACTTGTGTCCGAACTCAAAAACAAGGAAATAACCAAGAGAAGCGTTTCCCTTCCTCGCATTTGGTCACCCTTGGCTTGGTGAGGGCCGTAGGTGATGCAAGGAAAGGCCCCACTCTTTAAGAAGCAAAAACTTTCTTTTCTTTTTGGGTTGGTTTTACCAACGAGATTGCTTTTTCTTTTTTTTTTCTTTTTAAAGGTCGGTATTAGTCTTATTTTCGGGAATTGGACGACCCATATAAGGGCTATACCCTCCCAACACGGTCTTTTCCATTCGCCTCTCCGTCGCAAAGCGATATAGGAGGAGGGTTAAGGGGTATCCGTGCCGTACCACTGATACCGGGCCCGTGTAGGTTGGCTAAGTGTAGGTGGTTAGTGTCATTCAGCGACACGCTCCACTTAATCAGGTTATTGTATCTTATGAAAGCTTTTTCTTTCTTTTTTGAACTTTTCGCTTTTTCTTTTGCTAAACAAGGAAACAAAACGAACTCGGACACAAGCCCCTAGAATCTCCCGGTTCCAACCAGAACATGAAAGGAATCGGGGGTCTCATTAGACACTCGATGAAGGGAGTCTAATTAAGGTGAGTCTTGTCTAGAACCTGAGATAGGGTCGAAAATGCTCAGACCGGTTGCTTTTAAAGAAGATTAAGAACGACTTCTCAATTTCGACAACAAGATCCAAGAAACAAAGCAAAACAAAGCGAAAACAAAAAGAAAAACTTTAAAGGTTTTCACTCCCTTTTTTCTCCTTTTTCACACGAAAATTTTTCAAATTTTATGCAAAAACTAAGAAAATAAAGAACAAAACTACTAGGTGATCTACCCTTGAAACAGAATATCTCCCCCCCCACTTGAAACGCCACAATGTCCTCATTGTGGGAAGGTGTCACAAGAAAAGGGTAGAGAACCGACAAAAACAAACAAACAAAAAACAACTAGCAAGTAAAAATGGTGGCGACCCGAGCCCACACGGCTCCAACAGCAATATATCCCAACACAAACACTCAAAGGGGTTCGCCACCCAAAAGAAAAATCAAGCATGCAACATGGATCAATATATATACACAACAAAGAATGTGGAAAGAGGTTACCTCGAGGTCTTCAATTTATTAACGAACCAATCCGCGATCCAGGGAAAACATCACACTTGGGTTAGGAATAAACGAGAAAAGCATAGTAAGTGTGAATGTCGCATGCATAAAAGAAAAAAAACAGAAACAGAAAAATAAACAAAACACTAGAGACTAAAAACTAAAGAAAAGACAAACTATTCACACATGTACATTGACACTAACTAACCTCAACCCCGAATCTCACTAGTTTGAGGCGGCAATTGAGGGTGAAACAACTCTCGTAACTGGTCGAACCAATGATGAAGCAATGAATGCGAAATAACTCAAACCATGGGGACAACGAACTCAACAAAACCGACTAACCAGCACACTTTCCCTCCAACTTCCCAAGAAAGCACCCCCCCCACACTTATCTAACACTAGCAGTGTAAATAAAACTAATAGAGTAAAGTGGGAGTGGGGACACTTACAAATTATTGCTCGGATCCTCCTGGGGGAGGATATGGGTGATATGGAAAGTAGGTGGGATAATAGCTGTTGATGTACTCCGGTGGTGCTGGGGGATAGTTCGCAATGGAATAGTGATAATACCCCCAGTCACGCCAATACTAGTTCTGTTGTTGAAAATACCCCTCGTGCCTCTGAAGTGTAGACTGCTGGGCACGTATCAGATCTTGTTGGGTTTCCAACAAGTTGTTTTGACGCTGGAGTATCGTTCGTTGCTCTCGAAGGTCAACTCTCAATTGTTCAAATTGGGAGTTGAGATGCTCAAATGAAGCTTCCCATGGGTGACTCTGACTTCCACTAGCTTCACCGTGGCCGGCATACTCCTCATCTTCTTCCTCCTCATTTTCTTCTTCTTCCCCTCCTTCCTCAATGTCCTCTTCTTCCTCGCCACTGGACCCATCCGGACCACCAACCTTGCGGTCACTAGGAACCTGACCACAAGACCAGTTGTGTTTCTTAGTGATATCCAACCACTCCTCGGCATGGTCCGGATCTAAAAGGATCTTCGTGTTGTTGTCGTGTCCGTGGCAATAGATCGTGGCAGTTGGGTGCTTGGCGAGGATGTTCATTTTCTGCAATCGCACCTTGTTGATAGGATCCGGATCATAGTGTGGTTTCCACTTCTTCAAATATTTCCCAAAACCTTTCTGAACTAGGAAGTGGCAAATGATGTGCCCCATCCCGATAGTAGTGGGTCGGGGTTCCGTGCTAATCTCCGGAGACAGTGTAGAATGCAAGATCCGGTGTTGACCCGCTTACCCCTTATGGCATTGTAGATCACAAAAAGATCATCCTTTCGAACCTTAGGGCGTCCGTCATCTCTCCCAAACACCGAACTAGTCACAACTCTATGGAAGATTCGAACAACTGGATTGTAGAAGTCACGCCCCTTAGAGTTTCGGGGGCAATGATATCGTGGATATTCGCCTCTCACGCCGAGATTCATTCCCCTCCAACAAGTTAAGTCCATCATTGCCTGCTGCTCATCAAAATTCGCGCATCGCTCATAGAGTCTCCCATCCTCGGGCAACCCCAACCGTTGGCAAAAACGCTTCAAGGTGCATGTCTTGTCTTTGTTGGCGACCCGGTATTCAAAATGTGCATTCTTCTTGCCATCATTGTGAACCTTCAAGGAGCTTAAAAATTCGAGGACGGGTTGATCCACGATCGATTCGCCAATCATGATGAATACCTCCCAACCAAGAACACCAATGAGGTAATCGAAGCTCGGCTTGCAATGGATGGCTTCAATTGTCGCCGCATCATAAATATCCGGTGCACATATTTTCCGTGCTTGGAACGTTTCATACCGTCGTTTATGCTCTTCATCTCAGAAAGTCATATCCGCATCTGGTTCACACCGAATTAGTGTGGGCGTTTGCGCTTTGTAACGATCCTTTGTGAATGAGGATGGTCCCGGTTGTGAAGAAGAAGCTTCCTCGACTCGTGAACGCTTGTTTCTCCCACTCATGATGAACAAAAGCAGGACTTCGCAAGAATTTTGCAAATAACAGTGCCTAAATTCAAAGGTAAACCAAAAACAATCGACACAAGCAACAAACACGTGAGTTTGAAAAGCCTATGCACAAAAATTCACTAGAGATTACCTCAGATCGGAGCACTTGAACGTGTATTCACCAAGGAGGAATGATTTTTTTGCTTGCCAAAATGAACCAAAAATTCACAGCCACACACAAATAGAACGCACAAAAAGCACAGAGACAACTTACTAACTCAGCTCATAATGTAAGTGTGTGTGTGAAAATCAACCAAACTCTTAGCAAAAACAGCATGTGCGTGCTTCAACAGATTATATGCAGCAATTACTCACACAAAGCACTAATGTAAGGACTAAGGACTCGACTCAGCACAAAGAAGGGCATAAACACAACACCCCAAAACAGCTCAAAGTGTGGGTGTGTGTGTGTGAATTGACGAGAATCTCTTAGCACAATCTGTGTATGTGTGTTCAACAGATGAAAAACAACAATTAATCACACAAAACATCAAAACAATGCCATAGCATTCGAACTCAACAACACTCTGAGGCAGAATTATGTGTGAAAAAAAATGACAAGAACAAACCCAGCTCAACAAAGCATGACAAACAAACAAGAATGCAGAAGAGAGGGAAGGGATTTCGCTCAATTAACACAAGAAATACCTCAACTTAGCTGTGTATACTAAATGCTTGAACAATGCCGCACAGTTAGACGAAATCTGGGCAGAAATCGAATCCCAACAGTAAAAACACGCAGCAGGTGAGAAGAATTAGGGCTTAGAATCGAAAATGGAGAGAAAGAAAGGGACGAATTGAGAGTTTAGAGGGAAGGAATGGGTGTGAGAGAGGGGTGTTCGCAGGTCTAAGGCTGTAGAGAGGGTGAGAGTGTCGAGTGAGAAAGAAAAGAAATGAGAAAAGTGGAAAGGAAATCCGGAATTTAGGGCAGAATTTCACGCTGACAGTGTCAGGTCGCGGGCGCGACATGTTGGAGCGGTTGGGAGCGCTGGGCGTTGCATCGCGCGACCGTAGGCACGGTCTTATGCACCGTGGCTGGGGTGAGCTCCTGGACGCGATGCTGCTGTTGCTGTGACTTGGCGTAACGGGTGTTACGTTGATGGTAGCGCCTGCTACCTGCTGTTGCATTGCTTCCAACTCCAAAACAATCAAACTCCAACTCCCAAAAATTAACACACTTCAACACTCAATTTTTTCCATACTTCCTCAATTTCAATCTAAGATTTTCCAACTCTCAAACTCCCTCCACACTCAAATATTTTGCAAAACTTCACTCACTCACACATTCTTCTTGCCTTCCAACTTCAAAAAACTTTTTTTCATTTTTCAACTCCAACTCTTTTTCTATTTTTTTTCTATATTTTTCACATCATTTTCTCTCTCTTTTTTTTTCAAACCTTTTTCTTTTTAAACCTAGAACTAATACCTCAATTACAAGAGAAAGAAATAAAGAAAAACTAAAAAGACTAGAAAAATAGAAAAAAGCTAAAGAAAGCTAAAAAGAAGAAAAATTAAAGAAAAGAAAAAGGAATAAAATTAGAAAAATGCAAAAAACTAAAAATTGAAATAAGAACTCAAAAATTACGGGGTGCCTCCCATAGAGCGCTTGTTTAAGGTCCCTAGCTCGACCTAAATACACTACTTGATTCTTGGAATCCTCGGGACACAAACCAAAAACATCATCAACCTTTTCCACCAGTTCTTCTTCCTCTTTTTCCCATGATTCTCAAAGAGGTTCATGAATGTCATGGGACACTCTTCCGGTAGCCTATTCATCCGCCTAGGATATACGGGTAGCATTTCCTTGGGCTTTCTCCACCAACGTTTCCTTCTTCTCTTCCAACACCTCCTACCCTTGCATAGAAACGAATCTCGCTTCCTCAAGAACTTAGTAGGCCATGAGGATATAGAGGTAGAAAGTAACTTCAATTTGGTGTTTGGTGGTTTACCGGGCCTAGGACCTTTGAAGATCAACTCGTTGACTTTGTTGCATTCAATATAGGTTTCACTCAAAGAAATCTCCTTCCTCCATGGAGTGATCTTCAGAGGATGATCATAGTAATTGTCCTCAAATTCGCTTAGATTTGGATGCGAAACCCTTAGATATTTGATTTCTCCCCAATCATCGGGTTCTACTTCGAGAAAATAAAACTCCTTTTGGGGTTCATCCAAGATGCCTACCACCGCATTGGCCTTAAAATGAGATTATTTGTGGGATTTCATTCTTGAAGGGCCAATGTCAAAATCAATACGATCTCTACCCACACGAAGAGACAAAGGGCTAAGAAGGGTCGACCAAGAATAATAGGATTTCTCCAATCTTCATCCATCTCCAAAATAACGAAGTCACAAGGGATAAGGAAACTTCCCACTTGAACCGGGATGTCTTCTAATATTCCCAAGAGCCTCCTAGTACTCCGGTCCGCAAGTTGCAAATTAATAGTTGTCGGGGTCAAGTCATCAAGGTTCAACTTCTTACATATAGAGTGTGGCATGACACTCACACTTGCCCCCAGGTCACATAATGCATTATCAATCTTCATATCACCAATTAAGCATGGAATAGAGAAACTACCGGGATCGGCTAGTTTCTCGGGACACTTGCTTCCTTAATGGCGTTGCAACTAACCGTAAGATGAACGGTCGACGACTCCTTGATTCTTCTCTTGTTCGTCAAAAGGTCCTTGAGATGTTTCTTGAATGAAGGGACCTCCGACATGACATCTAGAAACGGTATATTAACTTGGAGCTTCTTCATCATCAAAATAAACTTGGAGAATTTATCATCATTCTCTTGTTGAACTAATCTTCCGGGAAATGGAACTGGAGGTCTATATGAAACGGGTTTCTCCAATGGATCTACATGAATATCCTCCCTTAAGACTTCCTTTCTTTTCTCTCGTCTTTTCACAATCTCTACCATCTCTTCCAACTTCTCTTTTTCTTCATCCTCGGCCTCATTAACCACAACATCATTCTCCTTTTCTTCAATCCTAGCCTGCTCAACTTCTAAGTCCTCCTCTTCATTGCTATCCACCTCAACTCCCTCATTCTCTCCCAAAGGTCTCTGCTCCTCCACATTCTCCTCCACTACCATAGGTTCTTCAATTTTTCTTCCACTCCTTAGGGTAATGGCTTCAACTTGCTCCCCTTGGATAGGTTGAGGTTGAATGGGTTGAGAAAAGGAGATAATTACATTTACCTTACCTGACATATGTGGTAATAATTTTTGCACACCCGACATTTGAGAAATAATTTTCACCCTACCTGATATTTAAGTGGTCGTAAATTTAAACCACCTAAGATATATTATAATGGTTTTTTGTGGGATTTTCCGGCAAGTATTAAAAAAATAAATAGGAAGTGACATGTTTACCCTTGCTATTAATTCATAGTATTTTCAATAATAAACAAAATTACCTATTTACCCTTATAGAAGACGTCAGTGAGAAGAGTGGAGTGATATATTTCTTTTTTAGATCGACAATCTTTCCCCCTTTTTCCCACACAAAACAATTGGAGGGTCAATATTGTCATTTCAATCGCAATCTTAAGGGCAGATTTGTACTTTCACATAATTATATAGGGGTATTATTGTATTTTCATTTCTTCGATGACAAGTTACCGGAATTTGACACAAAAAAACACTTTCACTAAATGTCAGGTAGGGTGAAAATTATTTCTCAAATGTCGGGTGTGCAAAAATTATTACCACATATGTCAGGTAGGGTAAATGTAATTATCTCTTGAGAAAAGTATACTTGTTGAGCAACTTGGGTCATTTGGGTTTCAAGGTCTCTAAGGCGAGCACCCTCACTTTCTTGATTAGCCACGATTTGTTGCAACAACTTTTCAATCATAGAATCTTGAGATGGTTGAGAAAATTGGGGTTGTGAGGTGGGTTGAGGTGAAAACTCTTCTTGAAAATATGTGCAATGGTCATGAACTTGAGAAACAGGATCAAAAGTAGGATTGGCAAAAGTAGTATAACCAGGATCATAATCCTCATGAGAATGGGAATAAAGTTGGTTGGAATAAACGACATTCACATGTTGTACTTGACGATACTCCACACAACGATGCTCGAGACGTGGAGCGGAAATGGATGCAAAGGCTTGCATACCTCGGGCTAAGTTCAACTGGTTGGAAACTTCATCATCCACCATCTTCTTTTGTAAGTCAAGGACGGTAGCCATTAGAAGCTTGATAATGGGGTTGTGTTCCAAAGAATCATCCCCATTTCCTGAATTTTGGCTGCCTCCCCAACTAGGCACATTCTGAGATAGCTCATGAAGAAATACATTAGCCTCCTCCGCAGTCTTCCTTAGGAACATTCCTCCGGGCACATTATCGATAGATTCTCTAAGAGGACCACGGAGCCCATGATAGAAATGTTGAAGCAACATCCAATCCGGTAAATTATGATGAGGGCATTGTCGTTGAAGACTCTTAAATCTCCCCCAAGCGTCGAAAAGACTCTCTCCTGACACTTGCTTGAAACTTAAAATTTCTGCTCGAAGTCGGTGTGTCTCCTCCGTCGGAAAGAAACAGTGAAGAAAATCTCCTTTGAGTGCCTCCCATGAAGAATAAAAACCGGGTGGACATGTTTGTAGCCATATCTTTGCTTTCCCCCCAAGAGTGAGAGGAAAGAATTTCAACTTCAAAAATTCTGATGATATCTTTGGAATTTGCATAAAGCTAATCCGATCTTCGAATTTATCAATATGAGCAATGGGACTTCCAACAGCATCGTCCCCCATGAAACGGGTTTCTTTCGAAGACTTCAAGTAAGTGCGGTTTAAACTCGAACACAACATCAGGTGGTAATGGTGGTAACGTGATAGGATTGCCTCCCGTACCCAATGATGGAACAATATATGATAGAAGGGTACGGGATGAACCAGCTTGAGCTTCACCCATTAGAACGCGAAGACTCCTTCAGGAAATGAAGAAGCATCAAATTCATTTGGATTAACAAAATCTGATTTCTAGCGTGAAGACTCTTAAATCTCCCCCAAGCGTCGAAAAGACTCTCTCCTGGCACTTGCTTGAAACTTAAAATTTCTGCTCGAAGTCGGTATGTCTCCTCCGTCGGAAAGAAACAGTGAAGAAAATCTCCTTTGAGTGCCTCCCATGAAGAATAAAAACCGGTGGACATGTTTGTAGCCATATCTTTGCTTTCCCCCCAAGAGTGAGAGGAAAGAATTTCAACTTCAAAAATTCTGATGATATCTTTGGAATCTGCATAAAGCTAATCCGATCTTCGAATTTATCAATATGAGCAATGGGACTTCCAACAGCATCGTCCCCATGAAACGGGTTTCTTTCGAAGACTTCAAGTAAGTGCGGTTTAAACTCGAACACAACATCAGGTGGTAATGGTGGTAACGTGATAGGATTGCCTCCCGTACCCAATGATGGAACAATATATGATAGAAGGGTACGGGATGAACCAGCTTGAGCTTCACCCATTAGAACGCGAAGACTCCTTCAGGAAATGAAGAAGCATCAAATTCATTTGGATTAACACAATCTGATTTCTAGCGTGAAAGCAAACTCAAATAACCAAAAACCAAGCAACTAAAACTAGGGGCGCTGGCTCCCCGGCAACGGCGCCATTTTGTGTAACGTAGTTTGTAAGACCTCGGTTTTGTCGTTCTCTCTCAGGGAGCTGGCGACCTTGGTCATAGGAACTGGGTCAATGGTCGGGTCGAGATTGCTAAGGTAAGGATATCGGTTTGAAAAGGCGGTCACGAAACAACAAATAGAACTAAGGTCGGTCAAGGAATGGAAAATGGGCTTCGGAGGCTTTTCGGGATGCAAACGAGGATGAGGAAATGGGTTTTGCAACAAGGGAATAACAAGAAGGGAGAATCAAATGGTAATTCCGTTAGAAAATACCCACCGGGCTTCCTCTTTCAAGGATAGTTCGGATTAACTTCCCCAAAGTCCATCGACAAACCCGGGGGGTTAATGAAACGGAATTTCCTAGTTAGTTTCTATTCGCTTTCGCGAACTAGAATACTAACTATTCCAATTCCTACCTTCCAACACAAGTGTTGGATGTATTCGGGATGCTTTCGCACCCAAATACATCCCACTTGAGGGAAGGATAGGAGTGGGAAATTGATTTCCCAACTAATTACTCGCTAATATTGCTAACCCAAACCTAATCACCTATTCACACCCTTAATTACCCCCTAACCCATAGGGTTTCTAGCCACTAATCATGATAAAAACTAAGCTAACAACATCCAAACCAAACCTAAACATGATTTCTAACATCAAACAACCATAAATAAGCAAGAACAATGAAATAGCAAGCAAAACAATTAAGAACAAGTAATTAGCAAGGTAATCAATAAAAGAGTTAAGGGAAGAGAATATTTATAAAAATGTTGTAGATGAACAAGAGAAAGCAATAAAAGATGATCCAGCAATCTTTCAATTGTTTGAATCCCCAAATCTTCAATAACATACTCAAATCTCCAAAACCCTAGATTAATCTTTCACTAATCTCCCTCTAAAATCCACTAATACAAAGCTGAAATGATGTCTAGGTCTCACCCCTAGATAGGTCGAGTCTCTTTCCCTCTCAAAATCGTAGCAAAAGAGCTATTCAAACCCCCAAAACAATTGGCCAAAACGCAGAGTTTAAACGCCGAAAAGTCGCAGCCCAGCAGGGGGGTCGCGGGCGCGACCACCCTCGTCGCGGGCGCGACCAGTGAAATATCCCGGGCGATTTCTTCTTCGAGGCGTCGTGGCTACGGTATCCAAAGATCGTGGGTACGGTCTTTCTCGGTCATCCTAACCCCCAGCACACGCCCACCGTGGCTACGGTAGCCATGACCGTGGCTACGGTCACCCTCGGCTTCCATTGCGCTCTGGGCGTAGCAGGTGCTATGCCATTCGTGGCGGGGGCTACGCTTCGGCTTCCCTTCCCTTTGTTTTTCCTTCTTTCCGAAGCATGTAACGCTCAATCCGAAGGTCGTAGCATGCGTTACTTCACTAATTGGCACCAAAGGTCGGGAGTGTGGTCTCGGGTCGACTCTGTCTCGGTTTCCGGTCCGGCTCGGCTTGGGAAATCACCAAGAAAGCTATAAAAAGGCCCGTTTTGCTACGTTTTCGGTGAAAACTCCAAAATCTACAAAATAATCAAAAACACATTAAAAGCTATGAAATTAAACCACGAAACGAGTTAAAAGCTTAAGGATTTAGGCGGTATTTAGACACAAAATTGGGTCTAAACACCCGGCGGGGAAAATGGGGATGGGGATGGGGAAAATTTTGTCCCCATCCCCGCCCCGTCCCCAAGTGGATTTTGGAAAATCGTCCCCGTCCGCGTCCCCGTCCCCAATGGGGGAGGGGATTTTTCCCTAGAGCGGGGCGGGGCCCCGACGGGTTCAGGGATTCCCCGCCCCATTGCTAGAGGTTGACCTTCCAGATTCCAACGCTGAAATCCTCTACTGAAAAGTCCACGCAGCACTCCGGGAACCCAATTGCTAGATCGACCCGATCGAGAAGAATCTCAATCTAAGATGTATGTATTTGGTATATGTGAATGTCTCGGGAAACAGAGAATGTTTCCTGAAACAATAACTGCAAACTAAAAGAGAGAGGAACTCAGGAAATCACCCTGGTATCTCTCTAAGAGTCTCAAGCAGTTGGTGTTGAATAACCTCTCCCAGATACCCCTTTATATAGTGTTTAGAAAACCTAGGGAAAGGATTCAAAACCCTAAAGGGCCGACTTAACGCAACGACGTGCTTCTTAGGCCTAATACGGTCCGTGTTGTACTCCAGAAGGTCCATTAACTCAACTCATGGACACCCGTGTTGAACCCAGTTCGGTCCGTGTTGGGTTGATTTCTCATAGAAATCAGTTCCCAACTTTTCTAAACGTAATACAATATCACTTAGGTTACATACATTGTTCCAGGGTACTGACTTGTGTGATCCAGTAGGACCAAATAATATAGTTGTAATTAAACATATTTAATTACTAATTATAGAGGCCTCTAGCAAGACATATAATTACTATATTACTTTGGTTTAATCTCCGTGTATATCGAACATTGTCGGGACATTCCCAACAATCTCCCACTTGTCCCACCAGTGTTCGATTCCTTGAATTCCCTTGTCACTTACTGTCTCTAGTTCGGATAAGGTAAGCTAAAGTCATCCTTATGTAAGACTCGAACATTCCTCGATCTCCGAGTTTAGACTTTGAAAAACAGACGATCAACTAATTCAACTGAGCTCGGCCAAACATTTTCAGTCCAATCTCACCGAGTGGCCAACGAGACAACTATCCCTAATAGGGAGGACAATGCCATCTTGTTTAGACACACATTCTCACATGATCCAACTGTAACCCAGACACCGCCTTTATAGCCTACTGTTAAGAAAGGCATTTGACGCGCTCCAAAGTCACAACAGACCATGTAGTCTATGTACTAAACTCAGGATTTAGGAATTTTGAGTAGTGAGAGCTCCTATGACAATTCCCAACTTAAAGAGCTCCCACTGGGGGTCAGTTCGGTAGTTGTTCTTAACAATACCCATGTGATTGATTTATGATGTCATCACATCACTATGATCACGAAACTTGATCATCACCTCAATCCTACATGCTAATTGTGTTGATATTATCACTGTTCCTACGTGATAATACAATAAGGAACCAGGTCGACTGTCGACCAAGACTAGCGTTATCAAGTTCACTAATGGGGTTTCAGAAATCGAAGCTCATCCAATTTTCCATTTTGAATTCGCTAACCTTTTTGGACATTTACATAATTCTAAACCACAATTAATGTAAATTTTGGAATCTTATTCTTAATGATGAATCAACAAGGTCATAATTCATGAACAATTCATATAAATTTGACTTGTTAATATTCCGGAATGTGTTTAATATTTATTGCCCATGCATGACTATCATGCTATAACTACAACAGGGGTTTAGTACATAATACTTGCAATGAACCTCGCACATATACCATCTTACTAATGACCTTTCATTCAGGAAGATATTTCTGGAATTCATGTTTGGATTCATAGTGAGCTTCAGTTCCTTTGCTTGAGTGATGGCTCCTATCAACAAGGCTCCATTTCTCTCGCAGGCTAGAAACATCACCCAGTTCTAAAACGAACTTCACAATCCTAACAGTTTCTGTCACAACTTCTAAAGTCGTGCCATACTTGTCTTATTTGTCGAATTAACCGCATGTCATGTTAGGAACTTCTTCCAGTTCACCTCAATACCACTCAAAACAGATCATATAATTTTCTCTGACCTTTCAGATAATCATATTTCTTTGCATGAGTGTAGCATCAATGCAACTCTTCACACTTAGCTTTTATCAACCACTTTAGACTTAGCACACATCCTTAGTTTTGCTTATACATATACAATGTAAATGTTATGTTGGACTTTGAACATCTCATGGCATACATTAATCTCACGCCTAAAGCATGAGTTATATGTCTCATCCTTCTTAGAACTTCTGATTGTTTTGAGACAATCAAATTCCGTAAGGATATGCCATGATTTATGGAAATTAATCCATTCGCGAAGTGAGTTGAACTATTCAACACCTAGTTAACTTTGATTCAAACAATCAAAATATTTAATCTATCATTATAGATCTTTTCTCCAAGAAAATTCTTAGCTTCACTAATCCTTCACTTTGAAAATTATTTCCAAGTCAACCTCAGTAGAAGCAACATTGGAATATTCTTCTCAATAGGCAGTATGTCAATCACATACAATATCAGAAAACGCATTGCTCCTACTTAACTTTTTATAAACACAATATTATCTTTGGCACTTTCTAGTATGTCAAACCTTTTTGATATCCTGGTCAAGAAGGTCAATGATTCCAACTCCTAGAAGCTTCCTTAAGACCATAGATGGTCTCTTGAAGTTTACAAGTATTCCAACAAAAGACCACTCAGTTGTATCGAGTACACACCTTTCTTCAAAATCTAATTTTGAAGTCAGTCTTGATGTCTATCTTAATGAACCCATGTTTTGCCTTAAAACCCTCCTATGCCTGATGGCTCACACCTTCAGACAAATCAACCGAGTTCTAAACTTGGTTGTATACATGGAGTCCATCTTAGACCTTATGGAATCTTGACTTTCTAAAGCTTCTTTGTTGTAGGTAGAGTCATTACTTTCTAAAAGTAACATCTCACGTTCATCCATAGAAGATCAATATCTCTGTGGTTGACGAAGTTGTTTACCTGACCTTGCTTGGAGTAATGTTCATGATACCTCCTCCTCAACGTTTTGAGGAACTTCAACTGCCTCAACCTTGTTCTTAATTTTCTAACAAATAGGAAAATTTGAACTAGGATCAAGTAGCGGAGTTTCAGGTGATGATTACAAGTAGCGGAGTTTCAGGTGATGATTATAGTATTTTGTGTCTCTCGAACTTCGGTAAGTTCAAAAGCTCTCCCACTCTTTCTTTTAGAGAATAACATATTCTCTAAGAAGAAAGAATTTTGAGACACAAAAACTTTCCTCTACATCAGTTTGTAGAAGTGATACTCCTTTCTTTCAGAAGACGGTTCAAGAACCTCTCTTATCCATATCATATATGGTGTCTTCTCTAGTGCTTCAGATAATCTTTATTCAGTAATTAAAGCTATGGTTAACTGCGCGTATCCCCAAAAGGTAATCGGCAACGTTGACTCAACCATCAATGCTCGCACCATATCTAATAAGGTGTGATTTCTCTTTTAGATACGTCATTGAGATGTCGAATTCCTAGAGGAGAGAGTTATGAAACAATTCCACATTCTCTGAAATGGTCAGCGAAATCATTGCTCAAATACTCACCTCCTCAACCTTATTGAAGGGTTTTGGTTTTCTTGCCAAATTGGTTTTGCACTTCACTTTGAAAATCTTTGAACATTTCAATGGATTTGGTCTTGTGGCGTATTAAGTAGATATAACCATATCTACTAAAAATCGTCACTGAAAGTGATGAAAAGTACAACAAACCTTCTTCTGGCACTAGTGCTCATAGGCCCACATACATCAATATGTTTGCATCCTAATAAGTTATCAGCTTATTCAACAGTTCTAATAAGAGGTGATTTTAGTCATCTTAACCATCAGGCATGCTTTACAAACATTGAACCTTTCAAAGTTTATGTTTTCCAAAATCCTGCACTATGCAGTTTTCTGAATGCATTTCTGATTAATATGACTTAAGCTTATAGTGCCAGAATTATGTTTCAATTGAGTCATTTATTCAAACTCTTGGCTCAACCATTAGCATCTTTTCGATCGTATCCAGGTGCTTTCATTGTTTCACCAAGGCTACTTCATTTTGGAATCTTTAAACTATTTTAACATTCGAGCTTCAGATGAATCTCATAGACATGAATCACCATGTGTTATTTTATTCATCTTTGAAGATTTGAAGTAATCCATCCCTTGTACTTGTGCTCAATTGGACTACATACATCCATATGCATGAGTGTTTGTTGGCACGTTCACCCTTTCTTGTAAAAGGTACAGTCATGCTTTGCAGACATCACATGTTTCAAAGTCTTGTCATTCAAAAGTCTATCACTGTAACGCTTCTGAATGCGCTCTGATTTGTACAAGGTTTAAGTTTGAACATGAGTTAAAACCTTTTGGTTTCGATGTGTTGTGTGTGTTTATCCGAGATCCTGTCTCTCTAGTTGAGAGCTTGAAATCAAATTTCTACTTATAATGAGAACTACAAGCAACTACTAGGATAGAGTTGCTGAAATTATTCACACCCGAAACCCAAAACCTTGATGGTGGTTTTCCCCAGAGAAAAGGAGAGAATTAGAATACTTGCTGTATGTTCTGTGTAGAATATCTCCCACGGAGGGATCTATTTATACTTTAGCATATGGGGTTGTATTCCAATACAACTTAGATTAGCAGTCAGATTCCTTGTCAAATTATAACTCCTAATTTATCTAGAAACCAAATTCTAGGTAAATTAGGATTACTTTAATTAACGAATAATTAAGTGGCCGCTAATTACCAACAGCTCCCACTCGCCCACGTAGCCGATCAGGAAAAATCTAATCTCGTAGTTCTCTTCTCGTTTCATACGGGAATCGGGTGTGCGATCAATAAGAACAAAGTAGCGTTATATCAGATCACCATCTGACCAACATAACACTATCAGAAAGGAACGAACAACGCCCTCAACCATCCATAACATCACCACATGACCTACACTGTCCCTTTTATGCCAATTGATATATCATTGATTATATTTCTAATATAATCGCCCGAGCTGATATGGTGAATAAGAAATGGTTTTCCTTAGCTACTCACAGCATTATGTTTCAGTGAGATTCCTTTCCTAATGTGTTCCGCTGAACTGTATACATCTATAGCTCTTGGAGTACACACTAAAGTAGCAAACATCTCACTTAGATTTCATGCCATAGTACTAAGTCAAAAGGGGATTGTATAATGTAGACAACTGAGTCATACTAGGATCACACAGTGACAAGGTAGGGAACTAATTGTCACTCCATTAGATTGACTTAAAGCGCACACAGTATGAATTGTGTGTCATGGTATAACTCCCACTAAGGTAAGGTTGTCATTTTTCTTTATACCATGCGGATTACAAGTCTAGTTCTACATCAAACCAAGTTGATTGACCTAAGCGACGTACATAACAACGCTTAGTCATTTTATATCCGACCTGAGGCTTCAATATAAGGTTGTTTTTTATATTCGATTCAAGAGAATCTCATCTTAGACTTACTAAGGCGGCTATCTAATATTATTATTTATACCACGCAAGTACAAAATGCCTACATTGCACACATAGTGTCAAGAAGGTTTAAGTCTCATCCTAACCACTACTCAAGTGCTTAGGGTTGGTGACCTATGTGATTAGGTCATCAGAAGCCTAGTGACTAACACATGTGCCTATTCGAGCAACCAAAGAAAAACATAATAAAAATCAAGTAATTAAGAAACACCAATCTTTATTACACTGAAATGTTCAACGTCAAGAATTTGTCCAAACATAAATAAGATAGATCACACATCTAAACTCTTTGTAGACCTAGACTCATCATGTGAGTTTCGAACACATCTCTAGGAGTAGGGTTAGTTAAAGGGTCAGCAATCATTTTGTTTGTAGATAAGTATCTCACAACTACTTCCTTTTTCTTTATCGTGTCCCTCACAAAGTGGTAACGCCTCTTGATATGCTTAGCTTTCCTGTGAAACTTAGGATCCTTAGCGTACTGAATCGCAGCAGTATTTTCGCACCACATCTCCATAGGGTCATCAACTCTCGGAGTGAGGTTGAGATCCTGGAGAAGGCTCCTAAGCCAAATTACCTCTTGGGTGGCGAGGCAACAAGAGACATACTCGGCTTCCACATGGTCGATAAAGATATGTAGTCTTGCTTCTTACTGCACCAAGATATCGCTCCTCCACCAAGAGTGAAAACATTCCCTGAGGTAGACCTCGACTCATCAAGGTCACCACCCCAGTCTGCGTCTGAATACCCCCTTAACTTTAGGTCTCCACCTTGATAACACAATACCAAGTCCATGGTTCCACGAAGATAGCGCATTATTCTTTTGACGGCTTGCCAGTGAGTAGGCCCAGAGTTGTTTTGGTAGCGACTCACCAAACCAACTACGAAGCAAATGTCAGGTCGCGTACACAACATGGCATACATTAAGCTTCCTATGGCACTAGAATAAGGGACTCTGCTCATTTTCTGCTTCTCATCATCTGTCTTAGGACACTGTTCAAGACTCAAGTTAAGACCTTTTTCAATTGGAGTATCAACGGGTTTGGAATGATTCATTTGAAATCGTTCTAGAACCTTCTCGATGTATGCCCTTTGGCATAAACCAAGGAGTTTCTTTGAATATCGGCAACTATTTCCACACCCAGGACATACCTGGCTTCACCCATGTCCTTCATCTCAAAGATAGAGGACAACCAATGTTTGGTTTCATTGATTATCTCCAAGTTGTTTCCAGCTAGTAGTATGTCATCAACATACAACGTGAGGAACAATATCCCCAGTGTTGTTCTTTTGACATACACACAATGGTCTTCAGAAACCAGGGAGAAGCCAAACGAAGAAATGGCTTTATGGAATCTAAGGTACCATGATCTGGAAGACTGTTTGAGACCATATATGGATCTTTTGAGTAGACAAACTTTATCCTCATTCCCTATCGATACAAAACCAACAGGTTGTTCCATATATATCTCTTCCTCAAGGTTACCATTGAGGAAAGCAGTCTTTACGTCCATTTGGTACAACTCTAAGTCCAAATGGGCAACCAAGTTTAGAAGTAGGCGAATAGAGGTCATTCTCACCACAGGAGAAAAAATCTCTTCATAGTCTACACCCTCAACTTGTGTAAACCCTTTCGCCACTAGTCATGCTTTGAACTTATCAATTAACCCATCAGCCCAACGTTTGACTTTGAAAACCCACTTGTTTCCAATCGCCCTACGTCGAGGAGGGAGATCAACTAGTTCCCACACTTTATTCTTTACCATTGAGTCCAACTCATCTCTCATGGCATCCATCCATTCCTTACTGTTTGGTGAATCTATAGCCTCCACATAAGAGGTTGGCTTTCTATTTCTAAGAGCATGCAAAAGAAGATTTCCTCTTCCATTTGGAAAAATCGTCGGGGAACCCTTCCTCGCTCGCTCCTTCAAATAACTTTAGGACTCGGTTCACTTGTCTTTTGTGAATTAGAATCCCTCCCCCTTTTCCTTTGAGGTATGGGATTCTGTACGCCAGGAGAATTACTCCCACTTTCTCGTTGGATTGTGGGTTCCTGATAAGAAGCTGGAGATCGATGGCGATCTTCATTTTCATTTTCAGGTAGAGTTTGAGGTCTTTCCTAATTCTCTTGTTGATTCTCCTTATTAGACAAGTTTCCACCATTAGAGTTTGTAGGATCACTCCCACTATCTCCGTCATTAGGTGGTAAACTACCATCCTCAGTGTCACACCGAGTGTGCAAATCCTCCCCCTCGCTGAGAGATGGTTGTTGTAACTCATACAACTCAGAGTCTTGTTTGTTTCAACAATGCTTGGGAACTCGTCCTCAAGAAATTCGACATTTCGGGATTCAAATTCCTTCATGCCGCTGTTTGGATGGTCTCCGTACATGACATATCCTTTTGAATTGTCTGGATACCTAATAAACACCATTTCGGTAGCTCTTGGACCAAGTTTTCCATGTTTATGAGTTGGGTTGTGTACATAGCCAGCCGAACCCCATGGTCGTAGATCGTCTAGAACGGGCTTTCTACCATTTCATAACTCATATGGAGTAGTAGAAATGCTTTTACTAGGCACTCGATTTAGGATATAGGTCGTTGTAAGCAACGCATCCCCCCAAAAGCTAATCGGAAGATTCGCTTGGGCCATCATTGACCTGACCATGTCAAGTAATGTATGGTTCCTCCGTTCTGTAACACCATTCTGCTGCGGAGTTCGAGGAATCGTGAGTTGCCTACGTATGCCCTTTTCCTCACAAAAACTCTTGAACATATCAGAAAGATATTCACGACCATGATCAGTGCGAAGAGTCTTAACTCTTCGTTCTAACATGGTTTCAACTTCCGTTACAAAGCGTTTGAACACATCCAATGCTTCATAGCGGTGTGATAATAGGTACACATACCCATATCGTGAATAGTCATCTATCAAAGTGAGAAAATACCAAGCACCATGACGTGCTTTAATGGTCATAGGTCCACATATGTCGGAGTGAATAAGTTCTAAGGGACTTGACGCCCTAGAAGCCTTACCGAAAGGCTTCTTGGTCGCCTTACCAGCTAGACATGGCTCACATCTAGGCAACTTAACCTTAGTGAGTGGGTCTAAAAGACCTTCTTTAGCTAGTCTAGTCATTCTATCTTGACCGATATGTCCTAATCTAGCATGCCACTTAACAGATTCAGAGTTAGGATCAACAAATGAAACAAAAGCAGTATTATTATTGCGAATGTCTAAATCCAACACAGGAAATTCATTCACAAAAGATGCAGCGCCAAACAAATTACCGCCAAACATAATGTCTAAACCATCAACTCTAGAAACTGAAAACCTACTTTAACTAAGGAAACAAAAGAAACTAGGGAACAATGCACCCCAGGTGCGTAGAGAGTGTCTAGGAGTAGTAACTTATTTCCTCCTTGTAGCCTAAGCTGGTACGTTCCCACATCGAGAACGTCTTCCTTTGTGCCGTTTTTCAACGTCACACTTTGTAGGCCCACCGGGTAAGGGTGAAAATGTACAAATCCAACTTGGTCTTGCACTATGTGCGTGCTCGCTCCCGAGTCTACAATCCAATTAGGAAAGGAGTTAGCAACAAATGCATGGGAACAAACAAATATAGTAGAGACACTTTTGGAAAGAGGTACCTTAGCAGGCTCGGGACAATCCCTAGCATAATGACCCTTCTTTCCACAGTTACAACACTTCGCATGCGCCATATTCTTCTCTTAGTCGCCTTTAGCCTTATGATGTTTCTTGGTATTGTTACCATTAGGCCCAGATTTCTTGGAGGGATGATGAATTTTCTTCTTCCCTTTCTTAAAACCTTTGCCTTTAGGAGGCATGTTCCCTCTAGCAACAAATGCTGTAGGGGCAGGAGTACATGATTTGAGGCGTTCCTCTTCCAATTCGAGGTGTCGCGTGACCGTCACAGTAGCAATGTGGTCACTGTGAAGCATAAGAGTCTTAAAAGACTTCCAATCCTCACTAGCCGGAATAGCACGAATCACATTCGTGACTTGATCACGCTCAGGAATACCTATTCCTCCAGCCTTTAGGTCACAGACTATCACACTTAGCGTTCGCATATTCTCTATTATGCTTCGTTTCAGGTGATCAATTTCGTACTGCATATACTTAATCTGCAGTAATCGAAGTTTGGTCGCCGAAGTTTGACCAAATTGAATCATGAGCTGATCCCATAGGTCCTTAGCCGTGGGATAAGTCTCAAATTCTCCAATAAGATCATCATGCATGAGGTTCAGCAAGGTGTATCGCACTGAGCGATCCTTCTTGAACCACTCCTGGTATGTCTCCATCTCCTTCTTATATTGAGCAGAAGTAGTGTCGATATCTACCTTGGTAATAGGATGCTTAGTGCCAGGGGGAGACATCTTGGCGGTGAGAAAGTCTAAACTATTCCCACGTTCGTTCAGATGGTATTTAACCCTCCGATGCCAGATGTCATAGTTGGACGCGTCCAACTTTTCAGTCACATTCAAAGTAGCAGAGTTCACGATTGGGGCCTTGGAAGTTGTCATATCTACAAGTCAAAAACAAATTGGGCATTTAGGCACATTGTTTGTAAATTAAATTTCCAACAAGAAAAAACATCATTCATATCATACGATCGAAAATTTCGCTAGGCTCATAATCATCTCATATAACAATAAACTAGAAATTTCTAGAAAATTTAATTACATATTATTCACAAAAACATATTTATATGAATGCGAAAGTTTAAACATATTAATTTCCAAAGAGATATCACATAGACATTCAATACTTTATATAAATATAAACAAAATAAATACAAAGTATTTATCAAAAACGAATTTTGAATACGACATCATGAAAACATATTCAATTTAAATTCTAAAAAAATTAGAACGTCGTATAAAATTATCACAATAAAACTAATTTAACTGTGATTACATATAAAACTTATTCATATTCGTTGCATATAAAATTAAACACATAATTCATGCTAACATGTGAAGTCTATGTAAACCTAAATCACATAGAAAGAAAATAAAACGAATTTATTATTTTTTTCAAAAATTAAACGAATTTATTATTTCAACACATGAAGAGCTATTACTAATTTACAATTTAAGGTTAATCAATTCACATCAGCCTAATAGTAAAATAAGTTCATAGCTCAGAATATAATCACAAAGATTAATAAAAAGAGGTTAGTATAAAAACGAATTATACCTGCACTCATTAATTCAGAATAGACAAATAATATCTGTATAAAATTAACACACAGTTAGTGATATTAGTACAAAAAAATAAAGAAAACTGAGTGCATAAATAAATCTGATTCCCAAAAAAAAAAAACAAAAAGACGATAGAAAGTCTCGCTGCTTTTATACTTTCCATATCCTTTACTAACCATTTTCCTTCCTTCACTCCCTCTTTAGTCTCCTCCCTCTCTAAGGCTCCCTCAACCCAGGAAAAATTTTCGCCCCTTTTTCTTCGGTCGGCCATGGAAACCGGCACAAAGCTTGGTTCCGTCACCGTCTACGCTGCCCCTTTTGGTTCCTTTTCCGGATTTGGTGGCCCATGGCCGCCGTCGGAATCCCCAAAAGAACAACCTAGATGATGCAAAACCGCTCCCCCAAACCCTAGGCCCTCGATCTGTCCCTCCAACAAGGATTTGCGAGAAACGACCACCGCCATCATGTAGATCGGCGACTGACGAATGCGAGGATGCCGACGGTGAAGCTAACGCGCCACCTAGGCGCAGCACGTGACCCACACGCGCCGCCTTGTCTCGTCGATTACGCAAATTTCCGGTTGGTTCTGATGGGTAAGTTTTCGAAACCTACTAAAATTTCTTAAAGTTTTTGATTTTAATCACCGAGAACAAATTCTCTATTTTTCTTTTCTTCCTTTGAAAAGATTTCTGGGAAAGGATCGGGAAAGGGATTGAGTTCAAAAACAGATAGAGACTTTGAGATTAGTTCAAACAGGGTCTTGGTAGGCAGGGGTGAACGCAAGAAAACAAAACTTGGGGAAAAACAAAAACGAATTCATGCTAGGGTTTCATTTAAACTGCTTAATTGAAATTTGTTAATCTTGAAGCACCAAGAACCAAGAACTTGCATTTTTAATCGATTAAGCATAAGGACATGCACTTTTGGAAACAAAAAACTAAAAAACAAAGGCACACAATCACGTTTATATCGGAAAACAGAACAATCCAATTCATGCTCATTAATCCGGGTTCGATCATAAAACGGAAGAAACAAAATCTTGCTTAAAACAAAACTGAACCCTAAAAAAATACTAACGCATAGGATTAATCTTTCTAGCATGATAATATCATAATCAATGACTGCCAATATCTAACCTAAACAGATTAGGGAAGAGAAGATAAAAATAAACGAGAACAAGTCAAGCAATTTAGGCTCTTATACCACTGAAGAGTGGAATCGAATAATACCTTAATGCGGAAGTGAGATCGAACTGCTGAATCTTGTTCCATGAATAGCACGTCACAGTCCCGATCAACACCGGAATAATATCGATTACCAGCAACTACTAGGATAGAGTTGCTGGAATTATTCACACCCGAAACCCAAAACCTGGATGGTGGTTTTCCTAGAGAAAAGGAGAGAATTAGAATACTTGGGTGTTCTGTGTAGAATATCTCCCACGGGATCTATTTATACTTTAACATATGAGGTTGTATTCCAATACAACTTAGATTAGGAGTCAGATTCCTTATCAAATTATAACTCCTAATTTATCTAGAAACCAAATTCTAGGTAAATTAGGATTTACTTTAATTAACAAATAATTAAGTGGCCGCTAATTACCAACATAAATAAATTGAATACAATAACATAAAATAGAAAGTCACATAATTAACCTAGCGCTGGCAAAAATTCGGGTTCGGGTAAATTCGGGTCGGACAAATTCGGACGAGAATTTCATGTCTGGACCCGGTTTTATTTCGGGTCGAACCGAGTCGGACAATTCGGACAAAGCAAAAATCGGGTTCAGACAATAGGAAAAAGAGAAATTTTATGTCCGAATATTCGGTCAATTCGGACGAAAAATCTATGTCCAAACCCGGTTTTTTCTGGGTCGAACGAAATTTTGCCTGCGCTTATTAACCTATAAATAAACAACTAGACCCAAATTAAAACCTTAATTGAGGTAATCTATTAATTATATTAAAACACAACCCAAATCAACTACAAGTTGCCATGTATCAACCACCAAACACAACACAACCAATTGTGTTGCCTTATTTCCAAAAAGTTAAATCATTAAGTGACTGTTACAACGAACAGATGATTTTTATTTTTTCGCTTATAGGCAAATAAAAATGTTCAATTTGATAATAATTTATATGACTATAAATAAAGAGAAAATTAAAAAATTCAAATTATTAATTATTTACTAATATTAATGTTAAACCTACATGTAAAATATAGTTTAAGATTCAAAATTTACAATCATAGAAATTATTGGCGGTAAAATATAACAAGGAAAAAAAGCTAATGACAATATATTTGATCCGATTTCAAGAAAAATAAGAAAAACTATTTAGAGAACACTAAAATCAAAATTCTTACAAATTGAGTGTCAATGAAAAAAGACAGAGAAAATATGCTTCTAATTAAATCGAAAATCAACAAGTAAAATTTATTGAATAAAGACTAAAATAATTGTCACACTCCCAATTACATAATACTCCCAATTCGTATGTTTCCTTTTTGTCAATAGATAATTTATGACAGAATACTAAAATAATTGTCACACTCTTAATTCATATCATTACATGAGGAAAAATATACAACAAAGGAGATTGAAATAAAAAATTTACATGGGTTCTATATTCAGGTTAAAAAATATTCACTTTTTTTTTTAGTGTATGCATAATGCATGTATGGTTTCCAATAATAATACAGACTGTATAATACAATACTAATTGGAGAATTGTTATTTTTTTTAGAGTTGATTTACTAAATTATTATATAAGTGATAGAGGAAGTTCAAAAAAACTAATCATTATATAATTAATAATTAATTTAAATTATAAGAAAATATGATTAACAATTTGTGAAGATGTAGAAAATAAATCAAATTCAATTGCGTCATAATTATTTTAGGGGAGAAAAACCTTCCCATCTACAAGATAGTGTCTGCTCCAATTTTCATGTTCCCTCAAATTAAAATCCAACATGCAATTGCAAGCAAACATATGATAGTCGCGAAAATTAAGAAAATTTAAAAAACAATTAACCTCTAATAGAAGTAATTAAGGGATATGTTGTTACCTTTTGAAAGATGAGAGAGAAAGAGATAGAGAGGGTGGAGAGAGAAAGCGAGAAGGGAGGCTGGAGGGGCAATTCACCAACTATCTTTATAGGAAATCTCCGGAAAGAGTTGGATAAATTTGGGCTTGGTGGTATCTTCAAGAACTATGCAACTATCAAATCTGCCTCAATCTTCAGGAGGTGGAGAGCTTATTCAAATTATGGGTTCATTGAAGTTGCAAGAAGTCATGAAGCTCTGAGACGCATCAACCGCCTCAATGGAGCAACAATCCGAGGAAGAAGAATCGTTGTAGACTGGGCCAAAAAGAAGAATAGAGGGAGGAGAAGCAAACAAATATGGATTCCAAAATCTACTCGCTGCACTCCTAAGGAGATTGCTGATTTAAGGGTAAGTGGTATTATCAATGAAGACTTCGTTGAGTGGTTGTCAAGGAGTTTAATCTGTACTTCAAGTGTCCCTAGAGATCTTGATGCGCTGGCCTACTTGATCAAAGATAATTATGGCCCGATTTCGAAGATTACGACACTTAGTGGTGTCAAATACATCCTCACCTTTCCTTCGATTCTAGAGATGAAAGAAGCTTTAGCCAATCCTATGGAACTGAGTGGCTGGTTTTCCGAGATCAAACCTTGGTCAATTTATGAGTCTCCAGATTCAAGGAAAGTTTGGGTTGATATAATTGGGGTCCCTCCTCATGGCTGGGTTTGGGAGAATTTTGAAAGTTGTGCTCAACCATGGGGCAAACTGTTATCTCTAGCCAGATGTATATCGTCGATGAATCAATTCGAAATAATGAGAGCTTTGATTCAGACAGACATTTTCAAGAGAATTGATGGCGAGGTGGTTTTAGACATACATGACTGCGCATTCAAAGTTTTCATCAGGGAAGTTAGCTGCCATCTGATTCCTCCGACTTTGATTCGGGATTGTGATTCTAGTAGTGATGATGTGATTGATTCAAGTGACAATGAGGAAAGTTTAAATGAGGATGGTCTAGAGTGCCATGGAAGTAACCTTAATGTTCCAGATTCTCCTGTAGCTAAGGCAGTTCCAATGCCTCGAATCAGAGATGAAGGAAGTCAGAGAGACGGGTCATTATCTTTGACGGTTCAGCAAACGATAAGTGGATGTATCGAGGGGCGTAGAATTTTTAATGATCAGACTGAGGCTTCGAAAAATGCGTTTTTACAAGCTCGAGGGTTTGTCATTCAGGATGAGGGAGGACCTGGGCTTGAAGTAGTTGAAGAGCCTGAGGATGCAATTAATTTGCCTCTGACCTGTGTTCCCATTACCAATGATCAACACTTAATTAATATGACTGCTGTGTTGGGAAGTAATTCCGCAATGGGAATTGAAAAATCTGTTGAGGTCTTGAATGATTTCAATCATCACAATGAGCCGGAATTATCTAATCAGATTGTTCTTCCCTCTTCTCAGAATTCAGATGGTGATCTTTCGATCTCATTTGATTGTAACTCGGTTGTGAATGCTAGAGCATTCATTATAGAAAAAACAATCAGGTTTGGTGAAGACTCCGGTTTTATGAGAGCCAAGAGGAATACCAATCCCAGGAAATACCTTGAAGACAAGCTAACTCCAAGAAAGAGGAAGAAGGAAAAAGAAAGTCAAAGAAGAAAGAAGTTAATTTCATTTTCTTCTGCTTCACTTTCCTTCTGAAAGTGAAGTTTTTTGATGAGGAAGGGTGTGTAGCAGGGCTGAAACTTTGGTTCTACAAGGGTACATCGGGTTAGTTTTGTTAGGCTTTGATTTGTGGTGATTTCATCTGGTCTGTGGGTGCTGTTTTTAAATCCTCGTGTTCGGTTGAGTGTAGGCTGTTTCTTCTCTATTTTGGGAGCATCTGGTTGCTGGCGTTTCTCCTTCATCTTCTGGAAAAAGCATCAGTTATGATGAGTATTTCAAGTTGTTTGAGTGTCTCCTTTTGGTTGGTGGGTGTTGTAAGATGATGAAGTAATAGCCTGTAGTGGGCTCTGGGTTCTCAAATCTTGGTCTTTGGTCAGTATTGGGGTCTTGATCTGATGATGATAGCTATACTGGGTCATCCTCTTTTTGATGAATTTAGATTACACAGGTTGTCAAGTTGTTTAATGGAGTCTTGGTTCTTTGTGTTTTGTGGTGTGCTTTCTGCTCTGATCTTACCTGGGTCTGAAGCTTTGGTGTGTTGGACATTTCTATACTGCTGCTGCTGATGTATTTAAGAGATTTAGGGGTGAGCTGATGTTCTTGATGATGTAGCAGAAGCATCTGTGTGATTGATGGAGGCAATTTCTTTTGATCTAAATTCATGCTAAGGGAGTTTAGTATGGTACAACTGCAGTTGGCTTGAATCGAGTTTTCCAAATCTGTTATGCTTGTGTTTCTAAGGAGCACAAATGTTTTGTTTCTACAGAATTTCAAATGAAGTATCAATTTGCTGTCTTTGGTTTGGAAGGTTTCATCCATCTGCATTTTGCTTTGAGGGTGGTCAATGGCTGTTTGGGTGTTAGTCAAGTCAATTTTTACAACTTTCTTCATTTTGCTGTTTAATTGGTTTAAGTTGAAGTAAATGAGATGATGTTCTTGGTTTCAATTGGTTGGAGTTTAAATGCACATTGTCCAGGGGTTTTTTGGCAATTGCTTCTCTGGAAAGAAGATTATCTTCAGATGGTCCTCTTTAGTTTGCCATGGTTAATGGTATAGTGGCGCAGGGTGTGTTGGATTGGGGTGAAAGCTGGGTGTTACTCATCTAATATGAGATTTTGGTCTGAAGAAGTGAAATCATAAGGTGGCTTGCTCTTAGTGGTGGGCTAAATATATAAGTCTTGCTCCAGTGAGTTCATAAGGCTTGCAATCATGCATAATTAGATTGAATGGTGCAACAGCAGCTGTATATTGAGTAGTTGGGTGTAACTCAAATTGCACTGCTAAGTCCATAAGGTCTTGCTTCTGCCTTGCTCTCTCAGTGATGCCATTTGGTCGTTTTTAAAGTCAATGATTAGCTATGATATGTGGACAACTGGGAAAGAGTTAATCTGATGCTGTTATTGTAAAGGGTGGGTCTGCACTTAGTCAGATTAATGGTTGGAAAGGACGAAATCCCTTCTTGTGTTTTGGTTTCTTGTTGTCATTTGGTAACCTTTATGAGTTCTATGCTCTTTTAAGTGCACTTTGGCACTTCTTTATTTAATGAAAGGGCTCTTGTGGCCGCTACTTATAAAAAAAAATAAAAAAATAGAAGTAATTAAGAAAATACTTCCGTCTAATCCTTCTAACATGGAAAATAATTAAAAGTCACAACAACCCTCATGTACTTTGTTATCAAAATTCGATTATAAGCAAGAGATCCCATGACTTTATTATCAAGATTCGAACAAACTTCGAAACACTTACCAATAAAAAGTACTGAAACTTAATAGGCCATGTTCGTTTTGTTGAAATGGTGGATGAGGAGAGAAAATGTAAAAAGTAGATGAGAAAAGTGAAGAGAGACAAAAACGAGGAGATATATTGGTAATGATAGTGATAAAGTACTGTGATATGATATGGTAAAATGTTGAATAATATTGAGTGGTATGGTGAGTTGTGGTTAGACCTGTCAATTCGGTTGGACGAGCGGGTTACAGTCGTATATTGGGTTCGGATAAATACAGGTCAAGTGCATTTCGGGTTCAGGCAAATACGGACGGTGTATTTCGGTTTTGGGTCAACCCAACGAGTTATGAATGCGACCTTTTTCTGCTTGTTCTTTTAGAAAAATGGTCTCTAAATACTACTTTTTGTACAATATACATAATAAAATATGATCATCTTCTAGTAACGATAGATTGTTGTAACTATTTTTTAAATTAAATTAGAGAAATAACAAATAAATGAGTTGCACTTATAGTTTAATAGTTAAAAATTCCAATGTCTAGTAAAGTTGAACTTAAAAAATTAATTTTTTGGGTCAAACGGGCGGGTCGGGTTTGACCCGCTACTTTTCGGTTTCGGTACATTTCGGGTTTAGTTGAAAAAATCGTGTTCGAAACCTAGAATTTTCGGACAGGTTCAGGTCAGGTCAAAATTTGTCAGATCTAGTTGTGTTGTTGCACCGTATAAAAGAACAAGGTCATATTAGATGAGGGAAAGGGTTGACGACGATTTGAATGGATAAGAAATTATTAGAGACATACAAATTTAACTTGAATTCGAAAAAAAAATAAAACAATAAACGAAAGGCTTTGCAAAATAATTTTGAAATCATACAAAACTAACTTTAAAATCGAAAAATTCCATCCAAATTCGACTAAAGAGAAATAATTGAGTCGGAAAATTTGGAACTGAAAAATTGGCGAGTTTAATTGAAAATAATATAAGAATTGGCGAGCTTAATTGAATTTGCCCAAGCTTGGATTTGAAAAACCAGAAGAAATTGAAAGTTCAATTGAAAAACGATAAATGAATTTACTGAGAAACCACCGCATAAATGTCAAACTGAAAAATATATATGTAAGAGGCAAAAATTTGTCAACAAATAAGAAAATGACACGTGTAAAATAAATTAGTTTTTTGGCGAATCACAAAATGTCACGTGTCAAGTTGACTTCGGTGGACACATTTGGTCAAAATTAAATCTCGACTAACCACAAGCTGCCAAGTGTCAGAAGTGAAGCAGAAAATAATAGTTATTTCTTTATTTAAAAATAAGGAATAATCATTTAATTTGGGCCCAAGTCCAGAGGCCAACTCAAACCCTAGACCTCCAGAGCCTATAAATAGAGGTCATTCCCCTCATTTTTAACCACAAATATTCTGGCATTGGAGACAGTCTGGATCCTGAAGACTCTTTAAAGACTCTCTCCCAAACTACTGAAGACATTCTAAAGACTGACTCTCCCGGAGAAGGCAAAAAACACATCAAGGCTCGTGTCACCAGTTGCTAGTAGATCAAATATTACACTTGATCGAGATCAAGTCATCAACACCCTCTTTCAAGATCACAGTCTATCCAAGGCCGCTCAAGGAGATCAAATCAGAGGACTACTTTATTATATTTAATACAAAGAATTGTACCCACAAATTCGAAAATTAATACAAATTTTATTTTGTTACCGAATTTCCCGTCTTATTTAATTTTAACTAGAAATTTGTGTTCACAATATAATAAAATTATGACAAAAATGAATCACCCAAAAAAATCCTTAAAGTAAAAAAAAAAGGCAGGAATTTACTGACAAGAATATTGGTGGAAGAACAGAGAAAGAGAACTAAAAAAAAAGAGAACTAAAAATTTTACTTCTGGAATAACGCTCGCTCTTAAACGCTGCAGATTAAAAATAGATGTAGGCCCGAAAAGAAATTGGGATGTAGGATGAGATATGAAGGTTGAGATGAGGAACAAGCGCCGGTTGAATAGTAGATGGATATGGATAATTCTATATATGAGAGAAAGGAGTGGAAAAAGAAGATTAGAGGGATGTGATTGGCAACACAGTAAATAAACGAATGAAAGGTACTTTTAAATTGAAATTATTCAATAAAAGAAGCAAAAAATGACTTAACGGGTCTCATGTTTTAGTGTAACAATTTTTAGGGCTCTATATTATGATAAATAATTGTGGGGTGACATTATTTTTTATGTATATATTTAGGGGGGACATTCAAACCAACTTATGACCATAAATGGCGCAAAACGGTGGGTTTTATGTTTAGGCGTGTTTTAAATTGAATTCTATAATTAATTCTAACATATACAAGCAAATCACTTAACATGATAAACACACATAAACATAAAACCCACGATTTCATGCCATTTTTAGCTGGAAAATGGCCGGAATGTACCTATAGATATTTTCATAAAAAATAATGTCACTGATGAGGGCATATATTGACGTAATATTTGGAGCATTTTGATAGTGGAATTTGGGGATTAATGTGTTTAATTGATCTTTTATGATCTTATTTGACTATCTTAACTGAGTTATGTGTGTTTTGTTCAATTTGTACAGATTAGTGATATGAACTCGAAAGATCACATCCATTTCTTGCTTCCTCATTGAAAGAGCTTTCCGACGATATATTATAAGCTCAATTCCGATTTGAAATGAAAGAGTTATGAGTAAGATAGTAGAAAGTGTGCAAAAGCTGATAGCCTGATATATGACCACTCTTTTGGTTACCATCTTTTCCGCAAGTATGCTATGACTTTGGAGTTTATATAAATTAAAAGTAAGCTCCTAGAGCTTTCCAAAAAGTCAAGAACCAAGTCAATCGGACGTCGTATGGAGGAGATATGGCCAAAATAAAATGACCAAGAAATTTCCAAGGGCAACACGACACATGTTCTAAACACGGTCTGTGTTGGCCTCCAGAGAGATCAATTTTCCCCAAAACCATCACTACAACCCGTTTTGAAGTTTATACCGGTCGTGGCCGCTCTGACACGGTCCGTGTTGATCCTAAAACAGTTTGTGACAAGCCTAACTGTTGGAATTTCGTCGTTTTTCGCCCATTGTTGCTATATAATCAATGAATTCGACTGTTTCATTCATCATCTACCTTTATACAACATCATTCATGACCATCAGTTCCTTCCATCCCATCCCCCTCCATCTCTATCATCATCCATCTCCCACAATCCAACAATAATCAAGAGTTTGAGAGCGAATTGAAGATTGAAGATTACTTAAAATCGATACGGTGTTGGAGGAGCAAAAGTCCACAATTGCCACATTATTTCAAGGGTTTTCTACACTCTTTGATTATTTCTTCATTCTCTTTAGATTTCTATGCTTTCTAGAGTATAATTTATATGTTTTTGTAGTTTGGACATGATTAGTGAGTAGTTTTCCTTTTGTTTGGGGGATAAACTCTATTTGTTTTGATGGATTGAATATTGTTGGATTGAACATGTTTTAAATATAATTTAGAGGCATTTTTATTCAAGCTATGAGTTTGTATGTCATTGCTTTTGCTTGATCACCACTAGCATGGTTGTAAATCTTGAATGAAGCATCGAAGGAAGATATTTTATGTAAAACCCTGAGGTTTCACAATAGAATTTGTGTACCCGATATGGAAGCTTTAAAGCGAAGAACCCTGGACGAGGGACACAACACCCAGTACTTAGTACACCCAGGTGGAAACAAGCTTTACAAGGACATCAAACAAACGTTTTGGTGGAGCAACATGAAACAAGAAGTGACTGAATATGTGTCTAGGTGTTTAACTTGCCAACGAGTTACAGCTGAACACCAAAGGCCTGTAGGATTATTGCATCTACTAGAAATTCCAGAATGGAAGTGGGATTTGATCGCCATGGATTTTGTAATTGGTCTTCCTAGGACCATAAGAAAGAATAATGCATTTGGGTGATTGTGGACCGGCTAACCAAGTTTGCCCATTTTCTCGCCATGGCTAACACTTGGACGTTGGACCAGTTAGCTCATGCTTATGTAAATGAGATAGTGCGATTGCATGGACTCCGTAGTTCAATAGTATCGGACAGGGATACGAGATTTCAGTCAGGATTTTGGAAGAAGTTGCAAGAGGCTTTTGGTACCAAGCTCAACTTCAGTACCGCTTTTCACCCAGCAACAGATGGGCAAACAGAGAGGACGATCCAGACCTTGGAGGATATGTTGAGAGCATGTGCTCTGGATTTTAAGGAGTCATGGGATGACAAACTCACCTTGGTAGAGTTCTCCTATAACAGCTTCCACGCTAGTATTGGAATGTCGCCATTCGAGGTCTTGTATGGAAGGAGATGTTGAACTCCCCTGTGCTGGCAAGACATCGATGAGGCCCTCACCATTGGCCCCGATTAAATCCAACTCACAATGCAGAGGGTGAGAGTCATACAAGATAGGATGAGGACAACACAAAGCCGACAGAAAAGTTACGCTGATCGGAGACGAAGACCTTTAGAGTTCGAAGTAGGAGATTATGTGTTTCTACGCATGTCGCCTACGAAAGGAGTCATGAGGTTTGGTCAAACGGGAAAATTGACCCCAAGATACATCGGGCCATATTCTATTTTGGAACGCATAGGAAAAGTAGCTTACAAATTAGAGCTACCCAGAGAATTGCCTCGAGTGCACAATGTCTTTCATGCCTCACATGTACAATTGAGAAAATATGTTGCCGACCCTGCACATGTGATCGAGCCGGAACCGTTACAGCTGAGGGAAGACTTAACTTACGAGGAGCAACCGCTCGAAATCTTGGACCGTAGAGAAAAGAAGCTACGGAGGAAGACCGTCCTTTTAGTCAAGGTGCGATGGGTGAATCATACCTCGATCGAGGCCACCTGGGAAACTGAAGAGGAGATGCAGGCAAAATACCCTCACTTGTTCAACAATTAGGTGAGTATAGTTTCGATGATGAAACTTCTTTAAGTGGGTAATGATGTAAAACCTCGGGTTTTTGAGTAGGATGCAGTTAATAAAAGTGTGGTGGTTAACGTTAGATTTAAGTTTCGAGGACAAAACTTCTTTAAGTGCGGAATGATGTAAAACCCCGAAAAATGCTTATATGTTTACCATTAAATTACCTGACGTGCGTTTTATTTTCATTAAGTATATATATGTTTCACATGGAGCTTTTAGGACCGCGAGTGGGTTACTTGGAATTTTTAGTGACTGAAAAATATCAGTTAGAAAATTTTCGGTTATCGGGTAAATTTATTAGGATCAGTTTGAAGGATCCATTTTAGAAAAAGTGTTGTTTTTAGGAGAAAATTTATGAGATGTGTTAAAATAAATCTAGTTTTAAATTTTTTCAAAATAATTCCCCTATTTCCCCCCCCCCCCCTAATTCTACTCTAATTTCCCCCCATTTGGTTTAAATTAGTAATATTTTCCCGCCAAAACCCCTCCTGTGCATTTTTCCTCTCTCTCTCTCTCTCTCTCTCTCTCTCTCTCTCTCTCTCTCTCTCTCTCTCTCTCTCTCACCCTTTGAATAATACAAACCCCCCCATGCAACATGTAGTGTACGTCTCCCCACCCCCCACATCTCATCTCTATATGTACATCACTCCCTCCCTTCTTCTCTTCACATTCTCATAGACAAACTCCTCTCTTTCTTTCTTCTTCTACTTCTCGTGTTTCCCCCAACAACCACAACACCACCTCCCTCTTTTCTTCTTCTTCTCTTCGTTTCCTAGATAACACAAACACTAGAATAACAATATTATGGAAACTTAATAATTTCTGAAAACTTATTAATAATGATACGAAACTTAATAACTTACGAACTTAATCATAACTTACAAAACTTAATAATAAAATTACAAAACTTACTAATAAAATTACAAAACTTAATAATAAATTACGAAACTTAATAATAAAATTACTAACTTAACAATTTATGAATTTAATAATAAATTACGAACTTAATAATAAAATTACGAAACTTAATAATAAAATTACAAAACTTAAAAATAAAACTACGAAACTTAATATGAACTTATAATATGAACATATTAGTAGCAATAACATGAAATATCAAAACATTAAGTACCTTAAACATCATTTAAACATGTTAAACTCTAATGAATATTCTAACAAAACCCAACTCATACAACCCTAATATCACACCCACTATTTCACCACCCTTCACCACTACACATACCCACACATTCTAACCTACCCCAACAATCCTCGAACCCTTGACCCAACCCACACCCATGCATATGTAAACACACAACACTAACACTCACACATGCACAAACAGTAGGGCACGAAGGGGGGAGAGAGAGAGAGAGAGAGAGAGAGAGAGAGAGAGAGAGAGTTATACTATAGACAAAAAGGGAGGGTAGCCAGCTGGGGCGGTCGACGGTGGGCTGCGGGAGGTTCGGTGGGCGGCGGTCAGCGTTGGCAGCATCTGGGGTCGTCGTCGGGTAGCAGCAAGGGGGTGCGTAGCTGCGGTGGTGGCGCGTCGGGGTCGGCAGCAGCAGCTCGGGACTCGGTGGTGCTTCTGGATTGCTGAGCGGTGAGGTGGTCGGCACTCGGTGGTGGCGGCCGGAGAAAGAGAGAGAAGGGAAGGAGAAGGAAGAAGAAAAATGGTGTGCTTGTGGTGGTCTGGGAATACGAAGGGAAGAAGAAGAAAAAGAAAGGAGGGAGTACAAAAGTTTCATGATTATTAGGTTCATGTATAAATGTTAAGTTCTCCTTATTAGTTTTAAGTTCATGTTATTAGGTTAGATTGAACAAGTCTTGACCCTAGGAACATATTAGGAACCCTAAAGTGTGGTTTTGAATAAGGTTGTGTGACCTAACATGTTCTTTAAATGTTTAATGACATACTTGTAATTTTTGTGAATAGTACCATGCAAGTTTAGATGTTAGGAGTCATACTAGTTTAGTTTTATTCGAATTATCGTTGACATGATTTTATGTAAGTATGTATTTCTATGGTACGTTGGAGCATATTATACTTGTTTTCCATGAACTAGCTAGGTTGTGATACCGTTACTTTAATGTGCTTTTTGAATTACTAGCTCGTTGGGAAATATTACGATAAGTTGGGTGTAGGAGGCAAAAATTTGTCGGCAAATCAGAAAATGACACATGGAAAATAAATTATATTTATTTAGCCAATTATTATCCCCCACGTGCAAAATTAATTACTGCGGTCCATTTAATTAAATTTTAGATAGAAATATATCATGGCCAATAGCGTCGTGACACGTGTCAAGTATGGATTAGAAAATAATAATTATTTCTTTATTTTAAATAAAGAGATAATTAATTAATTTGGACCCAAGCCCAAAGCCGGCTCAAACCCTAGGCAACCCTAGGCCTCTAGAGCTTATAAATAGAGGATCTCTTCCTCATTTTCAACACACACTGCAGTCTACCCCCGGAGATTCAGCAGTTAGCATCCAGAGGCTCCAGGAGATCAAACTGCCAGCGACCTCCAGCTACCAAGCGCCAAGGATCGAAGTCTGCAAGAGCTCAAGATCGAGTCTCCAAGCCTCTACCACATCAAGATTAAGAACTGCTTCAGAGTTCTTCACCAAGACCTGCAAAGCCTTCAGAAGATCGAACTACAAGCGACCTCCAGCTACCAAGCACCAAGGACCAACATCTGCTAGTTCGACAACTTCATTTCTTCACATCAAAGACTGCAGTCATCTTCTTCGTTTTTGGTTCATCGATCGAGATCAAGCACTCAAGCCCTCGCATCCAAGAACCTAAAGAACTACTGTTCAAGATCTTTAGCTATCAAGCAAGGATCAACGTTCAAGACCTTCAGCTCAAGGACTCCAGCTGAGCTTTTCAGCTCAACCTGCATTTGAGATCGAGATCAAGCGTTTGCGCCCTCGACTCATCCAAGATTCAAGGAGATTGAATCAGAGGAATACTTTCCTGCTCGAAATTGGTGTTTACAAATTTGGCACGCCCGGTGGGACATCTCTGCCTCTCATCTCTTTCTCCAAGAAGTCAAATTCGACCTTTAATTCAAGTAACGTGATGGCTGTCAACATGGAAGAAAATATAGCTCAACTTGAGGCCATGTTAAATAGGCTCGCCATGGAAAGTGAAGAGAAAGACAAGATCAGCGAACAAAGTGAGCAAATCGCAAAACTGATGAAGAAGATAGAGAAGCGCCCGTATCAAGACTCTGATGAAGATTCTGACAAAGAATCTTCCAAAGGTGATGGTGATGGGGAAGACAAGAAGAGTAACTCATCTTCAGAATCACTGACTGTGGAGCAGATTCAAAACTTGGTGGAAAATGCAGTGCAGACTCAACTCGGAGAGGGATCAAACAAGACTCACTTGTACACAAAGCCATACACAAAGAAGATTGACGCCCTTCGAATGCCGCAAGGATATCAACCCCCAAAGTTCAATCAATTTGATGGGAAGGGTAATCCTAAACAGCACATTACTCACTTCATTGAGACTTGTAGCAATGCTGGCACGGACGGAGATCGACTAGTGAAACAGTTCATTCTCTCTTTGAGAGAGATCGCATTTGACTGGTATATGGAGTTAGAGCCTGAATCTATTAACAGTTGGGAACAAATGGGCTCACCCAAATTTAAGGAGATCGAATAAGAGGACTACTTTATTGTATTCAATACAGAGATTATATCCACATACATTCAAATATTGATACAAATTAATTTGTTTCTCAATTTTCTTGTCTTTATTAAATTTAGACTCGAAATTTGTGTTTACATTGGGAAGTGATTAGCTTATAGGATAGAAATATTAATTTTAGGCCGTTTTTAGTCTAGGATCGAGCGAGTTACCTGATTAGACACTCCAGTGAATTTTCAGCGAAAAGTATATCACATATTCAGGTAATGTCTATGCCCTAATCCCCATTGGATGCTCTTTACTTGTTTTAATGGTTTTTACTGTATTTTGGAACTTACATCCCGAAGGGGACTTTATATTAAACTTGACTGTTTATTTGTTGAGAAGGTTATGTTCTTTGATTTATAAAGTATGGACAGTCCTTTGACTTTTATGTTGAAAGTGTGAATGGTTTTGGAAATGACTGATTGAGATTGGAATGAACTGGAAATATAAACCTAACTATATTAAAGGATATGAGTATAAAGCGGGTTCGGGCAGTCTCCTTAAGATCAGGTCATTACCTGTTAGAGAGACTGTCAAGAGACCAGGTTACGCCTGGTAATTTGATTTGTGAAGTGGGATGGCCATCCAGATTTTGAATAGTGATTGTGGATTGATGAGAATGAGAATGATGTGGGAAGTTTGTTGGAAAGAAATATGTATGATTGGCGAGTCTTTGACTTCGAGGGGCAATACGGAAGCCCCGACCGCTCTAAATATGGAAATGATAAGGTTGTCTGGTGAAAGTGTTTTGAAATATTTGAACTGTTACCCTTCCCTTAAAATGTGTTGAAATCAATTATATAATTGTTTTGACTGTTAGGGGTAGACATTATTAAGGTTTCCCCCTCATGTTTGTAAATGTTTTGTTTTCAGGTGATGATCAATAATATGGAGGGGTTGGGATTTAGATGTGAGGTCCCCAGACTTGAAGTTGGAAGTTTGTAATAGTTAGCTATGATTTGAACTAGTTAATGTTGTTCTTGAACCCGAAGTTTCCTTTCTGTTGTAAAGGTTCGAAGTAATTAAATTTTTATGGTTGTTAGTTTCCCCTTCTTGCCTTATATTCATTCGGGGATACGGCAGTGACGCCCGTTTGAAAAGTGAAGTCTTCCATAAAATTTACCGTTACTGTTACCCTTGACTTTGACCTTTTATATTTGAATTTTCGGGGCGTTACATTTTAGAATTTGAAAGCATAGGTTGAACTAACTATAAAATGAACTAGACATTGAGATTTTTATTTAGGGGTCATTTGATAATTTGATCATTAACCTAGTTAAAGGTGAAACAACCACGAAAGTAGGTGATTGACTTTGCTAGGTAATTCGCTTTATTTCTAAAAGATAGTTGCAAAATGTTTTATGCGATTATCAACCTTGAAAGTTGTCCAAATTGATAAAATTCGTGTTCAATCCTCTTTGCTTTGTTAGAAACTTTGGTTTGTCTCCTAAACAGTTTCATTTGTTTGATTTCATCCTAGAATATTGCTTTGTTAGCAATTAACTAGAGGGCTAGTTTGGTGTATTGTTGAGCGAGTCCCTGTGAGAACGACATTGATACATGTTACATCTACATCCATGCACTTGCGACGTATCAGTCACCCCACAATTGTTTTTTCATAATATAGGGCCATTAAAATTATTATACTAAAATATGAGGCCCCTTTAGTCATTTTTTGGAAGAAGAGTAAAAGTTAAAAGTTTGCAGGCGTGATGGAAAAATATGACAATTGACAATTGCTTTTATTCTTACAATTAAAATATTTTTAAAAAATAGTCTCGCTATTCCTAAATAAGTGTCGATTTGAATAACATTGACCGTTGATTACTCATAATTATTATGAGTTATAATATAAAATTAACACTATTGAAATTTTTAGTACGATATTTTTATAACAGTGGTACAAAATTAACACCATTGTAATTTTTATGTAATGTACATAAGTTAAAGTTGGTAAAAATGGATAAGTTGGTAAGTGGTTAAAGCTAAAACAAAAATTATATTCTACTCTTTTTATGTAGAAGTTAGAAAAGGAGATCGATAATAATATTAATTAATGTTTGCCCTAATATATTATTTTTACATTAATCCAATATATTAAAATTTTTTATTTTCAATATTACAAATTTATTTTTATTTATTATATTTTAAAACAATCCAATTAGTTTTATGTAGGATGAAATTAAATATGTGGAATGGTATCCTTACCATATATAATATGATTTGTTTGATGTTTTGACTTCTGCTTACTATTAATTGATAGTTGTTGTAAGTAATCTATTAAGTATATTAAAATAAAATAAAGAGAATGAGCTATTGTCATGTGTGTCATGTATATAAAGATCTCCTTTTTTTGGGTAAAATTTTTTCATTTACTCATTTACTTAATGTATTCATTAGGGGTGTTAAATAGTAATAGTTTTTAATTAATAAAATAAATTATTATTAATAATGGCTATCAACCAATAAGTACACGAATGTATCTTCATGGAAAAATGAACAGATGTTGTCATTTACAAGTTAACAATTTAATCTTCTTATCTTTTTTTAATGGAAACCTACTAACCTTTTTGATTTAATTTGTGATATCAAAAAACTTATATAATTACTTGCAATTATTCAAATTAACCAAAATAAAAAATACTATTATTTTTAATTATATGTGTTTAAGACAAAATTATAACACATATTTCTGGATTCTTTTATCATATTAATAATAATGTTTAATTCACCAAATTGAAAAATAAATTATTTGATAAATATTTTCTTATATATCATCTATATATATGAAAAATAAGTATTTCAATTTTATTTAGCTTAACACACATATTCTTATCAAAAAATGTTTAAAACTTAAGTGTTGATAGTTTAATAATTGACAATCTTCTCGTGCATTGCACGGGATGTATAATGCTAGTTTTTATATAATAACGGTCATTTTATTTACAAAAGTAACGGGCAACAACTAATATAACTGAGGAATAACATCAAAAGTTACTAAACTAGCTCATCAAAACATTTTCATAAAAAATAAAGTAAAAACTTCACATACTTAGAACATTATCCAAATATAGTAATTCCTCTTTTTTATAATGTGAAGCACAATGGCAAGATAGCCAAAAAATTATGAAAAGATAAAAACAATAATTAAAGTGATAGTTATTACAATCTATAGAAAACAACCTATAAACAATAATTAAAGAGATCGAGATTCATATGATTTTTTCATGAATAAAACTTTCCGTGTCATGATGGTTACCGCATCATATAAGTAAAATGAGTTGACAATAAATCTAGTGTTAGCCAAAACACATAAAATTATATACTGAAAAATATCCTATCATAGTTGAATTGTTTCCCAACTATGGTAGCTTTAAATTCCCTATAATAAAAATATTATTTTTAATTAAAAAATATGTTTCAGATATACAAAAAAACGATAAATAAGATAAAATTAACTCATGCATTGCATGGGCAAAAAGACTAGTGTTCTTATCTCAAGTGTGGTCCAAGAGGTCCTTGTTGCTCCCCACTCGAGTCAAATCAAGCGTTCAAGTCGCTTTATTTGCTGGTTCAAAGATACACATATTGTCTGTACTCAACCCAAGCTCACTTATTTGAGTTCAAGTAAGCAAGTTCATTAATTTTAATGTGGTTAAATTTTGTTTTACATGTTTTCTCACGTAAATATGGCCCCAACCCAAGTTACTTGTGTCATAGTGTACTACCCAAAAGTCAATACCTGCCAGTGTCAATCGGACCTCCCGATTGGTCCGGGTATGCGCATATGTAGGCTTAGTCCGATGATTGGAAGTAGGGGACCATCCAGATATAATACGGCAAACAAGTTTTAAGTGTTGTTATTTATTCTTTTGTTTATATTTTAAAAAGAATTGAAATGTGTGAAATAAAATTAATTGCCTAAGTTTATTTAACTGTATAGGGGTATGCGTATTAATTTTCGATTCATTTGCGAAATTATTTTTATGTTTTGTTTTAGGTGATGCCCCTAGTGCGGATAAGCCAAGAATCGGTAATAAGTCAAGTCAGGTTGGAGAGAAGAAAGTTCCTTTGTTTTAAGGAAGTGACCTTTCGCCTTTGGTGTATATGCTTGATAGCTTGATGTTTTTTTATTTTTTTTTTTAAATACTTTGCAGATATATAATCTTTGAGTGTTGGTTGTAATATATTATCTTGGAAGGGTGATGTGTTGATCCTAAGTTAGTATGATATGTGTGTTGTGATATATTTTAATATTCATTTCAGCTTTGGGAATGTTAAGTTGCAAACAGTATCTTGTTAACCTTGTCCATGATCATGAAGTGCGGTAATGCCTTCAGAATATTTTTCCGTTGCGCTAATCATTGTGTTATGAGATGTTTAGTCTTAATCTGATAATTATGAATCTGGGGATGTTACAATCATGGAGGACCCCGACGCGGGATCCCAAGCCAGACACGTGAGTCTAATCCACTTCACCATGCTGTTGTTCCTCGTTACCATCCACCAATACGCTGTCTGTCTCCATATTGAGGACCTCAAAGTCAGAAGGTTAATACATTATCTAACTTTTGTTATGGGTAAGGTAACCACTCTTAAGGGTCTGTTTGGACCTTGAAAAACAGCATGGAAAAAAAATTATTTTGGAAAATGAAAATCTTTCATTTGTTTGGATTGAAGAAAAAGGAATGGAAAAAAAATAGTTGGAAAATTGCATGGAAAATTTGGAGTAACAATGAATAAAAAGTTTTCCCTTCAAAAATAAAAGGAAAGTTGGGAGAAAATTTTTGGATCAAAGCCAACTTTTCTTTTCATCCTCTCTCTAACTCATCTCTCTCTCTCTCTCTCTCTCTCTCTAACTCAATTCTCTCTCTCTCTCTCTCTCTCTCTCTCTCTCTAACTCAATTCTCTCTCTCTCCATCTCTCTCTCTCTCTAACTCTCCTCTCTCTCTCTAACTTTCTTCTCTCTCTCTCTCTCTCTCTCTCTCTCTTTCTAACTCTCTTCTCTCTCTCTCTCTGTCTAACTTTCTTCTCTCTTCTCTCTTTCTCTCTCTAACTCTCTTTCTCTCGCGCACTCTTTCTTCTTTCTCTCTAAGTCTCTTCTCTTTCTTCTCTCTCTCTCTCTCTCTCTCTCTCTAACTCTCTTTTCTCTCTCTCTCTCTCTCTCTCTATCGCTCTCTCTCTCCCTCTAACTCTCTTTTCTCTCTCTCGGTCGCTCTTTCTCTCTCTAACTCTCTTTTCTCTCTCTCTATCGCTCTCTCTCTCTCTCTAACTCTCTTTTCTCTCTCTGTGTTATTCTCTCTATCTCTCTAATTTTCTTTTCTCTCTCTCTCTCTCTCTCAAAAATGAAACTTGATATTTACAAGTTTTCTTGCAAATTTTATTTTTCCATTTATTTTTCCTCAAACCAAACAAGGAAAAGAAAATTGAATAGAAAATCATTTTTTTTTCCTTCAAAATTTAGGGTAACCAAACAAGAGAAAGAAATTTACTTTACCCAAAAAAAAATTTCCTCCTAATTTTTTTTCCACGAGATTTTTTTCCATCCTGTTTTCCTAGGTCCAAACGGACCCTAAGTCTTAAGTCTTAACCTTATAAAAGATTTATGGATCAGAGATAAGAAATATCAAATTGCCCATGATTAATACGACCCATCAACCCTAGAATGTCGATACGACCCATCAACCCTAGAATGTCCACACATGAAAAACTTTCTGCTTCCACCAAAATTAAGACTTTGAACATTGATAGAGAGCTTGAATGATAAGATAGGCAACCAACTCGATTATCATGTCTTTACTAGTATTTTACCAAACATGACAATACAATTAACTTTGTGGTTTTGATTCCATTACATGGATTGGCTGCAAGCAAGCCACTATGGAACCATACCTTGATCAGAACCACATCTCCTATTTACAATTGCATTGGCCAATAGAACAGTAGGTGCCAAGCCTTAATATGATTACGATTTATGCTCTATTAACTAGTAGAATCAAATTGCCGCTGTTGCTGAACAAAACACTAACGGGAATGGCTACAATAAGCGACGCATAACTGTAGGTGCCAAGCCTACAATAAACGATGTTGCAAGACAATACGTGGGGAATGGCTGGATGCATACAGCAGCTATCCACCTAATAAACACTAACGGGGATTACAACTTCAGTCATTCTTGTACACCAAGCAATATCCCAATATTTTGAATACTATGCATAACTGTGTATAATCTCCTCCACACAACGTAGTGTTAACTACTTGAAAAGAATGAGCAATAGTTGTTTTTATGCCTTGGTTTATGAAGGGACCCACAAATCTAATCTAACTAAAAGCACCTGGGAATCCTGGGATTACCAACCAGCATATCTAATGCTCTATTTCTGGCTTCAGTGTATACCAAAGAAGACAGGGACAGAATGCTATAGATTAGTTAAGTTGGCTTTACACCACTGTCTTTTGTTGCTCCTTCCTCTTCAAGTTTTTTCTTCCAATACTCTTCCAAAGGGGGTCCAAATATTGCCCTACCCGATACAACACCAACCCTGCAAAGTTGAATCATTCATACCATATTCTGCTTCTTGGCATCAACAAAAACACAACTACTCATCCAACTTACAAACAATTTGCCCAAACTAAAAACCTTTAGCACGCACTATAATTGCAGAACACCAGAAACTGATAATTCCGGCAGCAGAAGATAAAAGTAGCAGAACCTGCATGTAACCTTTTTTTATTTTATTGTCCAAGTCATTTAAGGGTGGAAAAATACTTGCATGTAACTCTTATTTAAGCATTTGTCAAATGAAAAAAAAAAAGAACTGAATCATGGAAATCAAGGCCCTCACCTTGCCATTCATCATGATTCTCATCTTTCCTCTAGTACAGGAATTCAGGTATGTTGTCACATATTTTGTTTTGTTGGCCAATGTATACCACAAATGGGTTCAGTTGTTACTTGCTCGCAAGTTGCAACACAAGCTAAAGTCAGGATCCAATTTGGGGGAAAGGAGCTACTCTAGGGAAAAAGAGGAGGGGGGGGGGGGGGGGGGTTACTGCTTTGAAGACAAGTCACATTCACAAAGTAAGGCAACAACAATCACACAAGAGGGTCAAAGAAGCAATCACAAGAGAAATTGTAGTTGAGCAAGGGTTTTCTTCATGGTTGTTTTCAAGTGCTATTGCACAACAATTAGGCACAAAATGTCAAGTTGATTCAAAGCAGACCTTTGGATTATACTTAGGGGAAAGGCTGGCAAAGATGCTTAATTGAAATACTTTCTTAGCCCATTCGAACCTCCCAGCTTGTTAGGAAGAGATTCACTACAAAATGCCTAACCTTTTTTTTTTTCCTAGTTTCCATCATACTCAGATTGACACTGTGAGCGCTGCAACAGAAGCTTCGGCACACACCCAACTAGACCTGTCAATACGGGCGGGCGGGCGGGTTACGGGTCGGTCGTATATCGGATTCGTGTAAATACGGGTCGGGTGTATTTCGGGTTCAAGTAAATACGGGTCGGGTTTACGGGTCATGACCGTCTTTTTCTCTGTCACTTACAACTAATAAAATTGATTATAATTAGTCAAAGACACTTGTGTAATGTACCATTCCATTCCAAGTTCGACCATCACGATATGTCATAGTTGTATAGACATATTACTATACACCTAAGGGACAAAATTTGGCAATCTTCAAGTCTACAAGTATTATGCGGTTTACGTCAACAATCCACGAACAACAGTACTTATGAAATAATACACTATTTTGACCATGGACAATAATACACTATTTTACTGAAAGAGAGGAGAGCGGCGGGACTGCAGGAGTTTGAGGCTGAAAAAGTGAGTGAGTGACAATGTTAGGGTTTTGTTTTGATCATTTGTTATTTGATTATTTCATTTGTATGTCTCTCTCCACGCATAATTTTCCAAAGTCACCCAATATTTTACTTTTGGGCCTTAATTTTCATGAAATGGACCTATTTTTTTGCACAAGGCCAAAGTAGACAAAACACTTAAAATTAAAGTGTCTGACCCAACGGGTCGACCCAAACCTGACCCGTTGTTTACCGGATTCTTTGGGTTGGGTCATTTTCGGGTCCCGGGTCGAAATTTCGTGTTCAAAACCCGCTTTTTGCGGGTCGGGATTCCGGGTCGGGTCGAGAATTGCCAGGTCTACACCCAACTCAAAGGCCAAATCAGGAAAGCGCAGTGAAGGTCAATGTCACATATTCACAGATGTCGCATAATATTGAAAGTGATATCATATGGTGATTTGCCTAAGCAAATGTATTTACTTACATCCCTACCGAGCATGTCCTTCAACATAAGACCTATTATATCAAACAATTGGAAATTGGATCTTTTCCCTAAATCATATCAGAATATTTATTCATGATTGCGGAAGCAAATCACTACGGTCTACATTGCACAACTGTAGCGAAACTTAAAATCATTCTTTAATCAAGATGAGTTGCAACTGAGCGTAAATCAAGTGATATCATATTACTCGAAATCCAAACATATAAACAAATCTAGCCAGATTCAAGTAGATTAATGACTAACATTTCAGGGAAATGAGGAAGCATTTGCGAACAAAAAAAGGGGACTAAATCAAAGGTCTGAATTCGACCAACAATGAAACATCGAAATCAAGAAACAACAAAAGTGGACTCGGAAATTTCAAGTGAGAGAGAGAAGAGGGCTTACAGGACAGCACCGATGACCATGGGTAAGGATGGAAATCGTCCCCTGTAAAACATGATTTTCCCTGTTAATTTTGAGCTTCTTCAACTGTTTGAGCAGGAAATCGGTTCCAATTTTAGGGTTCTTCTCTCTGATGGGCCTAATTGGCATGAGGAATTGGTCAACCGCCTTCTCCCATCGTTTTCTCTCATCTTTATTTTTGCACAGGCCCCAAATTTCATTCACTAGGCCACTGGAAAAAAATAATCAAAAACTTACAATTTTGGTATGGATGCGTTGAACTATAATGAGTTAATTACATTTACCCTACCTGACATATGTGGTAATAATTTTTGCACACCCGACATTTGGGAAATAATTTTCACCCTACCTGACATTTAGTAAAAGTGATTTTTAGTGTTAGAATCCGGTAACTTGTCATCGGAAATGAAAAAATACAATAATACCCTTATATCACTATGTGAAATTACGATACTGCCCTTTAATTTGAGAAGGAAAAGACTTTGTTGGAGAGTAGAAGACATACATGGTGGTTTGGGAGGGGTTAGGTTTTCATTTTCTGTATGGGAGGGGGGAGGGGGGCCGGGGAGAGGAATCAATGGAGTGGTTGGGTTTTAAAATGCCAAAACAATTAGTACTAAGAGTACAAAAGTCATTTCACATTTAATTGATAGTCAAAGGAAATAATAACAAGGTATAAAGGTCACTTCATATTTATTTTTTTTCAGTTCATCGGAAAAGTCAATAAAAAATCAATTATAACATACATGAGGGGCTTTAAATTTATGACCACTTAAATGTCAGGTAGGGTGAAAATTATTTCTCAAATGTCGGGTGTGCAAAAATTATTACCACATAAGTCAGGTAGGGTAAATGTAATTAACTCAACTATAATCCTTATTATTTTTAATATTTTTTATTTAGTTAAACTCGTCCGAAAAATGATATGGTGGTGGTAATATTACAAGCGGAGAATGGTTTTAACCTTTTTTTAGCTGCAAAAGATTCCACGTACAATTTCGTCATTATCACGTCACTTTTCGAACGAGTTTAACTGGGTGGTGGATGCTAAAAGTAATAGGAGTTATTTATTTTCCAATACCCAAAATTATAAATTCAAATTTTTTTCCCAATACCCCAAAATACGAATTATTTATTTCCAATTTTCTCACCAGAAAAATGAGGTGTCATACAGAAACATGTCCAACCAAACGCCACAATGTTTACACAATGATTTTATATTCTATTTTGCACATGTATATCAACTAACCACGTGTAGAAAATTGCTAGAGATTCAATTGTTATTTCTCATTTTGTTCTCTCCTTTAAAGTCGAAAATTTGAACTAACATACCATCATTTCAAAAAATTTCCGGAGGTGACATGGATTTTTATTTAATGAAAATTTGGCATTAAATTTTCAACAATGTATCCAACGGTTTGTTTTATTGGCTCTAGGGTCACATTCCAATGACTTTGACTAATTTTTGGCCAAAAGGTTAAAAAGTAGCAGAACTACCCTTATTTTTCTTTTTAAATTACCCCATTTGCTTTTGGCTCCTATAAATTATTCTCTTCCACTCATTCTCTTCTCCCTCCGGTTCCTAGTGCAAAGACAAAAACATGGACACAACAGTAATGGTGAAGATTTCCAGCCAAGATTCAATGATGGTGGCAAGGGAGACCGAGGTCGATTCTAGATAGGCATCGGTGATGACACTCTAATAGTCTGATTCCTCATCCGGTTTTGTGGCATGTTGGTTTTGAGTTTTTGATTTCAAACTAGTTTGGAGATGTGAATAATTGAAATGACAATTGATGGTGATCACTGGTGGTGGATGTTGGTGTTGATGCTTGCTGGCTATTTTCAAAGAAGGAGGTAGAGTTAAGATGTATAATGACAGCTGATTTTGGGGTTGTTATTGTGTCATACAGTCAGGGCATTCAAAATCAATAAGGGGTTTATGAATTGAATAACAGGAATCAAAGTTGGGTTTATATACCTTTGAATATTTGTGAGGCTGAAATATATAGGGATGTATATGTTAGGCCTGGTTATTTCTATGTTTCTTTAAACGATCCCACTTTCACAATTCAACTCGTATATACGACAACAGTGTGTAGTTATAAAGTTTCAAATCAATGGAGCGGAGAAATAGAACAACGGAGGAGAGGGAGGGTGCAGTCAACTGTGAGAATAAAGGCAATGGGAGCTAGGGAAATGGCGAACAATGGAGGAGTGGGAGATAGCTTAACTTGCAAATCAATGGATGAATTGGAGAAGGGGGGGGGGAGGAGAGAGAGAGAGATGGTCATCTTTTTTTAATTAAGGGCACGATTGTACTTTCCATCATTTAGGCCGAAAATCAGTGAAAGTGGTCGATATGTCACCTCAGACCCAATAAAACAAAAATGTATGAGATCTTTAAGTACACTATTGAAAAATTAGGGCCAAATTGTCATTAAATAAAAATCCATGTCACCTTCCAACAATTTTTTACCACCATTAGATGCGGTTATTATGTGAGATGTGCACATTTATGACGACAATAAAACAATTTCGCACAAAGTTCGATAACCTTTGCTTGGACTCAAACTCATAAAATAAAAGTCTAGTCTAGGGAAGTTGGGCTCGTGAATGTCATAAGGCTTATAAGTATGAAATATTGGACGACATATTTGGTTTGATGATACAATTTCAAAACTTAGATTACTTCATTCACATAAATCAGAACTTATACTTTTTGATGTGTTATAAATACGTAATTACAACTATTTTCATTCTTGCTGTAAAATTAGTTTAATTTTCATTTTATAATTGTCCTTTCCACTTAGGGTGTGTTTGGTAAAAAGGAAAACTGTTGTCTAGGAAAATAGTTTTCCTTGAAAAATGATTTTCTTAGAAAATAAGTTTTTCATTTAATATTTTCTCGTGTTTGGTACACAGAAAAATGATTTTCCTGGAAAATGATTTTTACATGTTTGACAATAAGGAGACAGAAATTAAAATGCGTGTGTGAGAGAGAGTGGTGGAGAGGGGGGGAGAAGAGAGAGAGAGAGAGAGAAATATTAAAAAGGGTGCATGAGAGAGAGTGGTGGAGAGGGAAACAATTAAAACAGGTGTAGTTAGATAGAGTGGTGGGGCGAGAGAGAGAGAGAGAGAGAAATGTCAAAATGAGTGCAGGAGAGAAAATGGTGGAGAGAGAAAAATGTGATATATATATATATATATATATATATGTATATAGTGATCATATGAGCATGGTGTTTGTGTGAGCATGTGAGCACTAGAGATATGGACCCTTAAATCTTCAATCAATGGTTTGAAAAAAAGGAAGAGTTTGTCTTTTTTTTTATTACACTTACATCACAGCTCACATGAGGGCATTAAGTGATGGGGAAAAAATAAAGGGGAATCCATTCTCTGTATTGGGACGGGAAAATGTAGGTAATAATTACTATCATAACGACACCCACTGGAAATAAAAAAAGAAAAGAAAAAGGAGGAATTAATGCATGCTGTAGCAACGTAGGAAGGCAAACCATCAAACACATAGTCATTCACATAGGAAGAAGCAGCCACTGGAAGAAGAAGAATTGGAGGAGAATTAACGTCAAACACATAATATGTATTGATGTCCACGATAGACGAGATCGATGTCCACAATGTAAATGATGAAAAAGCATGAGGAAAAAAAATGTCTCATTAAGATATACGAATAGAGGTTGTTGATGTCCACAATGTACATCATGAAATTCAATAGTAAATATATGCTGAACAAACACTATCAATATATGACTATCCACGGTAGTTAGTGGCGATGTCCACAATGTAAATGAAGGAAATCCACAGTTACCTGTATTAAAACACACACATGTCACGGGGGGAGATCATATTTTGTGGGGACATCAACTATTTTCGTTGGGGTCATCAAATATTACAAGGGACATCAAATTTTTTCCATTGGGGACATTAAGTATTTTTATTGGGGACATTAAGTATTTGTATTGGGGACATCTGATATTTTCAATTGGGATATCATGTTTTTTCATTGGGGACGTCAAATATTACAAGGGACGTAGGTTTTTTTCCATTGGGGACATCATGTAGTTTTTGTGGGACATCATCTATTTCTGTTGGGGACATTAAATATTACAAGGGACATCAAATTTTTTTTCCATTGGGGACATCAAGTATTTTCATTTGGGACATCAAGTATTTTTTGTGTGGACATCAAGTGTATTCATTGAGGACATTAAGTATTTCCCAACCCTTCTTTCTCTTTTATGATTCATCGACAAGGTGTTGTGATGTTAAGCAGAGATGAATCGTTTTTCTAGTTCTTCCCCCCCCCCCCCTTTTCCTTCTTTCTGTTTATCGCATTGAATGAGAAGATATGGAGGAATAATCAGAAACATGAACAACCTGATTTTCTCTTGTTCTTTCTTCGATATTAGACAAAATTCAACAGTGAACATGTGTGTGTTTTAATACAGGTAACTGTGGATTTCCTTCATTTACATTGTGGACATCGCCACTAACTACCATGGACAGTCATATATTGATAGTGTTTGGTCAGCATATATTTACTATTGAATTTCATGATGTACATTGTGAACATCAACAATCTATATCCGTATATCTTAATGACACATTTTTTTCCTCATGCTTTTTCATCATTTACATTGTGGACATCGATCTCGTCTATCGTGGACATCAATACTGATTATGTGTTTGACGTTAATTCTTCTCCAATTCTTCTTCTTCCAATGGCTGCTTCTTCCTATGTGAATGACTATTTGTTTGACGATTTGCCTTCCTACGTTGCTGCAGCATGCATCAATTCCTCCTTTTTCTTTTCTTTTTTTATTTCCAGTGGGTGTCTTTATGATAGTAATTATTACCTACATTTTCCTTTCCCAATACAGAGAATGGATTTCCCTTTATTTTTTTCCCCATCACTTAATGCCGTCACGTGAGCTGTGATGTAAGTGTAATAAAAAAAAAGACAAACTCTTCCTTTTTTCCAAACCATTGATTGAAGATCCAAGGGTCCATATCTCTAGTGTTCACATGCTCACACAAACGCGATGCTCATATGATCACTTCCCTATATATATATATATATATATATATATATATATATATATGGAAATTGGATTATAATAATCCCTACTTTTGCAAATTGGATGACAATAATCCTACTTTCAATTTGCATTCTGATGGTCCAAAAAAAAATAAAAAATTGTATTGTAGTGGTACCAAATCCATCACCACATTCTTTTTATTTTTTTCATGCCTACCCCATATTGTTTTTATTTTTTTTGTTCCTGCCCCCAGATAGGTAATGAAGTGTAGTTGCTAAAACATTTTTTAAATTATTTTTTTAAGATTTCGATTAATTATTATGATTTTTTAAAAGGAATAAAATTGAAAAAATCATAAAAAATAGAAAAAAAAAATAGGGAGAAATGATGTAATTCATTAAAAATCATGGTAAAGTGTTATACAAAGTTTTGAATCAAATGCAACACAAAATCTAAGATATTTAGGGTATACTCTCGATTATGTCCCACTACAATACAATTTTTTTTTGAACCACCAGAATACAAATTGAAAGTAGGGATTATTGCAATCCAATTTGCAAAAGTAGGGATTATTAAAATGTGTTCCTTAGAGAGAGTGGTCGAGATAGAGAGAGAGAGAGAGAGAGAATATTAAAACGGGTGCAGGAGAGAGTGGTGGAAGAGAGAAAAATGAGAGAGAGAGAGAGAGAGATGGGAGCGTAGAAGGCAAAAATTTGTCAGCCAATCAAGACTTGTCACGTGGAAATTAAAATAATTTTAATTCGGCCAATAATAATCCACAATTTGTCAGAATTATTTTTGGTGGATCATTTAATTATAAATTAAATGATATTATATTTTGGTCAATTAAATTATGACACGTGTCATGGATGACACATAAATTTTATTCCTTTTATTTTTTAAAAGGAATTAAATGGGCCCAAAGGCTAGCCCAAATTCTCTATAAATAGAGACCATTCTCCTTCATTTCAAGTGGTGGAAAAGAAAAACATCAAAGGAAAACTCAAAAGCTCTCATACTCTCTCTCAAAGACAAGAAGCACAACAAAGCTTAAGCTCGTGCCGTCCATTCGTGGGAGATCAAACCACTTCCTCTTGATCGGGATCAAGTCTCTACGACCCTCGTTCAAGACCACATTCATCCAAGATTATATTCATTCAAGATCACATTCATCCAAAATCATATTCATTCAAGACTCTTTCAAGTTTATTCAAGGAGATCGAATCGGAGGAGTTACATTTTATTTTGTAACAAATACATAGAGATTGTACCCAAAATCCTTTGAAATTAATATATTATATTTGTTCACTAATTTCTTGTGTTTATTTATTTAGACCTGGAAATTTGTGTTTACAAATTTTGGCACGCTCGATGGGACCCGCTAGCAAATTTGACGAAGGATCGGGAGATGAAGATTCCGATGAAGGATCCAATCACGAAGACTCCGACGAAGAAGAGAAATATAAAGAAGGTTCTGGCTCGGGCTCATTGTCTCTGGAGCAGATCCAAAAACTAGTAGCCGATGCGATAAAAGTTTAGATCGAGGGAGGCTCTCGTAAAACTCAATTGTACAAGAAGCCTTACACAAAGAGGATTGATGCACTTCGCATGCCTTATGGCTATCAACCGTCGAAATTCGCTCACTTCGATGGTAAAGGGAATCCTAAACAACATATAGCTCATTTCATCGAAACTTGCAATAATGCTGGGACTGACGGAGATCAACTAGTAAAGCAGTTCGTTAGAACCCTTAAAGGAATAGCCTTTGATTGGTATACGGACTTAGAGCCGGAGTCCATCGGCAGTTGGGGAGAAATGGAGCAAGAGTTCCTTAATCGATTTTACAGCACTCAATTTCCTTGTTAGTATGACGGAGTTGACAAACACGAAGCAATGGTACCGGGAGCCAGTCTTGGACTATATCAGTTGTTGGAGGTCACTCAGCCTTGAGTGTAAAGATCGATTGTCTGAAGCCTCCGCTGTCGAGATGTGTATAAAAGGCATGGAATGGGATCTACTTTATGTTCTGCATATGAGTAAGCCAACAACTTTTCAAGACTTGGCAACACGGACACATGACATGGAGCTTACAATTTTCAAACATCATGCGAGAAGACCAAGTGTCAAGGAGAAGAAAACTTCACTCGGGGGCACGTCAAAAGGAATTCCTTCATCCATATCTTTTGAAGAGAAAGAATATCCTTTTTCCGATTGTGATACGCCTGAAATACTTGACAAACTTCTTGAAAAAGGAATTATTAAACTTCCAGAGTCGAAGCGTCCAAATGAAGTTGGAAGAATCAATGACCCTAGATACTGCAAGTACCATAGGATCATTAGCCATCCATTGGAGAAATGTCTAACTTTTAAGGAGCTTGTGATGAGGCTTAAAAACGAAGGCAAGATTGTGTTCGATGAAGATGAAAGGGATGAATCCGATTGAACTTATTGCAAGTTGTCAAGTCAAGTTAAAAAAGACTCACAAGTCATCCAAATCAAGACTTCTAAGTCATCCAAATCAAGACTCACAAGTCAAAAGTTCAAGACTTTCAAGTCGTCCAAATTGAAAAAAAACTCTCAAATCGAAGTTCAAGACTTTCAAGTCATTCAAATCAAGACTTACAAGTCTAAATTCAAATTTTAAAATCAAAGGATCCCAAGTCATCATGTTAAAGACTCCCAAGTCGAAATCTAAGACTTTCAAGTCATCAAAATTGAAGACTTTCAAGTCCAAGTTCAAAATTTTCAAATCAAAGACTCTCAAGTCATCAAATTAAAGACTTTCAAGTCAAAACCAAGACTCCCAAGTTTTCAACACAAAAGACTCACAGGTCAGCAAAAATAAAGACTTTCAAGTCATAATTAAAGACTTTTACATCAAAGGTTCTCAAGTCGTCAAAGTTAAATACTCTTAAATCAAAATTCAAGATTTTCAAGTTTGAGACTCCCAAGTCAACAAAGTCGAAGATTCAAGTCATCAAAGCAGAATGTTGAATTTCCAAGGTCGAGACGTGCGAGGCATCAAAGATCAAGAGAATCAAGTGTTCAAAGGCGTGATGGAGATTCATGTAGATAAGTTGTCTTCCGATTACCAATGATGTAATCCAAGACGAGCCGAATTGATGTCTGCAACTGAGGAGGAGAATCAAAGGTCACCGCTTGTCTTCTGATCGCCAATACATGATCAAGACGGGCCGAATTGATGTCCCCAACAGATGAGGACAATCAAAGGTTACCACTTGTCTTCTGATCGCCAATACATGCTCAAGACGGGCCGAATTGATGTCCCCAACAGAGGAGGACAATCAAAGGTCACCGCTTGTCTTCTTGTCGCCAATACATGCTCAAGACGGGCCGAATTGATGTCCCCAACTGAGGAGGACAATCAAAGGTTACCGCTTGTCTTCTGATCGCCAATACATGCTCAAGACGACCCGAATTGATGTCCACAACTGAGGAGGACAATCAAAGGTCACCGCTTGTCTTCCTATTATCATCTTCAAGATGGACTTATTAAAGGTTGCCCGACTTCGAAGTTTGCAAATTTGGTATAAGGCCACTTAGATTATTATCACTTTGGTCCATATATTGAAGTCTTCTACGATCAAAATGTGAACCTGCACAAGGAAAAAAAATGAAAAAAAAAGACAAAGCATAATCGTTTATGCAGTAAAGTCTTGGCAAAACTCCACTAAAGGCTTGTATATATGTTGGTGGTGCTGTAATCAAATGATTGATGATAAAGGGATGATGTCGTGCTTGTTTTTCTTCAACAATTGATTAATTGTCTTTGTGAGCCAATCAGAGAGGATTGGAGGAGCATCCAACGCTTGCTTCATGACTTGTATGGAAGTATTGCACGTGAAGATCATGTCAATTGGTTATTGTTGATGATAATATGATCATGGATTAAATAAAGCGGTGCGAAAACCTTGATGAAATGCTCGTCTTTGGCTAGTGTCATGATTCAGCTTCAACTTTCTTTAGGAGGGTTTTGGCACGGTGAAGCAATATAAATTGGCAGTCTTCGTAGCATAATAGAAGCAAATTCTCACAAATTGGCAACATTTCCTAGTAAAGAATATTGTTTCCAAATTCAACGTCTTGACCAACTATATATTTAAGGTAAAAAGATATTGGACAAGTATCATTTTATATATGGATGATTTCTTTTACAATGGAATCACTCCATATATTATTTTGTTCCATCCAAACTTATGGAGACAAGTTAAATTTGAAGAAAATTATTTGCTACCCTATTAAGTCAAAATTGACCTAGGTAGCATTCAAAGTCGGATGATGCAAGTGTTTTATACAAGCTTCGAAACCCGACCGCGGCCATTACTATCAAGTCGTAGTCGCGGCCAACTCTCGAGGGGGCATTTGTAGAAGGCAAAAATTTGTCAGCCAATCAAGACTTGCCACGTGGAAATTCAAGTTATTTTAACTCGGCCAATTATAATCCGCCATATGTCAAAATTAATTATGGTGGATCATTTAATGATAAATTAAATGACATTATATTTTTGGTCAATTAAATTACGCCACGTGTCAAGGGTGACACATAAATATTTGTCTTTTTATAAAAAATGAGTTAAATGAGCATAAAAGTGTTGGCTCAGGTTCTCTATAAATAGGGAGTCTCTTCCTTCATTTTGGGAGGTGAAAAGAAAAACATAAAAAGGAAGACTCAAAAGCTCTCATATTCTCTCTCGAACACAAGAAGCACAATAAAGTTCAAGCTTGTGCCGTTCATTCGTGGGAGATCAAACCACTTCCTCTTGATCGGGATCAAGTCTATACGACCCTCGTTCAAGACCACATTCATCCAAGATTATATTCATTCAAGATCACATTCATCCAAAATCATATTCATTCAAGACTCTTTCAAGTTTATTCAAGGAGATCGAATCGGAGGAGTTACATTTTATTTTGTAACAAATACATAGAGATTGTACCCAAAATCCTTTGAAATTAATATATTATATTTGTTCACTAATTTCTTGTGTTTATTTATTTAGACCCGGAAATTTGTGTTTACAAATTTTGGCACGCCCGGTGGGACCTCTCTACCTCTCATCTCTTTCTCCAAGAACGAACTATTTATCATTCGAAGAAGATGGATCCTAAGAACAACATCCATCATGCTTTGAAGAAAGTTTCTCAAGCCAAGTCACAAGAATCAATAACTAGTGCAACATCCAATGGAGTAATCACAAGAAGGATGGCCAAGATTGCCGCTGTGGAGGCCAAGGAACAAGTTGCCGCGAGTGCTCCGTTGCAACTCTTTGACTCCAACTTGCGGGGGACAAATGAAACTACTTCGACTCAAGTCGTTGACCCGAAGAAGATAGTCTCTCAATGGATGTATGAAATCCGCCATTAACCATTGAGTGAAGAGGATGAAGACTATGAAAATGGCGAGGAAACACCAAAATCACCAAGGGATCCGCTCTTCTCCGATTCTGATACCGACTCTATCGACACCGTTATTATGCCCGTCATGGTCACAGATGCTATTAACTATGAAGAAGAATTCAAGACTATGAAGGCCACGCTGGCCAGACTAGAGAAAGAAAGCGAGGAAAAGTCTGAGCATATTAAGCGACAAGATGAGCGGATCAAGAAATTGACAAAGAAGTTAAAAAAGCGATCCGCTAGCAAATTTGACGAAGGATCGGGAGATGAAGATTCCGATGAAGGATCCAATCACGAAGACTCCGACGAAGAAGAGAAATATAAAGAAGGTTCTGGCTCGGGCTCATTGTCTCTGGAGCAGATCCAAAAACTAGTAGCCGATGCGATAAAAGTTCAGATCGAGGGAGGCTCTCGTAAAACTCAATTGTACAAGAAGCCTTACACAAAGAGGATTGATGCACTTCGCATGCCTTATGGCTATCAACCGCCGAAATTCGCTCACTTCGATGGTAAAGGGAATCCTAAACAACATATAGCTCATTTCATCGAAACTTGCAATAATGCTGGGACTGACGGAAATCAACTAGTAAAGCAGTTCGTTAGAACCCTTAAAGGAATAGCCTTTGATTGGTATACGGACTTAGAGCCGGAGTCCATCGGCAGTTGGGGAGAAATGGAGCAAGAGTTCCTTAATCGATTTTACAGCACTCAATTTCCTTGTTAGTATGACGGAGTTGACAAACACGAAGCAATGGTACAGGAGCGATCTTGGACTATATCGATTGTTGGAGGTCACTCGGCCTTGAGTGTAAAGATCGATTATGCAAGCCTCATTGTCGAGATGTGTATACAAGGCATGGAATGGGATCTACTTTATGTTCTGCATATGAGTAAGCCAACAACTTTTCAAGACTTGGCAACACGGGCACATGACATGGAGTATACAATTTTCAAACATCATGCGAGAAGACCAAGTGTCAAGGAGAAGCAAACTTCACTCCGGGGCACGTCAAAAGGAATTCCTTCATCCATAACTTTTGAAGAGAAAGAATATCCTTTTTCCGATTGTGATACGCCTGAAATACTTGACAAACTTCTTGAAAAAGGAATTATTAAACTTCCAGAGTCGAAGCGTCCAAATGAAGTTGGAAGAATCAATGACCCTAGATACTGCAAGTACTATAGGATCATTAGCCATCCATTGGAGAAATGTCTAACTTTTAAGGAGCTTGTGATGAGGCTTAAAAATGAAGGCAAGATCGTGTTTGATGAAGACGAAAGCGATGAATCCGATTGAACTTATTGCAAGTTTTCAAGTCAAGTTAAAAAAAAAGGGACTCACAAGTCAAAAATTGAAGACTTCCAAGTCATCAACTCAAGACTCACAAGTCATCAAATCAAGACTCACAAGTCAAAAATTCAAGACTTCCAAGTCATCCAAATCCAAGACTTCCAAGTCATCAGCACCAAAGACTTACAAGTCCAAATCCCAAGCTTTCAAGAAAAAGACTCTCAAGTCTCCAAAATTAAAGACTCCTAAGTCAAACTCCAAGACTTTCAAGTCATTCAAATCAAGACTTACAAGTCCAAATTCAAAATTTTCAAATCAAAGACTCTCAAGTCATCAAATTAAAGACTTCCAAGTCAAACCAAGATTCTCACATCGTCAACACCGAAGACTCTCAAGTCGAAGTTCAAGAATTTCATGCAAAGACTCCCAAGTCATTAGGGCCAAAGACTTATAAGTCAACACAATTCAAGGCCTTCAAGTCATTCAAATCAAGACTTACAAGTCCAAATTCAAAATTTTCAAATCAAAGACTTTCAAGTCATCAAGTTAGAGACTCCCAAGTCAAAATCAAGACTCCCAAGTCATCAACGCTGAAGACTCACAAGTCCAAATTCAAGACTTTCAAGTCAAAGACTCACAAGTCAGCAAAATTAAAGACTTTAAAGTCAAAACTAAAGACTTTTAAATCAAAGGTTCTCAAGTTGTCAGAGTTAAATACTCTGAAGTCAAAATTCAAGATTTTCAAGTTTGAGATTCCCAAGTCAACAAAGTCCAAGATTCAAGTCATCAAAGCAGAATGTTGAATTTCCAAGGTCAAGACGTGCGAGGCATCAAAGATCAAGACAATCAAGTGTTCAAAGGCGTGATGTAGACACATGCAGATAAGTTGTCTTCCGATTATCAGTGATATAATCCAAGATGGGCCGAATTGATTTCCACAACAAAGGAGGACAATCAAAGGACACCGCTTGTCTTCTGGTCGCCAATACATGCTCAAGACGGGCCGAATTGATGTCCACAGCAGAGGAGGACAATCAAAGGACACCACTTGTCTTCAGATCGCCAATACATGCTCAAGACGGGCCGAATTGATATCCCCGATTGAGGAGGACAATCAAAGGTCACCGCTTGTCTTCTGATCGCCAATATATGCTCAAGACGGGTCGAATTGATGTCCCCAACTGAGGAGGACAATCAAAGGTCACCGCTTGTCTTCTGATCTGCAATACATGCTCAAGACGGGCCGAATTGATGTCCCCGATTGAGGAGGACAATCAAAGGTCACCGCTTGTCTTCGGATTGCCAGGATATGCTCAAGACGAGCCAAATTGATGTCCCCCACTGAAGAGGACAATCAAAGGTTTGCAAATTTTGTACAAGGCTACACAAACTTTTGAGTTTGGAAATTTCTCCTTGAGGATTGGTATTAATCTGATCCAAATATTGAAGTCTTCTTCAACAAAAATGTAAACCTGCACAAAAAAATAAAAAGAGGAGTAACATCACGTTTTTTTTATGCAAGGAAAATGGGGGCAACTCCATGAATTTAATCCAACCAATCCTAGAAGACACTAAGGCAGTGAATTCCTTTATTAAGCAAAAGAAGAAAGAAAGGCTGGCAGTATATATTATTGATGGTGGTGTCTATAATCTTGTCTCACAATGATAGTAATGGTTGATGTGCATCATGGATATCACGATTACATCATTGATGAAGTGGCAATGGTGGCATAAGTTTTCAATCAAGGAAACAACCAATCTGGACATAGGTTGAATGGATTTCGGCTATGATAGTCAAAAGAGGAACATTGAAAGGCATTGTCAGCAATATGGAGAATCGTATCAGTGACCCCAACGAGTTGACCAACAAGCTTGAATTAGATGAGCAAAAGATTGACGCGATTGCAAAAGAGGCCATGGACTGATTGGAATGACAATGAGTGCTCTAAAGCTTGCACCTCTGACCTCCATTACTGGAATTATGATTGTCAAGTTATATACATTGGTAGCCTCTGCGACATAATAAAAGAAAGTTTTCACAAATTGGCAGCATTGCCATAGCAGAGATTATATTATTTCCAAATTTCGAGACCTTGGTAGCAAATATTTCTGGCAAAGAAAAACATATTGACCAGAATAATATGAAGTTTTGCAAATTGGCAATTATCAATTGCTCCCTAAATTATCTTGGATGATTGCAATTTAATATATAGATGATTTCTTTCATAATGAGATCTTTCTATATTTTATTTTGATTCAATTTTGACCATCCAAAGTTTAAGGGATTTGATAGAATGATTTCAAGAATATTTTTCATTACCCTATCAAGTCAAATCATCGACATGGGTAGCATATAAAGTATAATCGTGCAAGTGTCATTTTCAAGTTTTGAGACCTGACCGCGACCATTACTACCAAGTCGTAAGCGTGATCAACTCTCGAGGGGGCATTTGTAGAAGGCAAAAATTTGTCAGCCAATCAAGACTTGTCACGTGGAAATTAAAATAATTTTAATTCGGCCAATAATAATCCATCATTTCTCAGAATTATTTATGGTGGATCATTTAATTATAAATTAAATGATATTATATTTTGGTCAATTAAATTATGACACGTGTCATGGATGACACATAAATTTTATTCCTTTTATTATTTAAAAGGAATTAAATGGGCCCAAAGGCTAGCCCAAGTTCTCTATAAATAGAGACCATTCTCCTTCATTTCAAGTGGTGGAAAAGAAAAACATCAAAGGAAGACTCAAAAGCTCTCATACTCTCTCTCAAAGACAAGAAGCACAACAAAGCTTAAGCTCGTGCCGTCCATTCGTGGGAGATCAAACCACTTCCTCTTGATCGGGATCAAGTCTCTACGACCCTCGTTCAAGACCACATTCATCCAAGATTATATTCATTCAAGATCACATTCATCCAAAATCATATTCATTCAAGACTCTTTCAAATTTATTCAAGGAGATCGAATCGGAGGAGTTACATTTTATTTTGTAACAAATACATAGAGATTGTACCCAAAATCCTTTGAAATTAATATATTATATTTGTTCACTAATTTCTTGTGTTTATTTATTTAGACCCGGAAATTTGTGTTTACAGGGAGATGTTAAAACAGGTGTATGAAAGAGAAATATGAGAGAGATATATATTCAAATCGGTGCGTGAGAGAGAATGGTGGAGAGAGAGAGAAAAAAATGATTTTCCTTAGACTGGAGTCAAGAAAATAATTTTAAAAGGGACGGGGGAAATTATTTTCTTGGAAAATGATTTTCTTCATTTTCTTGGAAATCATTTTCATCCCAACCAAACACACTCTTAATTAATTGTCAATCTTATATTACTTTATTTGATCAGTTAGTACATTAACAAAATGAGTAGCAATTAACTATGTATACACTCGTTAAACCCTAAAAACTTCACTCTACTCGACTCATTTCCACTCCCTAGATAATATTAATTAAATTTTTATGTTTGTCTAGATATCTACATAGTAAATTAAAAGTTGAGTGTGTTCAAAGTATGAATGACACGTGCTATGCCAAGTAGGGTGTCACGCAATAATAACCACATAGGGTTGTATTAAATGGTTGATTAATTCTGTTAATTGCTCACATATATTTAATATGTTGAGATTTAATAAAACATGTGATATATTATATTTTCCAGTTCACATTTAAATCTACATACTTTTGATAGTAATTCTATAAATATACAATAGTAATATTAAATTACATGTCATTTCATAAGTGAAATAGTTTGTTGGAAAACATAAAAGGAAAAACAACAACATTTTTTAGCTAAAAAAAGAAGCTAATCTAAAGTTTGCAATAATCTACGTAATACGGTATATAATTTTGAAGACTAATCATAGAAAAACACACCAAATAATAATACAAGAACATTTAATTTACAATCTTACTGGTTTATGCCCGTACATTCGCACGGGTGTTTATTGTTAAAGTAAAACAAAAAAAGATTAAAAATATTGTACTTGTTATTGAAATTATCAAAATATATTAATAATATTGAAAATTATCATAGAACAAAGTTTGATAATCATACTAAGTCTACGAAAAATTTTAATATGTAGTATCCAAATGTCAAATATAGACGCAAAAGGTTTGCATTGCTCACTAAAAACAAAAAGTTTAAATATGTATATAGCATACTGTTGGGATTGACCCATGGGTTTAAAATTCCAAATCAGAAGATTAAGGTGAAAGGGCATATATGGTATGCAAGTCAAGTGAGCTATTCATCTTAACACCAATTGATTTAAGATGGAAACCTCACTTAGTTTGTTACCGTAGGCCTTAGTTGAAGAGCATCTCCTGCCTTGGATCTGCCCAACACATACAAACTGTCTGCACTAATACTGACATTATTCCTAATTGGGTTGATGAGATATGATCATTCTTCTCTCTATTTATTAGCTATGAACTAATATTAACATGAACAACTAATTAAATCAATTTAAAAAGTAATAATAAGGATGATAAATGATATTCAATTATTTTTCCCTTACCTTTTCTCAACAATTTTCCACGTGAATTATTGTCGTAACTAATTTATTTTATACTACTTGATAAATGTAAAAAAAATAGTAATATAGTCTTAAACTTGCCTCTTAATGTATAAAACACAAATTTATTTTGAAGTTTTTTCACTAATTGGTGATTATAAAATAAGGACATCATCACCAATGAGCTCTTAATTTAGTTGGTATTTCCTACGCTATGATATCTCATTATCATTAATATATTAAGTCATTCCAGTTTTAATACTGATATCCAAAACAATTGTATCGAACTTATTTTTTGGGTATAAATATCTTAAAACAATACATATATTTTATCGAACATATTTTTTGGGTACCAAATAAGCATGATATAAAACATGGATTTAGATAATTTTAAAAATAAGACGCTTGTTGGTCATAATATATATGTGTTAGCTGTCCAAATTCATCAAATTAATAATTACAATAAATTAAAAATTTTAAAATTTCCAACGTTTGAATAGTGTGATTTTGTGTGCAAATCTATATACTTATAATGACAATCTATGTGGAACCCAGCAAATACTGCAATGAGAGCGTTTCAATGAGTCTCGACCAATCATAATTAAGAAAAAAAGGACCCAATTTTTAATAATTTTTGATTTTATTTTCAACCGGATTTTATTATAAACCTAAGCTGCTTGAGACTCTGACACCAATTACAGTTGTTCCATATCTAATTTACTATTTTTTACTATTTTCATTTTTTTAAATTTCAATCCAGATTTTATTTCAAAATTAAAAAAAAAGTATCACTAATCCTTGACTGCTTTGGATTCTGAATTAAATTATTTTGGCGTTGCCTATAAAAATAATAATAATAATCTATATACTTATAATGACAATCTATGTGGGACCCAGCAAATACTGCAACGAGAGCGTTTCAAGGAGTCTCAACCAATCACAATTAAGAAAAAAGGACCCAATTTTTAATAATTTTTTATTTTATTTTCAACCAAATTTTATTATAAACCTAAGCTGCTTGGGACTCTGACACCAATTATAGCTATTCCGTAGCTGTTTTAAATTTAATTTTATTTTACAATTAAAAAAAAGTTATTACAAGTCTCCTACGGCTTTGGACTTTGATAACATTTCCAACTGTTCCATATCTATATATATTATAATAGAAATCATTGTGGGTCCCGCAAAATAGAGCCACGGGAGTGACTGTAGGGGAATTGGCCAATCATAACGTACAAAATTATAATTTTTTTTACTATTTTCAATTTTTTTTAATTTTAATCTAGATTTTATTTCAAAATTAAAAAAAACAGAAAGTATCACTACTCCTTGACTGCTTTGGACTCTGAATTAAATTATTTTGGTGTTGCCTATAATAATAATAATAATAATAATAATAATAATAATAATAATAATAATAATAATAATAATAATCAATCTATATATTATAATAGAAATCATTGTGTGTCCCACAAAATAGAGCAACGAGAGTGACTGTAGGGGAATTGGCCAATCACAACGTAGAAAAATTATATTTTTTTTTTCTATTTTCAATTTTTTATTTTCAATACGGATTTTATTTTAAAATTAAAAAGATAAGAAAGTATCAGTAATCCTTGACTGCTTTGGACTCTGCATTAAATTATTTTGGTCCAAATAACAATAATTATTGTTGTGTTGCCTATAATAATTGTAACGCCCCGATAATTCAATTATAGAAAAGTCAAAGTCAAACTAACGTTAACAGACAAATTTTAGCGGAAGACTCAAACTCTTATTGGGCGTCACTGCTGTATCCCCAAAGGAATACAAGGCGAGAAGGAAAACTACAACTGTATGTCAACGGCAAACCAACTAACAAACTCATACTTAGAAATAAACCTCAAAACTAACTTCAAGTCTTTCAAAAAGAAGCATAACATATTTAACGACTTCTAGACATGTCGTCCTCACTTCTAATTCCCGTCCCCAACATATTGATCATCATCTGAAAACAAACGTTTCAAAAATGAGAGGGAAATCTCAATAATGTCTACCCCTAACGTTAAAAACAAGTTAAGTTCATTTCAATTCATTTGAGGGAGAAGGAACAAGTCAAACTATTTCACAAACCTTTAATCTCTTAACTGTTTTCCTAAACCCAACAAAATCATATTTTATTATGTGGGCGGGATACCACATCCCTTAAAGTAACACATATCATACCGGATCACAGATCCTCTGCCTACCACAGGCTACGACCTGGGTCCCAAACCCTTTGCCTAGGACAGGCTACGACCAGAATATCAAGAGTTCACATTTCCGCCTACCACAGGCTACGTCCAGGGTCCAAGACCCTTTGCCTACCACAGGCTACGACCAGAATATCAAGAGTTCACATTTCCGCCTACCACAGGCTACGACCAGGGTCCCAGACCCTTTGCCTACCACAGGCTACGACCAAAAAATCAAGAGTTCACATTTCCGCCTACCACAGGCTACGACCAGGGTCCCAGACCCTTTGCCTACCACAGGCTACGACCAAATAAACCCGCTTAATGTTTCACTTGAATTATTAGTATCTTATGCAAAACTCAGCTCACAGCTCTCAAGTCAAACCCAACCCAGTTTATTAAAACCAGTAACAAAACTACTCATAAAAGACCATCAAAATTTCTCAACTCATAAATCAATAATCACAAATAAATATCAAAAACAGATGGTCACATTTCCACGTAAAGTCCCCTTTCGGGATGCAATTCTCAAAACAGATTAGAAAACATTAAAACACATTTAAAGAGCATCCCAGTGGGGATTAGAGCATGGACATTACCTGGTTAACTTCACTTCACAGGAAAAACGAACACACTTGAGCTCACTAACAACGCGAGTTAGCTCGGGCCTAAAATAGAATAATTATTCTAATCAAAACGTGCCCTTCGAAGTTAGTATTAACTACCTTTTACCTAACCCTCCCCTAGGAACACTATAGGTTCCTACCAATCATGAATTTGCACATTAATTAAATTAACTAACACATTCCAAGTAATCACATAACAAGATCAAAAGAACGCTTTCATTCAGCAACACTTTCATTATCAAATAACATTAACAAAATAGATTACAGTATCCATATAAAAAGGGTCAAAACTTGACTTCCAGACATCCTATGGGTCTGGCTTTGGACTTTTCGGAAACCTCGAGATGTCTACTAAAACTCTTAATTGAATTCGAGACCCAACACACGCTTTAAGGTCCTCAAAAACTGTCATCTTTCCAAACTGTCCATATCTGACCTAGGTCTGGTAATCGGGGTATAACTCGACTTATAAAATTTCAAAGTGCGGACCGTAAAATTCCTATGAAATCTAACAACTAAGGGTACCTCCAGTTCAAAGGGTTTGATCAAAGGACGACTATAACTCTCATGGTGATCCGTTCTTTAGACCCTAACAAAACTGTCCCGTTCCCGGTTCCCATATAGTAGGTAATTTCGGTTCTAACTTTCACCATTCGATCCTCGGGTCCTAATTTGGGTCTAATATTATGACTAAGGTTAAATTTTCTATACTAAACCAACCAAGGTCTAAAAGGTGCCACTTATAACGAACAATTTAAACCTTTCTGGGTAAAGAACATAATAATAACGTAATATAAACACGTAGTAGTCACATAATAGTAACGTGTCTAAAGCGTTCAAATTTTAGTATACATAATACATTAAAAAAAAATGTAAAACAGTAGGAATGATTTTAAAAACTCTTTTTGAGAAATATAGCATAGTAAAAAAAAATATAAACAAATACTTTAACAAAAGAACTACAAAATAAACTATACGTCAAAATTTTAAACGATAACCATAAAATATTTTTCAAAAGTAATAATCAACCTTACTTAAGACCACAACATACATCATTACCCAATTGTAAACAATGAATTCAAATTTAACAAATTAAACTAACCAATATTTATGCTTGAAAAGAATACAAACAAGAATCCTAACATGATTTACCTGCAATGTACTATAATACTCACGTATTAATACATAGAAACACCTAAAACTACAATTATAAGCACCTCAATTACGACATAAACACTTTCTACTATTTCTATATATCTCAATCCACTTTACGTAAATGCAGTAAGAAGAAATATAAGCAATACTAAACTAAAACCAGAATAATATGGAAAGGGACTATTGAAAAAGGGTTTTACTTAGAGAGAAATTAGAGCAGGGGGGACTGTTGTCGACGGCAAGGAGCAGCGGCGGTGAGTCCGAGATGGTGCTAATGGTTGTCAATGGTGGCCGGATTTGTGGGAAGTGGCGGTCCTACCGAAGCGTAGCAGCAGTAGCGAAGTAGTGGTAGTAAAACAGAGCACCGATGCGAGCGAATCGAACCGAGCAATCGTTGGTGGTGCGGGACGGTGCCAGCGGTCGGCAAAGGTGGTCCAAGCGGTGCTCCGGCGATGGCAGCGGAGGCACGCAGACAGGGAGAAAGAGAAACACGGGAGAGAGAAGAGGGAGGAGCAAAGGTGTGCGTGATTGTGTTTGTGTTTGCTAGGTTAATACTTAATTAACCACTAATCTCCCTTAAGCTAATCTTAAACCTAATCAACCTCTATCAAGATCCTTCTAACTGACTAAGAAACCCAAACCCTACCAAACTCTATCTAATATGAACTTCTACTATCTCTAATACTAACCCTAATAGTAATAAATACTAATAGTAAAATAAAATAACAAAACACGTAATAGTACTAGTTATGTAAAACACATACTGTTCATAAAACAATAATATTCACTTAATAATACCAATAATAATCATAAAATAATAATAGTAATGATAAAGATAACCTAATAATAATAATAATAATAATAATAATAATAATAATAATAATAATAATAATAATAATAATAACCCATGATATTACCAACATATCCTTGTTACTCCCTCAACGGTCCTACGAACTCAAGTGTTAGCAAAAAAATAATCACAACGAAAATTTAACAATTAACGGAGTCAAACCTAATTTACTAACGTCGTCATGGTCAACACATTTAAATTTTTCGGGGTTTTATATCATTACCTCCTTAAAAGAAGTTTCGTTCTCGAAACTTAAACTTATGCCTAACAGTTCGGTAATTATTCTAACGGTTCTGTCCTTCCTAAAACTCGAGGTTTTATATCATTACCTCCTTAAAAGAAGTTTCGTCCTTTAAACTTGACGTACCTTTAAGAGTGAAACAGGTGAGGCTACTTTGCTGTCATTTTCTCTTCTACTTTCCAGGTTAAGTTCTTGATAACTTAAAGGTGAGGCCCTCTGGTTTTCATTGTTCCCATCATTTCCGTTGCTTTCATTGTCATAGCCCTCCGAGGTCAACTGAGGACAGTGTCTTATGTGATGTTGGGGGCTTCCGCACTTAAAGCATCCTCCCCTTACAATCCTTATTCTACAATCTCGAGCATAATGCCCAGGTCGGCCACAGTTTCGGCAGGTCGAGACATTCGAGGGCGTACGTCCTGAAGACTGATTGCTTTGCCAATTGTTGGGGCGAAACCTCTTCTCTTGGTAGGGTTGAGGTGGGTTGAAACGGGGCGACTCTTTCCTCTTATGCCCTTGTATGCCAAGTTGTCGCTCCATGTCGTGCATTACCCTTTCTATAGTGAGGGCAACATTCAGCATGTTCTGGTAAGACGTGAACTCACGTGATGACATCCGATCCTGAATCTTGCAGTTCAATCCATCCCAGAAGCGATCCATCCTCAATTGTTCACTGGACACAAGAGCAGGTGCAAACCGAGATAGTTCGGTGAACTTAGTGGAGTAAGCAAGCACGCTACGCTCTCCTTGGCGTAAGTCCATGAATTCCTTTTCTTTCGCCTTTTGAAGGGACATAGGATAGAACCGATCTTTGAGCACAACCTTAAAATGGTTCCAATCAAAACCCGGTTCGGTTCGTATCTCCTTCACACTGGCCCACCATAGATCGGCCTCCTTCAGGTGGTATGCAGCAAAATCCACCCGTAGCTCCTCGGGACAACGGGTTGTGTCGAAAATCTTTTCAATCTCCCTAACCCAATCTTCAAAGACTTTGGGGTCAGCTACCCCTGTATAAGTGGGCGGGTTAAAGCTATTGAACCTTTGGAGAAGAGTGGAGGGATCATCTTCCCTTTCTCCTCCTTGTCGATCCACCACCCTCTTCAGTAGATCCTCGTGCTTGTTAAGCATCTCAATCATCAGCAGGCTAGCAAGGTCGTTCCCTGGTGCTGTTGTACTCGACCCTGATATCAAGTGAGGAAGACGTTGGCGCAGTTCAGTCGCGGTTTGAGGGCGCTGTTCGGCTGCAGCTTGCGGGCGCTCCCGATTAACGTTGTTGGGTTGAGAACCGTTCATGTCCGACATCCTGGTTCAAAGGGGTCGATTTAGATACTAGGGTTCTTATTCTCACAACGTAAATACGAATTTTGAAGTTAACAACTCTTATTAGACTAAAACATAAAAGAACTCGACAAGTAATAGAACCATAAACATAACTTTAACTCTAATCGCATTTAATAGCATCACATTTCAGCACTTTGGTACTTGCAACAAAATTCAAGGGTTCCTTCTTTGAGATTAACTCCACATTTCACTTGATCATTTGCCAACATCCTTTCACTTTCATAAGATTATAACAATAGCTCAAAAAAAGAAATTCATTATTTCATATCTCTTGCACCCGAGCATAACATAAAGTTTCATTCTCTTCTAACTGCGGCTAACAAAAGCAACAAACCACACGGTTATAAATTTAAACAATAAAAAACTAATTACATGTAAGTATTACTACTTGGGACTAATGCCACTACTTTTTTACTAACTCTACTTAGAGTATTTTCATACGAAAGACGGTTCCTGCGGACCACGATTAGGGTCCAATCAGGATCGTCAAACTTATCCCTCGAGTCCTCATCGGAGTCTGCTTCCACCTTGAACTCTACCAGAGCCTCATCTTAAGGCTCAGTCTTTCATTGAGGCTACCTTCTCTGCAACCTAAAATCTCCAGCGACTGTTCCTCGTATGTCAAGTCTTCTCTCGGCCTCCGAATTCTCATCAGAGGTCTTCTTCTGGTTCTAGGCCCTCCTCGGGACTATATTCCGCACCCAACTCGGGCTTTTAATTCTTTCAGAGGAGCTAAAGTCTCATGCTCATAACAATGGCGACGATATATAACCCAACATATGAAAAATAAAATAATCAAGCACGCACTTGCAACATATAAGAAATCCAAGAAACAGACAAACATTCCATACCCCCATCCTACACTCATCACTCCGAACGTAGCATCCTAAGCTCTAACTAAAAGCCTAATAGACACTTAGGAGCTACCAGGTCGCAACCCAGAGCTCTGATACCATTCTGTAACGCCCCGGAAATTCAATTATAGAAAAGTCAAAGTCAAACTAACGTTAACAGACAAATTTTAGCGGAAGACTCAAACTCTTATTGGGCGTCACTGCCGTATCCCCAAAGGAATACAAGGCGAGAAGGAAAACTACAATTGTCTGTCAACGGCAAACCAACTAACAAACTCATACTTAGAAATAAACCTCAAAACTAACTTCAAGTCTTTCAAAAAGAAGCATAACATATTTAACGACTTCTAGACATGTCGTCCTCACTTCTAATTCCCGTCCCCAGCATATTGATCATCACCTGAAAACAAACATTTCAAAAATGAGGGGGAAACCTCAATAATGTCTACCCCTAACGTTAAAAACAAGTTAAGTTCATTTCAATTCATTTGAGGGAGAAGGAACAAGTCAAACTATTTCACAAACCTTTAATCTCTTAACTGTTTTCCTCAACCCAACCAAATCATATTTTATTATGCGGGCGGGATACCACATCCCTTAAAGTAACACATATCATACCGGATCACAGATCCTCTGCCTACCACAGGCTACGACCAGGGTCCCAGACCCTTTGCCTAGGACAGGCTACGACCAGAATATAAAGAGTTCACATTTCCGCCTACCACAGGCTACGACCAGGGTCCCAGACCCTTTGCCTACCACAGGCTACGACTAGAATATCAAGAGTTCACATTTCCGCCTACCACAGGCTACGACCAGGGTCCCAGACCCTTTGCCTACCACAGGCTACGACCAGAAATCAAGAGTTCACATTTCGCTACTACACTACGACCTGTGGTCTCGCACTTTGCCTACCACAGGCTACGACCAAAAAATCAAGATGTAGACACAAAATACAATGATCGATCAGCAAGATCGTGAGCCTGTGCTCACGTGGATTTAGCAGATGTAGGCCCAGCAGAGTCCACTCGGCATAAAATGCAGTACAAGCCCAATTCGAGCCAGCTCCACGCGGATTTAAGCACAAAAACACGCTCGGCCCATAAGCTTATGCGGTTTCAGATTCAGGCCACGGAGTCCGCGGATTCGTGCCCAGTTCGAGAAGGGTGTCACGGATCCAGCCCCACCGGATGGGTGTCACGTGGATCCGCCCCACCGATAGGTGTCACGCGGATTGGGCCAAACAGAGAATCACGCCCCTAGTCGGGAAACTGCTGAATCTGCGTGGATTTCAGTGACCTAACCTAACCTCTGCCTATAAAAGGATCTGCGCGGATCCTGCAGAGGGGGGAGGGATTTTTGGCGGAAGAAATTCTGAGAGTTATTCTTGGGCAAGAAAAATCAGAGGGAGTGGTAGTTGAACCAGAGAGAACCACGCGGATTTCTGAGGAAGTTTTCTCTTCCGACTGTTTTTTTAGCTCCGAATTTCTATCCGGCGCTAAGAAATCCGCGCGGATTTGATAGGGTACTCCCCTTTTGTTTCATTATTTTTGTCATCTGATCAGTTGTAACAATGTAGCTAATTAGCCTCCCGCCCGCTGTAATTTTATTACTTTATAACTGTTTGCATCTTTTATATCATTATCTTGCTTTCGTTTGTGACAACTTTGTTTTATTCGTTTTTTTTCGTTTTTTCTTAATAAACCCGACCTAGTAAGGGCCGCTTCGACGGACGATGCAAGGGCACCCTCCTACATCGGTATCTTTACCCCTGGATCCGAATTTTGGTTCGAGACCGGAGTCATCCTTTTTGTTTTGTTAATTTTATCGAAAATTAACTGGCGACTCCCTTTATTTTTATGGTTATTTCACTAAACCGCTTTATTTTTTTCTTTCGACCTAATCAATTAGCGATCATTCGAGTTTCGAATCAGAACTACCACGCACTACGGGCCCCGAATGCTGGATTTGCCCGTGGACCGTCGGTAATTCCATTCTCTGACTCAAGTGAATCGCGTAAGGCCATCAGTACTCGCCCAAATGCACTGGATCCGCGGATCCCGGCCCTGTCTCGGTCCGTTTTTTGCTTTTTTTTGGTTTTCTAAAAATCTTTATGTATCTTTAAAATAATAAAAGTTATGTTAAAGTGAAATACCATCATCCGAAAATTTATTTAAAAAATCGAATAAAAAATACACCCTAAAAAAAAACAAGCAACCCTACGTCGTATCGACACTCCGCGGGGGACCGTGCCCTCCGGGGCCGCGGGCCCTACAGTGGCGACTCCACTGGGGACTTATTAGTGGGTAAGACTTGAAAAGTCGGGTTTTGTTTTTTTTTCTTTAAAAAAAAACAAAAACAAAGGTTGTCACATTTTTTTTTTATTTTAGGCATATTGCATTTACGGGCCTTCCCCTTTGTTGGGCACACAAGGTACCGTTTAAGTAAAAACCCTTTAAAAAACCATTTTGGGAAAACATTAACCATTCAACTCAGGTGGGTCCACTTAGACCTTCACCGAGCTGGTGGTTGTTTTTCCCACTCGTGCACCACTCCCTAATCCACATGATAAAAGGGAGCAACCCGGGTACATTAACCTTGCCATGCACCTTATGGAGGCCAAATACTCGGGACACGAGCTAGAGGCTAGGGAACCAACCCTCGAATCCTTGAACGTAGACACTTGGTTAGGATGGAACTCATTTGAGTGCTATATGTTTCTTTCTCTTTTCGAACCTGAAACCATGCCATAATGCTTAGACAAAAATAAAAAAAAAATTCAAGTGGTCGTTTTTTTTTTGAGTTGTGGGCCAAGATAATTGATTTGGTCTATACAAGGTCTGACCCCGAAGATCCACGCGGATTTCATGACTGGTCGGTGCTTGTATAGCCCAAATTAATGGTCAGGCTTATGGGTGTCAGTCTCCGTTTAGGCTTTGTAGTGCTTTTGAGCCCAAAATCCGCGTGGATTTTGGTGTGCTCGGGTACTACCGGGCCTAAGTCGAAGTGTCTTTTAGGGTTATGTGTTGGGTTGTGGTGACTGACCTGGCCCATACGGAATTTAGGCTCGTAAGATCCGCGCGAATCTCAGTCAAGGTCGAGTCTGTGTGGTCCAAGTCAGTATTCCCGCTTTCCTTTTTTGTCGTCTCGTCTTTAGGATTTGGCCCATACATAACTCGAGCACAGGAGATCCACGCGATCTCGTGTCAAAGTTATGTATGGTCCAAATTCTCGTTTTCCTTCACCTCTTTTCTTTGTTCGACTGGATTTAGGCTTAGTAGCAGTTCGAGCTCAGAAATCCGCGCAGATCTCAGTAGGCTTGAGCCTATGAAATCCGCGCGGATCCCAGTGAGCTCGGTTGCTACTGGGCCTAAATTTAGGTGTCCTTAGGGTCATTAGTTTGCATTTCTGTGTGTGTGAAGTCTTTTTATCTTGTGTTGGCAGGTCATTTGGGTGGCACAAGGCTGCTGGGCCTCATGGATCCTCGCGGATTTTTTGAGCGAGCCCGCTCTTGTGTGGTCCAAATGGGCTCCTCGGTCTGTTTAGTCGGCTAGAAACGGTATGTTTAGCCCTTATGTGAGGCCTGAGTTCGTTTTCGAGCTCGGCCCGATAAGGTCTAAATATGTCATTCTAGGCCAGAGTCTGCATTTTGCATAAGAGCTTTATTTGGGCTTCGCATATGATTTTGAGCTTTAATTCGATCATTCGGGGTCCAAATAGAATTCTTCATCCATTGCATGCATGAAGTTTTGGAGCGACGTTGAGCTGAGTCTTCGAGTTCATCCACCTTTCAGGCGGTGATAGGTTGGTTTCGGGTTTATCAGCGGAACGAGACGGGTCGGTTGGAAACTTTTGACGTCCACTACGACAGTAACGAAGATCGGGCATCATCTGAGGCAACCAATTCAAGAGCAACTGACGAAGAAACATCTGAAGAAGGTGTTGAGTCTTTGGTAATTGACCCATCTGAGATAATGTCGGATCCCAATGATGATCATCCTGAAGATCATCCGCATAGTGACCCCGGAGAGGAGCCGGTGCCTCCACGTAACGAAATGGAGCAATTGACCAACATAATTCTAAATATGCAAGTCTCTATGAATGCTCAATTAGAGGCACAAAACCAAAGAATCGACGCCGTCATTCACGCCATGGAGGAGGTGAAAAATTCGAATATGAAGAATCCTCCTACGAGTGAAGTAGAACAATCTGGAAGAGAGAAGGATGGATCAGTCCACGGGATTTCAAACTCGAGGCTAGACCGTATTGAACAGATATTGAAGGAATCTACTCTTTTCAACAATCAGTTTATGGACGACGTTGGTTTCACGCCTGTCCCGAGGGTAGACTTCCCCCTAAATTCAACATGCCTGATATTAAATTTCACGGTGATGAGAATCCACATCAACATGTGAGGAATTTTATGGGGGCTACGACGCTAAAAGGAGTGGAAGAAGATATCTACCACATTATTTTTCCTTGGACTCTTGGCCCGGATGTTATGAAATGGTACAACACACTTAGTCCTACCAAGTCCTCATGTTGGAGCTCACTTTGCAAGGAGTTCTTACATCAATACTCCTACAATGTTGACATGCCCGTCACCTTAAGGGACATTGAGCTCATGAAGCAAGGAGAGGAAGAGAGATTCTCTGACTACTTCGCTCGATGGAGGGCGAAAGCAGCTCAAATAGTAGATAGGCCTTCTGAGGAACATCAAGTAGATATGCTTGTGCAGAGCTTACAGCCCTCGTACAACACCCATCTAAGGTTTCAACCTCTCAAGGACTTCATCTCATTGAGGTTAGCTGGAATCAAAATCGAAAGTGAACTAGTTAACTGGGGGCTAGAAGAACACTTATACTGATAAGCAAACTTCTTTCCTAACAAGGGAAACGAGGTGAAAGAACACTCCGTGTGCTGAAGCACTAGAACAATCTCCAAGGAAAGGATGAGCCAATAAGGAAATACTCCAAAGTGGGGATGCGGATGAACTTTGCAAGTACCACAGAGCCTGAGGACACTATGTTGATCAAAATGAAGGAAATGTCTAGGTCGAAGCAATTATCCAAATAAATGCTTTGAGTTGTATTGCCTTGTACAAGCTTTTTATTCTTGAGTACTTCTTGCATGATTGTTGAATCTTAGTAATTGTTTATCTTTTTGAGCTAGTTGAAGAGTTAGTAGAACAACCCGTGAGATTTTAAACTTACATAGACTATTCATTATATATAGTCTCAATTTTCTTTTTGTGTGTAACTCTTCCATGTGTGCATCTCTAGAATTTGGCCTGACATTCCTTAAGATCACATCTGGCATATGCATTATGTTAATATGATTGAGGCATCCTTTTGCTAGCTACATAGCCTAATAGCCACCTGACATTTTGACCTCTTTTTGCAAGCCCTTGCTAACCCTTTTTTCTGTCTTGTTGTTTACCCTATAAATGCACACCCTTGGCCTTCACATGATTTTCCTACCTTTAGCCAAGATAGAATGAGAAACAGTTCAGTTGTTTGGGGCTGTTTCGTGGTCATTTGTTGAGAGTGAGTAGTTGGTTTGTTGCTACAAGGGAAGTACATTGTTGAATATCCTTTCTACCCTCTTTATCCTCAAAGGTTATAACTTGTGACTACTGGGATTTGAATTGCTCTTTATATATTCATGTGATTCATTGAAAAAAAAAAGAAAAGAAAAAGTTCAAAAACTAGGAATTCATAACAAAAAAAAAAGCAGCAAAACAGCAAAAAAAAAAAGAAAAAGAGAAAAAAGAGAAGTTTTATTTTTTGTTTTAATTTTGGGTTTTGATTTGTATTTGGTACTCTATCCCGGTCTTCTTTTGTTGTGGATGTTTTGTGCTCTTTTAAGGTTCAGTGTGGAGGTGTTGCATTGCGTGTGGCGGAAATGTTGTTGCTCCTTAGGTACTTGGCTACTTAGCTCCACATTTTCCAAATGATTTCCCTTCTTACCCTAGCCTAAACCCCATTACAACCTTTTGAAAGTCCTCATGATTAGCATTTTTGCGTGTTGTCCTCAGTGATGGAGAGTTGAGAGTCTTGCCAAGCTTATGGCAGTTGTATGCATTGGAACGAGCTTGAGTGAACCCTTACATATTTCTAAACACATTGAGAGGAGTGTTCCACTTTACCTAAAGTGAGGATCTACTAGCTTCACTAGCTCATCAATTGCTAAGGTGATACATGATTGTTTAGAGGTACAACAAAGAGTGATTGGTTTGTGTCTTGGTCTTACGCTCATAGTATTGAAATAGAGTTTGCTTTGACATGAATTTGACCTTATGCATCATTGTTTTTCTCACTGGTCTTATTGTTATGTGATATGAGGTCTTGTTCATGAAGTCTCATACTTACTTTTCTTCATGGCTTATCCTTGTAGACACTGGGGGCTTTCTCTTCCCCTTTATCTTCCTTTCGAACTGGGGGCTTTCTCATTATCTCTGTCTTCTTTTTTCAACTGGGGGCTATCAGGATACAACTTATTTTGTCTTAGATTTCCTAAACACTACAGGTTGCATCCAGGGACAATTTTTTCCTTTTTCTGACCTTTTTAGCGGTCAATCTAGGGTGCCTAGGAGCGGACATTTTGTTCCAATTCCTTCTCGTGGAAATGACATGTCGGTCTTGTCACTTTCCTTCATGTTCATCGGATAGCAAGATATAACTCTACTATTCAGTAACAATAAGCTATAGTTGTGGAAAAGTCCTAACAGATTTTTGTAAGGCTGAATGAAAAAGTCCTCGCGAATTCTCAAGAGCAAATGTCCATCATCAACTCTTCTAACAACCTTTTACATAAGAACGACTTTTTTTAAAGCAGGTTCAATGTACAACACTAGACGCCAAGCCCTTGAACAACTTTTACAACAGCATGTTCACATACATCGATTTGGGCTTGAAGATAAAGGTTTTTCATTCGTGAAGTTCTTACGGATCCTGGGTTGCATATCACTCCTAGTGTATTCACATATGAGTCAAGAAGCTTCAATAAACCTACAGCGACTAAGGAGGTTCTATGCTTAAAAACAATATAAATTATAGCAACTGGTGATCAGAATCAGAAGCTACCCCTAAATTATTAGCCACTGACCTATTAAGTCAGCAACTAAATGCTTACACTACCATTTGAACTACGATGGCCTGATTCCATGTAATGTGGATACGTAGGAAGCTTCTCTAAAGTTCGGCCCAAACAAATAAAAAATTTCCCGATAATTTATTCCGGTTATCTGTTTTTGGCCCTTGAAGCAACATGAGCTCTTCCCGGATTCATGCAAATTTGGGGCTTATGCGGATCAGACAAGGATTGGGCTCACGCGGATTTTGCAAATTCTGGGCCAAGTACGGGGATCCACACGGACTTTTCAGGTTCTTGAGCCAAGTACAGGTCAACGCGGATTTTGCAGATTTTGGGCCAAGTACTAGAATCCACGCGGATTTTTCAGATTTTGAGCCAAGTACAAGTGCACGCGGATTTTTGCAGTTTTTAGGCCGAGCACAAGTCCACGCGGATTTTGCAAATTTTGGGCCAAGCCCAAGTCCACGCGGATTTGGCAAATTTTGGGCCAAAACACAGGTCGGACTGGGATCCACGCAGATTTGTCGAAGTTGTTGGGATTAAAAGCCCGAGCTATTTGTTTGCAAGGAGGCTAGTTATATAAATTTTGGTGTAATCAAGATTTATTTGCTTCCGACAATATTTATAGAAATCAACTCTTGTTTTGACCACAGCTCAACGTCTTGTCTTAATTGTTTTGTTTTGCATCGCATGTAGTCTTAGTTTTTTTTTTTTTTTTTTTATAATAGTCATAGTAATAACAAAAAAAAAGAGAGCATTCATACATTAGCATTTGCATCAATGTTTGCGTCTAGGATAGCTCATAAGTGATAAATGAAACGACAATTGTCTAAGCATTATACATGGATGCCTTTCAATCATCCTCTTCATCCGAGACGAGGTCTGTATACTCTGGGCCCGAGAAGCCGAAGCGCCGGCCTGGTAGGGGAGCAGGATCTTGCCCAGTGAAGAAGTTCCATCCATCAGCTGCCCAAGAGGAAGAGGGTTGAATCGAATTTGGTTGATATCCTCCGGCGGTGGGTTCTTCATTCCACGAAGAACTGGGAGTGTCATAAGAATGAACTCGCCCGGATTCATCAACGTGGAAGGAGCCCGGGTAGTGCCCTTGCAAGACAGGAGCTTGCAAAACTGGAGTTAGACTCCAATTGTCATCATATTCTTTCTTGACTGGTTCCTCCTTACCCAAGAAGTACGAAGAGGAAGAGTCGAAGAAACTAGTGGCACTTGGGGCAGGTATGGCTGGAACGGGAACCTCCGGCTGAATGTCTTTGAAATCTGTAGATGACTAATGAAAATCATGAGACCAGCTCCGTTGTGAGTGGTCAGGGTATCCTCGGGAGATAGACATGTTACCAAACAGTTGCTCCAAGGCAGATGTGTCAGAGGCTTGCGAAGCATCACTTTCGCTAAGGCATCTCCCATAGGTGGGCGTTCGGAATGATCCTCGAGCAGATGCGAAACCCATATTACTGGAGGATCCGGCAGAATGTTCAGCTTCATCTTCAGGAATTATTGGGATGTTAGGAACATAACTAGGGAGTTGGGATCCATAGGCAGTCATTCCACCACCACTACTCGAAGGACCTGCACCAGGTGTTGTATAAAAGCCTCCTCCTCCCAAGTCAATGTCTTGGCCGTCGTCACTCTCTGCTTCATCATCGTCGCCGGGATGATCGTCGTCTTGTGCATAAAAAGCAATGGGTATAGCTCCTCCTCCGCCCAAGTCATGATCATGAGCATCATCATCTTCGTCATCGTCATTAGCGTCGTGACCTCCGTGGCCCCTACCGTGATGATGGTGATGTCCTCCACCACGGTAATGTCCTCCACCACGGTGATGTCCTCTACCTCCGCCTCCACCGCGTCGGGGCCCAAAACCCATGTGATGCCGAAATCGTCTCCTCATATCTTGGAGCTCGTCACAAAGGCCACAGATGAGAGCGACAACCTCCATGGTCTGCTCCCGACTCCACTACAAGAGATTTCGTTTCACAAGGTCAAACACTGGGATAGTAAGAGTAAAAATTGTTCGTTATAATGAAGGTAAGAGTCTTACGCCAAGACTGTTCGAGGACAAAGGAAGCTCGGGACAATTTCTCCTTCGTCGCCTCAAACCAAGAGGGTTAGGAACCTCCGGCGTTCCAGTATCCCGCAGGTCAATCAAATTAGCCACAGTATAAAAACACGAATGCATGAATAGATCATCGTTTTACTTACTATGGGCCCCATGAGGCGTGGTCGAATGGAGTTTACATAATCGGCGCCCATGATTAGCAAATGCCCAATGGGGATCCCGATAAGGTTGATCTCGAGCTCTTCAAAGGTCAAAGAGCGAGGATAGAACATTTTCGCTGGGGGATCTACTGGCACACTAGGAGGCCATACATGCATACACTGATGGGTTACCCTCTTACCACAATACCATGTGAAGGTAAAAGGGCCTTCAAACAAGATTCTTCGGCAATTGATTTCTTGCAAAATATCAAGATCCGGAAGTTGGTCTTCTGTAACTTCGTAGGCGGCCCAAGGGTTCAAGGCACACTGAGCATGCGTTAGATGATAGCGCAATAACACCAAGGATAAGGTAGAGGACAGAAGTGAAGGGGTCATACTTGCCCTGGATTGTTCAGGAGGCCGCGAAAGAGCTCTAGATGTTCCACCCGACGCTTTCTCTGCAGCAAATCGTCACTTCCCCAACAGAGGGCGATCAGGAAGACATCCCCAGCGGTGGACTTGGGAGATAGCTCCTCAAAGTATTCATAGAACCAAATCTACGGGAAAAACAAGTTTTAATACTTGAGTTACAATGAGGGAATGAAGGATAAAAGAAGAGAGGTACCTCAATGACTTTCCACAAGCCAGAAAGATAGGTGTTGTTCTGTTCAAGTTTTGACTTAGGGACCCGCACCCCAGAACGGAGTCCACGAAAGAGACACGTGTAGGCGGCAGCTCCCCAAGCAAGGTTATGTAGGTTATCTAGATTTTCTAGATTCCCTAAATAATGGAAATAAACCCGGCTACCGCGTTCTGCGAAGATGGTGGTGCATAAGAAGATAGCAAGTATCACTCGCCGTCTCTGAGCATCAGTGTAAACTTCATCCCAGAAGTTGCCCTTCTGAACTTCGTCGAAAAAAATAGAGTATCGGAAGCTTCGATTGTCGTGCACGGTAGCCATTATTGGACCGAACAGGGCCAACTGCTGGGCCTTGTCATAGCCCAAAACATCGGAATAGTATAGGGGATCACCACCAAAAGATAGACCGGTAATCATGGCAAAGTCTAAAGGGGTGATGGTCATTTCGTATTCGGGGAAGTGAAAGGTATTGGTTGTATCCCAAAACCGTTCACTCAATGCACGTACGACGCAGTGGCAGGTAGGTTCTCGCATAGCATGCAGAGCGTTGAGCAGATGGCCAAATCCAGCATCTCGGATAATATCTTTGGCTGGATAGTCCAGCTGTTCCAACTCGTCTAGCAATTTCATTACTTTGCCTATGGCCCCACAGGTTTGGACGTTGTCGGCCTGCAAGGTAACACAATACATAATAAAGACCTGCGGGTTGTCTTCTTAATACCATGATGGGTAAAGAAAGTTACATACCGGGGTTTGAGTTGCATAGTGGGAAATGTGGGTAGTTCGACAATATAATAGGTCATGACCGTCCCATTGATCAGGACCGACCCACTCCCTACTCATATTGCCCTTTTGGGCTATGTCAGCTGCCCATGCCGCTTTCTTGGGGTGGTATTTCCCGGGTTTTGTTGAAGGCATAGTAAAATACTGCAAGCAATACTCAACTCAAGCGTAAACCTCTCAAATGCTTGAGCAAAGTAAACAAATGAGTTGGTGACAAAATGAAGGAAAATTTCACAAATCTAGCAACGTATACACATATTTGACAAAATGGAAATTTTGTGCTAGATTTGTCAAGCTCCTCGCAGATTTGACTAAGTAAAGCAAAAAACTGCCCAGATCAGAGTAGGTCCCCGCAGATTTAGGCAAAGTGAAATTTTTGGCCAAAGCCCAGGGAAGCTCCAGGCGGATTTCAGCTAAGCCAATATCTTGGGGTTATTTTTTATAATATGTCCAAAACTTAATCTTAGCGGGTTTAAGTTCAAGACTTGACAGCATGTGCATGGGTCGCGTTGGATCCGCGTGGATTTGTCACCCAACACATTATATTTCTCAAACATAATTTTGTGTCGTGCAAGAAATTTCGGTCCATAAGCCCAAATTTCCGCTCAAGAACCAGTTTCAGTCTTATCTCGAGCTGAGTATCACGCGTATTTCCACAACAAAACAGAGCAAAAATTCTCAACTGCAACTGAAATCCACGCGGATTTCAGCAACAAAACAGAGCAAAATTTCTCAACTGCAACTAAAATCCACGCGGATTTCAGCCACAAAAATAAAGCAAAAATGCTTAATTGCGCGCGGATTTCTGCTGAAAATTAAGCAACAGATGGGCAGAGCATGCGCAGATCTATGCGGATTTCTGTATAGCATGCTGTATTTCGACAACAGTGCAGCTCAAATTACGAACCCAGCGTAGATTCATGGGGATTTTGGGCATTTTTTGAACAGTTTGGACAACATGCAGTTTCCAAAACATGTCAGTTCAAGTTGAAAGATGAATCGATGCATTTACCTGTTGAGCTACAGCTGGGAATCTCGCGGATTTTGGCAAAAGTACACTACGATTCAATCTAATCATTTCAAATTCAGCTCGGTTCAAGCTCAGTCTCCGGGCAGCTCCACGCGGATTTTGGTTCAACACCAGCTCAAAAACAGTCGCTTGGTACTGAAGGCTGGGTATCACGCGGATTTTAGAGACTCTCGCAGATTTGAGCTGAAAATGTCGCTTGGTACTGAGGGTTGAGTATCACGCGGATTTGTGCTGAAAATACAAGTTCTTGAGCTTGAGCACAGGTTGAAGATGCAGATAGTGACCTACGGAAACTTACCCGGATTTCGCCTGGACTCGGAGTCACGCGGATTTGCTCTTGAGAATTAGAAGGAGAGTGTGAGTGGTTGAAAGAAGAGAGCTTGAATGAATGGATCTTGAGGAAGGTTCAAAATAAAGATAATGCATGGATGGTGGACATAAATGGAAGGGAGTATCCTTATTTTATTTTCATTTTATCTTACTTTTTGTCTTATTTTCATCTTATCTTATTTTACCTTTTTTTTTAATTTTTTTTATTTTATTTCTTTTGCAGATGCCATGCTCATGGAAGATTACATCAAGCCTAGACAATATCCAGCACCTAAGCTAGCAGCAAATGAACTCCGGATAATTTTTCAAGCTACCCTTGAAAGTTGAAGCCTGGACAACATCCAGCAATTACACCAGCATCGGACTACCTCCGGTCGAATCCAAGCTACCCTTGGATAGCTCAGCCTGGACAATATCCAGCAATCAAAGTTAGCAATTGGACTACCTCCAGTTAACTACAACGTTCTTTTCAAGACGTATACTTTGACTTTCGTCTTATTCAGACTCAGTCAAAGTGGGGGCTAATTGTAGACACAAAATACAGTCGATCACATCAGGCAGCATTAGTAGCCCAGGCTCACGTGGATTTAGCAGATGTAGGCCCAGCAGAGTCCACTCGGCACAAAATGCGTCTGAAGCCCACTCCGAGCCTCGCGCGGATTTAAGCACAAAAACACGCTCGGCCCATAAGCTCATGCGGTTTCAGATTCTGGGCCGGCCCGGGCGTCCGTGCGGATTCAGGCCCAGGTTCAGAAGGGTGTCACGCGGATCCAGGCCCCAATTCGGATGGGTGTCACGCGGATCTGGGCCCCAGCTCAGATGGGTGTCACGCGGATTTCTGGGCCAAACAGGAGAATTGCCGACCCTAGTACTGGGAAACTGCTGAATCTGCGTGGATTTCAGTGACCTAACCTAACCTCTGCTTATAAAAGGATCTGCGCGGATCCTGCAGAGGGGGGAGGGATTTTTGGCGGAAGAAATTCTGAGAGTTATTCTTGGGCGAGAAAAATCAGAGGGAGTGGTAGTTGAACCAGAGAGAACCACGCGGATTTCTGAGGAAGTCTTCTCTTCCGACTGTTTTTTTAGCTCCGAATTTCTATCCGGCGCTAAGAAATCCGCGCGGATTTGATAGGGTACTCCCCTTCTGTTTCATTATTTTTGTCATCTGATCAGTTGTAACAATGTAGCTAATTAGCCCCCCGCCCGCTGTAATTTTATTATTTTATAACTGTTTGCATCTTTTATATCATTATCTTGCTTTCGTTTGTGACAACTTTGTTTTATTCGTTTTTTTCTTTTTTTTTCTTAATAAACCCGACCTAGTATTGGCCGCTTCGACGGACGATGCAAGGGCACCCTCCTACATCGGTACCTTTACCCCCAGATCCGAATTTTGGTTCGAGACCGGAGTCATCCTTTTTGTTTTGTTAATTTTATCGAAAATTAACTGGCGACTCCCTTTATTTTTATGGTTATTTCACTAAAACCGGCTTTTATTTTTTCTTTCAGTACATAATCAATTAGCAGCATCATTCGAGTTTCGGAACTGTAACTACCACGGCACTACTGGGCCCTGAATCTGCGCGGATTTGTGCCCAGTGGACCGTCGGTAATTCCAGTCTCTGACTCAAGTGAACTGGGCAGAAGGCCATCAAAAATTCTGGCCCAAACAGACCTGGGATCCGCGCGGATCCCGGCCCTGTCTCGGTCCGTTTTTTGCTTTTTTTTGGTTTTCTAAAAATCTTTATGTATCTTTAAAATAATAAAAGTTATGTTAAAGTGAAATACCATCATCCGAAAATTTATTTAAAAAATCGAATAAAAAATACACCCTAAAAAAAAACAAGCAACCCTACGTCGAATCGACACTCCGCGGGGGACCGTGCCCTCCGGGGCCGCGGGCCCTACACAAGAGTTCACATTTCCGCCTACCACAGGCTACGACCAGGGTCCCAGACCCTTTGCCTACCACAGGCTACGACCAAATAAACCCGCTTAATGTTTCACTTGAATTATTAGTATCTTATGCAAAACTCAGCTCACATCTCTCAAGTCAAACCCAACCCAGTTTATTAAAACCAGTAACAAAACTACTCATAAAAGACCATCAAAATTTCTCAACTCATAAATCAATAATCACAAATAAATATCAAAAACAGATGGTCACATTTCAACATAAAGTCCCCTTTCTGGATGCAATTCTCAAAACAGATTAGAAAACATTAAAACACATTTAAAGAGCATCCCAGTGGGGATTAGAGCATAGACATTACCTGGTTAACTTCACTTCACAGGAAAAACGAACACACTTGAGCTCACTAACAAAGCAAGTTAGCTCGGGCCTAAAATAGAATAATTATTCTAATCAAAACGTGCCCTTCGAAGTTAGTATTAACTACCTTTTACCTAACCCTCCCCTAGGAACACTATAGGTTCCTACCAATCATGAATTTACACATTAATTAAATTAACTAACACATTCCAAGTAATCACATAACAAGATCAAAACAACGCTTTCATTCAGCAACACTTTCATTATCAAATAACATTAACAAAATAGATTACAGTATCCACATAAAAAGGGTCAAAACTTGACTTCCCGACATCCTATGGGTCTGGCTTTCGACTTTTCGGAAACCTCGAGATGTCTACTAAAACTCTTAAGTTGAACTCGAGACCCAACACACGCTTTAAGGTCCTCAAAAACTGTCATCTTTCCAAACTGTCCAGATCTGACCTAGGTCTGGTAATCGAGGTATAACTCAACTTATAAAATTCCAAAGTGCGGTCCGTAAAATTCCTATGAAATCTAACAACTAAGGGTACCTCCAGTTCAAAGGGTTTGATCAAAGGACGACTATAACTCTCATGGTGATCCGTTCTTTAGACCCTAACAAAACTGTCCCGTTCCCGGTTCCCATATAGTTGGTAATTTCGGTTCTAACTTTCACCATTCGATCCTCGGGTCCTAATTTGGGTCTAATATTATGACTAAGGTTAAAGTTTCTATACTAAACCAACCAAGGTCTAAAAAGTGCCACTTATAACCAACAATTTAAACCTTTCTGGGTAAAGAACATAATAATAACGTAATATAAACACGTAGTAGTCACATAATAGTAACGTAATACGAAACGTTCGAAATTTTAGTATACATAATACATTAAAAAAAATGTAAAACAGTAGGAATGATTTTAAAAACTCTTTTTGAGAATTATAGCATAGTAAAAAAAAAATATAAACTAATACTTTAACAAAAGAACTACAAAATAAACTATACGTCACAATTTTAAACGATAACCATAAAATATTTTTCAAAAGTAATAATCAACCTTACTTAAGACCACAACATACATCATTACCCAATTGTAAACAATGAATTCAAATTTAACAAATTAAACTAACCATAATTTATGCTTGAAAAGAATACAAACAAGAATCCTAACATGATTTACCTGCAATGTACTATAATACTCACGTATTAATACATAGAAACACCTAAAATTACAATTATAAGCACCTTAATTACGACATAAACACTTTCTACTATTTCTATATATCTCAATCCACTTTACGTAAATGCAGTAAGAAGAAATATAAGCAATACTAAACTAAAACGAGAATAATATGGAAAGGGACTATTGAAAAAGGGTTTTACTTAGAGAGAAATTAGAGCAGGGGGGACTGTTGTCGACGGCAAGGAGCAGCGGCGGCGGTCGACGGTGAGTCCGAGATGGTGCTAATGGTTGTCAATGGTGGCCGGATTTGTGGGAAGTGGCGGTCCTACCGAAGCGTGTAGCGGCGATGGCAGTAGTGGTAGTAAAACAGAGCACCGATGCCGAACGAACTGGAGCAACTGTTGTTGTGACTCCGGGGCAGCGTTGGTGGTGCGGGACGGTGCCAGCGGTCGGCGAAGGTGGTCCAAGCGGTGCTCCGGTGATGGCAGCGGAGGCATGCAGACAGGGAGAAAGAGAAACACGGGAGAGAGAAGAGGGAGGAGCAAAGGTGTGCGTGATTGTGTTTGTGTTTGCTAGGTTAATACTTAATTAACCACTAATCTCCCTTAAGCTAATCTTAAACCTAATCAACCTCTATCAAGATCCTTCTAACTGACTAAGAAACCCAAACCCTACCAAACTCTATCTAATATGAACTTCTACTATCTCTAATACTAACCCTAATAGTAATAAATACTAATAGTAAAATAAAATAACAAAACACGTAATAGTACTAGTTATGTAAAACACATACTGTTCATAAAACAATAATATTCACTTAATAATACTAATAATAATCATAAAATAATAAAAGTGATGATAAAGATAACCTAATAATAATAATAAGAATAATAATAATAATAATAACCCATGATATTACCAACATATCCTTGTTACTCCCTCAACGGTCCTACGAACTCAAGTGTTAGCAAAAAAATAATTACAACGAAAATTTAACAATTAATGGAGTCAAACCTAATTTACTAACGTCGTCATGGTCAACACATTTAAATTTTTCGGGGTTTTACATCATTAACTCCTTAAAAGAAGTTTCGTCCTCGAAACTTAAACTTATGCCTAACGGTTCAGTAATTATTCTAACGGTTCTGTCCTTCCTAAAACTCGAGGTTTTATATCATTACCTCCTTAAAAGAAGTTTCGTCCTTGAAACTTGACGTACCTTTAAGAGTGAAACAGGTGAGGCTACTTTGCTGTCATTTTCTTTTCTACTTTCCAGGTTAAGTTCTTGATAACTTAAAGGTGAGGCCCTCTGGTTTTCATTGTTCCCATCATTTCCATTGCTTTCATTGTCATAGACCTCCGAGGTCAACTGAGGACAGTGTCTTATGTGATGTTGGGGGCTTCCACACTTAAAGTATCCTCCCCTTACAATCCTTATTCTACAATCTCGAGCATAATGCCCAGGTCGGCCACAGTTTCGGCAGGTCGCGACATTCGAGGGCGTACGTCCTGAAGACTGATTGCTTTGCCAATTGTTGGGGCGAAACCTCTTCTCTTGGTAGGGTTGAGGTGGGTTGAAACGGGGCGACTCTTTCCTCTTATGCCCTTGTATGCCAAGTTGTCGCTCCATGTCGTGCATTACCCTTTCTATAGTGAGGGCAACATTCAGCATGTTCTGGTAAGATGTGAACTCACGTGATGACATCCGATCCTGAATCTTGCAGTTCAATCCATCCCAGAAGCGATCCATCCTCAATTGTTCACTGGACACAAGAGCAGGTGCAAACCGAGATAGTTCGGTGAACTTAGTGGAGTAAGCAAGCACGCTACGCTCTCCTTGGCGTAAGTCCATGAATTCCTTTTCTTTCGCCTTTTGAAGGGACATAGGATAGAACCGATCTTTGAGCACAACCTTAAAATGGTTCCAATCAATACCCGGTTCGGTTCGTATCTCCTTCACACTGGCCCACCATAGATCGGCCTCCTCCTTCAGGTGGTATGCAGCAAAATCCACCCGTAGCTCCTCGGGACAACGGGTTGTGTCGAAGATCTTTTCAATCTCCCTAACCCAATCTTCAAAGACTTTGGGGTCAGCTACCCCTGTATAAGTGGGCGGGTTAAAGCTATTGAACCTTTGGAGAAGAGTGGAGGGATCATCTTCCCTTTCTCCTCCTTGTCGATCCACCACCCTCTTCAGTAGATCCTCGTGCTTGTTAAGCATCTCAATCATCAGCAGGCTAGCAAGGTCGTTCCCTGGTGTTGTTGTACTCGACCCTGATATCAAGTGAGGAAGACGTTGGCGCAGTTCACTCGCGGTTTGAGGGCGCTGACTCGCCATAGGCGCTCCCGATTAACGTTGTTGGGTTGAGAACCGTTCATGTCCGACATCCTGGTTCAAAGGGGTCGATTTAGACTACTAGGGTTCTTATTCTCACAACGTAAATACGAATTCTGAAGTTAACTACTCTTATTAGACTAAAACATAAAAGAACTCGACAAGTAATAGAACCATAAACATAACTTTAACTCTAATCACATTTAATAGCATCACATTTCAGCACTTTGGTACTTGCAACAAAATTCAAGGGTTCCTTCTTTGATATTAGCTCCACATTTCACTTGATCATTTGCCAACATCCTTTCACTTTCATAAGATTATAACAATAGCTCAAAAAAAGAAATTCATTATTTCATATCTCTTGCACCCGAGCATAACATAAAGTTTCATTCTCTTCTAACTGGGGCTAACAAAAGCAACAAACCACACGGTTATAAATTTAAACAATAAAAAACTAATTACATGTAAGTATTACTACTTGGGACTAATCCCACTACTCTTGTACTAACTCTACTTAGAGTATTTTTATACGAAAGACGGTTCCTGCGGACCACGATTAGGGTCCAATCAGGATCGTCAAACTTATCCCCCGAGTCCTCATCTGAGTCTGCTTCCAGCGACCTTCTCTGCAACCTAAAGTCTCCAGCGACTGTTCCTCGTATGTCAAGTCTTCTCTCGGCCTCCTAATTCTCATCAGAGGTCTTCTTCTGGTTCTAGGCCCTCCTCGGGACTATATTCCGCATCCAACTCGGGCTTTTAATTCTTTCAGAGGAGCTAAAGTCTCATGCTCATAACAAAGGCGACGATATACAACCCAACATATGAAAAATAAAATAATCAAGCACGCACTTGCAACATATAAGAAATCCAAGAAACAGACAAACATTCCATACCCCCATCCTACACTTATCACTCCGAACGTAGCATCCTAAGCTCTATCTAAAAGCCTAATAGACACTTAGGAGCTACCAGGTCGCTACCCAGAGCTCTGATACCATTCTGTAACGCCCCGGAAATTCAATTATAGAAAAGTCAAAGTCAAACTAACGTTAACAGACAAATTTTAGCGGAAGACTCAAACTCTTATTGGGCGTCACTGCCGTATCCCCAAAGGAATACAAGGCGAGAAGGAAAACTACAACTGTCTGTCAACGACAAACCAACTAACAAACTCATACTTAGAAATAAACCTCAAAACTAACTTCAAGTCTTTCAAAAAGAAGCATAACATATTTAACGACTTCTAGACATGTCGTCCTCACTTCTAATTCCCGTCCCCAGCATATTGATCATACCCTGAAAACAAACATTTCAAAAATGAGGGGGAAATCTCAATAATGTCTACCCCTAACGTTAAAAACAAGTTAAGTTCATTTCAATTCATTTGAGGGAGAAGGAACAAGTCAAACTATTTCACAAACCTTTAATCTCTTAACTGTTTAACTCAACTCAACTCAACTCAACCCAACCAAATCATATTTTATTATGCGGGCGGGATACCACATCCCTTAAAGTAACACATATCATACCGGATCACAGATCCTCTGCCTACCATAGGCTACGACCAGGGTCCCAGACCCTTTGCCTACCACAGGCTACAACCAGAATATCAAGAGTTCACATTTCCGCCTACCACTGGCTACGACCAGGGTCCCAGACCCTTTGCCTACCACAGGCTACGACCAGAATATCAAGAGTTCACATTTCCGCCTACCACAGGCTACGACCAGGGTCCCAGACCCTTTGCCTACCACAGGCTACGACTAGAAAATCAAGAGTTCACATTTCCGCCTACCACAGGCTACGACCAGGGTCCTAGACCATTTTCCTACCACAGGCTACGACCAAAAAATCAAGAGTTCACATCTCCGCCTACCACACGCTACGACCAAATAAACACCGCTTAATGTTTCACTTGAATTATTAGTATCTTATGCAAAACTCAGCTCACATCTCTCAAGTCAAACCCAACCCAGTTTATTAAAACCAGTAACAAAACTACTCATAAAAGACCATCAAAATTTCTCAACTCATAAATCAATAATCACAAATAAATATCAAAAACAGATGGTCACATTTCCACATAAAGTCCCCTTTCGGGATGCAATTCTCAAAACATATTAGAAACATTAAAACACATTTAAAGAGCATCCCATTGGGGATTAGAGCATAGACATTACCTGGTTAACTTCACTTCACAGGAAAAACGAACACACTTGAGCTCACTAACAACGCGAGTTAGCTCGGGCCTAAAATAGAATAATTATTCTAATCAAAACGTGCCCTTCGAAGTTAGTTTTAATTACCTTTTACCTAACCCTCCCCTAGGAACACTATAGGTTCCTACCAATCATGAATTTACACATTAATTAAATTAACTAACACATTCCAAGTAATCACATAACAAGATCAAAACAACGCTTTCATTAAGCAACACTTTCTTTGTCAAATAACATTAACAAAATGGATTACAGTATCCACATAAAAAGGGTCAAAACTTGACTTCCCGACATCCTATGGGTCTGGCTTTCGACTTTTCGGAAACCTCGATATGTCTACTAAAACTCTTAAGTTGAACTCGAGACCCAACACACGCTTTAAGGTCCTCAAAAACCGTCATCTTTCCAAACTGTTCAGATCTGACCTAGGTCTGGTAATCGGGGTATAACTCGACTTATAAAATTCCAAAGTGCGGTCCGTAAAATTCCTATGAAACCTAACAATTAAGGGTACCTCCAGTTCAAAGGGTTTGATCAACGGACGATAATAACTCTCATGGTGATCCGTTCTTTAGACCCTAACAAAACTGTCCCGTTCCCGGTTCCCATATAGTTGGTAATTTCGCTTCTAACTTTCACCATTCGATCCATGGGTCCTAATTTGGGTCTAAAATTATGACTAAGGTTAAAGTTTCTATACTAAACCAACCAAAGTCTAAAAGGTGCCACTTATAACCAACAATTTAAACCTTTTTGGGTAAAGAACATAATAATAACGTAATATAAACACGTAGTAGTCACATAATAGTAACGTAATACGAAACGTTCGAAATTTTAGTACACATAATACATTAAAAAAAATGTAAAACAGTAGGAATGATTTTAAAAACTCTTTTTGAGAATTATAGCATAGTAAAAAAAAATATAAACTAATACTTTAACAAAAGAACTACAAAATAAACTATACGTCACAATTTTAAACGATAACCATAAAATTACAATTATAAGCACCTTAATTACGACATAAACACTTTCTACTATTTCTATATATCTGAATCCACTTTACGTAAATGCAGTAAGAAGAAATATAAGCAATACTAAACTAAAACAAGAATAATATGGAAAGGGACTATTGAAAAAGGGTTTTACTTAGAGAGAAATTAGAGTAGGGGGGAACTGTTGTCGACGGCAAGGAGCAGCGGCGGCGGTCGACGGTGAGTCCGAGATGGTGCTAATGGTTGTCAATGGTGGCCGGATTTGTGGGAAGTGGCGGTCCTACCGAAGCGTAGCAGCAGTAGCGAAGTAGTGGTAGTAAAACAGAGCACCGATGCCGAACGAACTGGAGCAACTGTTGTTGTGACTCCGGGGCAGCGTTGGTGGTGCGGGACGGTGCCAGCGGTCGGCGAAGGTGGTCCAAGCGGTGCTCCGGCGATGGCAGCGGAGGCATGCAGACAGGGAGAAAGAGAAACACGGGAGAGAGAAGAGGGAGGAGCAAAGGTGTGCGTGATTGTGTTTGTGTTTGCTAGGTTAATACTTAATTAACCACTAATCTCCCTTAAGCTAATCTTAAACCTAATCAACCTCTATCAAGATCCTTCTAACTGACTAAGAAACCCAAACCCTACCAAACTCTATCTAATATGAACTTCTACTATCTCTAATACTAACCCTAATAGTAATAAATACTAATAGTAAAATAAAATAACAAAACACGTAATAGTACTAGTTATGTAAAACACATACTGTTCATAAAACAATAATATTCACTTAATAATACTAATAATAATCATAAAATAATAATAGTGATGATAAAGATAACCTAATAATAATAATAAGAATAATAATAATAATAATAATAACCCATGATATTACCAACATATCCTTGTTACTCCCTCAACAGTCCTACGAACTCAAGTGTTAGCAAAAAAATAATCACAACGAAAATTTAACAATTAACGGAGTCAAACCTAATTTACTAACGTCGTCATGGTCAACACATTTAAATTTTTCGGGGTTTTACAAAATAATAATAATAATAATAATAATAATAATAATAATAATAATAATAAAATTAATAATAATAATAAAATTAATAATAATAATAATAATAATAATCTATTATTATAATAGAAATCATTATGGGTCCCACAAAATAGAGTCACGAGAGTAACTGTATGGGAATTGACCAATTTAAACGTAGAAAATTATATATATATTTTTTTCTATTTTCAATTTTTTTATTTTCAATACGAATTTATATTATGATAGAAATCATTGTGGGTCCCACGAAATATAGCCACGGGAGTTTGCATTGGATTCAACCGGTTATCATATCTTACTGGTATTTTATTTTACCTCTTATCATGTTCAATTCAGTTGTCTATCTCTGTTCATCATACCTATTTAACTGGTTATCATATTTTGCTGCTATTTTATTTTACCTGTTATCATGTTCAATCCAATTGTCTATCGCATTGTATGAATAAATCATATCCTATAACCTCTTGAATGTTAACATGTTTTTTTTTTTTAAAAAAATTTTCTAACTAAAAAGAAATTATCTGAGATGGTGTATGTTATCCAGCTCCACCTTTTTGTGTGCCTTCAACTGTGCTATGCCTTCAGCAGATCCAACTCGACCTTACAAACAAACCCCACCCTTAACCCGCCCAAATTGAAATTGCATCACATATACAAACGTTAACGTAAGGAAGGATGGTGTATCATGCAACTCGCCGTAGTCATCAACGTTCATTGTCATTTTAGTTTACTTTGTATAGACAATTACTTATCCATGACTTTTATAAAATTTCAAAAGTAACAAATTTAGTTCACTCCGTGCATCGCACGGGGTGATGCCTAGTAGTGTATTAGAATGTGAGATCTTTCCGTACAATTTGAATATTTATTGTAGTAATGTTTCTTTTTCCAATTTATTTCATTTTAATAAAGTGTTGGGGGTTTATAATCTTTTTTATATAAAAAAAGGGAGAAAAATTTAAATCTGGGAAAAAAAAGGAAAAAGTAATATATATAATCGTCAACATGATGTAAAGATGGATAAATAGAAAAAGAAAAAGAAAAAGAATAAACTTATATTAACTTATCAATATTGATGTATTATCTGTTAATATAATCATACATATAAATACATGTCATTCAAAAGGAAAAAAAATATATAATTATTGTATTATAAGATTTTAAAATTCAGCTTTTCAATAGGTTATTAAAAGGAATTAAATTCGAGTGAAAATTGATTATAATTATGAGAATAGTACAAAAAAATTATACAAACTCGATAAGTACGAAACATTTGTATGGCATAATCAACTAATAATAGTTATAACGAGGCAAGAGAAGTGATCGACCTGTTTTTCGACGGAGTGTTGTGAACAATTAAGACGGTCGGATTTGAAATTTGATAAAAGGAAACATACAATATACTAGGTAATGTTAGTAAGTGAAACATGCAAAAATGATGGTAAAAAGACCTATTTCAAATCATACAACTTATCGAAAATGATATTATCTAATCATATGAAACCGTATTCATCTAACAAAATACATATTAATGTTTCAACACAATAACACAAAAAATATTTAACTATTGAAGACCATACTTATAGTCGATCATACATATCAATCTAACATATAATAATTTTGAAGGAGGACAACACCATACCTTAATTCAATAGTAGATGCATATGTGAAGTAGTACGGTGTAGTTTAATAAGAAAATGTAGTATAAAATGAAAAATGAAAAATAAAAAATGAAAATTATGTGAGTTTAATAGTATATAAATCTAATATTATAACTGATATTTTTTTTTTGGATTTGATACTTGCATCATATTCTATCCTACCTAAATATAGAATTGTTTCCCTTCTTTTCCATGCTTTTTAAAATTCAAACTCATAAATTTTATTTTCTTCTTTTTCCAATTTTTTAACTTGCCTAACTTGCTATAAAGCAAATAAATACTTGCCTAGCTTGCATAATTTATTTATATTTTTTTGAAAAGAGTATGCTGTAAACACAATTGGAAAAGTTTTGAGAAATTATGCAAGTTAGGCAAGTATTTAGAGTAAGTTACATTTACTATACCTGAGATTTGGTGTAATAATTTTCACACCCCACTTTTGTAAAATAGTTTTTACCTTACCTCGAGTAAGCTATAAGTATTTCTTATCCTACCTGATGTTTGCTGTAATAATCATTACACAGACTACCTTCGTGAAATAATCTTTACCCTACCTCACAATAGTTGTAAGTGATTTTTACTTAGCTTTTTATAGCCGTCAGTGTTGCTGAAAATCAAGATCCTCGATTTGCGCATTTACTACTGAAGATCTATAATCCAAGATGATATTTGAATGCCATGAAATGTCATCCTAGAAACAAAATAGGAAGCAATCTACAATGAAATCTCAGTCTCCGTCATCCTTGCTCCATTAAACTTTCCCTAACCTCACATTCCTCCCTTGCTACCCTCTCCATTTCCAATCACCTAGATCAATCCTAAACCCTTTTGCGGTCGTCAATTTCCACCAAAATGTGAATATACCCATACATAGCTAGTTACTGATTCATACACTTCATGATCTAAGTTATTCACTATAAAAATAAAAAATAAAAAGTGATAAACAAAGAATACCCTACTCCAAGCTAAACACTTCATTATCTAAGTTATAGGTCGCGCGAGAAAATTCTACGACCAATACGATATTGATCGCTCTGTTAAGTCGTTGTATCCTTGTTATATTGTTGTGTTGCAGTAACACTTACAACATACCTTAGATAGGGTAAAAATCACTTATAGTTTATGTGAGGTAAGGTAAAAATTATTTCACAATGGTGGGGTGTGTAATAATTATTTCACAATGGTGGGAAAGAAACGAAATCAATGCTCAGAACCAGTGCACAAGGACAAACCCACATTTAGTGGCAGACAGAGTAAAAAGAGGGGCGATGGAGTATGCGCAAGAGATGGCGGAAAAACAAAATCGATTGGAAAAACAGAAGGCCAGATGGAGAGGTGAAGAAGGTAGGGTGAAAGTGAATTGCGATATGGGGATGGACATTGAGAACATCATAATAGGGTTGGGGTGTGTGGCACGAAGGGAGGATGGATCCTTCTTATGGACAGCCTGCAGAAGCATGAAGAACAAGATGATAGCCGAGGCAGGAGAAATAAGAGCAGTTATGTTCGCTGTTGAAATGGAAGAAGCAAAAATCGAGGTGGGTTACATTGTGGAGAATGATGCTATAAATGTGGTGACCTAACTGAAAAACCACCAAGTATGGTTGGGGGATGATTCTTTTCTACTGGAGGATGCTTTCCATTTGATACAATCCAGTAAAGTGGAAGGTCTGAATTGGGTAGGAAGAAAAGGAAATGAGGTGGCCCATAGGATAGCCCAATGGAGTATTGCACATGAAGGGGATTACTGCTGGGCGGAGTCTCCACCTGTTTGGATGACCGATGCCTTGCTTCTTGATGTAATCGTTTGATCTTATTTCAATGAAGTCTTATCTGACTTTCTTTGCAAAAAAAAAAAAAAAAAACACTTAGAGCTATTGTGAGGTAAGGTAAAAATTATTTCATTAATGTGGGGTGTGTAAAAATTATTAAACCACAATTTTAGGTAGGGTAAAATGTAATTTACTCTAGCAAGTATTTATATACTTTATAGTAAGCTGGACAAGTTAATGAATTAGAAAAAGAAGAAAATAAGATTGATGAGTTTGAATTTTAAAAATAATGAAAATTGAGGAAAGCAATTTTAAGAGGTGTATTTAGGCGAGATTGAATATGGTGCAAGTATCAATTCAAAAAAAAAAAAAATTACAATCTAATGGGCTCAAGGAAGTGTATACATAAATAGATATGGCAATTTTTATTGCTCAATTGGTAGCACAATTTTCTTATTTCATTTTGTCAATTATCTATTAATTAACAAAATTAATTACTATTGATTTTGTTGAAATTGTCTATATTATTGTATCACAAAACTAGTGATTTATTTATGAACTATTAGTGCAATCCTTAGTCACTTTAAACATGCAATGTAAGTTACGTTTAAAAATCATGTAGATGTAATCTTATGTAAGTGTTGAGTAATATCGAATCTTAAATTTGTTTAATGTCTGTTACTTTATTGAGTATTTTACTTGTCTAATTAAAATTAAATTTTGAAGTTGAGTTCACTCAATAGGAGTTGACGTGTACATTGTCCCATTGAATGTCATGTAGGATACAAGAGATTAGAATTATAATAAGGCCTCAGCCCAAGATATATAGTAGGCGAGATATTTTGGAAGCTTCTCACTGATGACCTCTAAAAAGACGGTACATGAAGTGGGAGTGCTTGAGAGAGAAAGAGAGAGAAAATAAATTCCTCTTTTTAGTTTTTCCTTCGGTGCAGCTAACTGTCATCGGAAATATTACCAGGAAAAAGAAACATCATTCCCTTACTCCAAGCTGGGACTTGCCGCAATCACCGAGGGTTTGTGATGAGAAGGGAACACTTAAGCAAAAGAGGTTTCAACTACTTCTGAGTATTTTATCTAGAAACCAAAGGGAGGGTTTCTAGTGCAGAAGTTGGCCTTGTAGGGGTAATGATTGCTTATTTAATACGGGTAGCGAAGTGACTTTCGTCAGGAAGGAAGCCATTGGAGGGGAGTTAATGTTTGAAAGGACGGCTTCCTGATCCCCATTTACCGATGGAGAGAGCAGTACACTAATCGCTCCACCAACACTTATGGAGAGGATCCTAGTGGATGTCAATCACTGGGATTTTGCTGGTCTCGAGGAGTGAAGGTACGCAGACCTCATTGACATTCTGTGCTTTGTTTGCCTGTTTCAACTCCTTTTTGCACCTCTATTTATGGCTTGCAATGGTAGTTGGTGTGGCTTACATACCCCCCATAAGAGGAAAATTTTTCCAGATATGGGTACCTTCCTCTCAAACTTCTGTTGACTATTTAGTAGTATCCCCACACAAAGTAATAACCAGTCATTTAGTCGTGCGATGGGCAAAAGACCGTTGGTTGAAGCCAAAGAACCTCCGACGGACTTCCATCGTAGACTAAACCTCTCCTTTTTGGGAAAAATCATGAATAGGAGGCATTGGGAGCAACAAAAAATAGCAGCCCCAGCAAACAAACACTGGGGCCTTAGGGGTTTGGTTACTGTTGAAAGAATTCCTGGGGAGAATTTTATGTTCAAATTTGTCCTTTCGGAGGAAGTGGATGTTTCGTATCTGATCAAGGCTCAAAATGTAGCTTTGGATGGTTCTCTTTTGGTACTAAAGTACTGTGGAGAGTTGGGAGTACCTGAAAGGCTGAACTTCTGGAGTACTTTGTTTTGGGTTCAAGTGGAAGGTCTCCCGTTCAAGTATAGACGGGCAGATGTATTAAAGGATCTTGCTAAGGTAGTAGGGGAATTCATGGAGTTGGAGTCTGAAGAGGATCAGAATTCCTCACAAGCAAAGATGAAGGTTCGAGTAAAGGTGGATCTTAGGAAACCCCTTGCCTCGGGGGCTTTTCTTAAGCTCCAAAGGGGTCATCCGGTTTGGGTTCGTTTCAGGTATGAGGGGCTCTTCATCTTCTGGAAGAAATGCGGACATTTGGGATCATTGAGATGTTTCATGCTTGGGAGAAACAAGGATATGAGGTACTGCCAAGTGAAGAGCCTCTTTTCTCAAACAAGATCTTTGCCTTTCCGCCCATAGAACCGTTCACAACCACACGGTTGTTTAGGGGCCACCCTATTTTTACTAGGGTCTCACCAGAGGAGCACTGGCAAACAATGCTCAGACATGAAGAGCCTATTCTCCAAGTAGCCCCAACCAGAGGGCCGGTGGTACTGGTACCGTAGGCAGTCCAGGAAGAAGCTGATAGGAAAATGAAGAGATCATCGGAGGAAGGCAATGGTAGTCGGTCGACTTTGCATGGCTTGCATGTAGTGTATACGATAGCAGGAGAACTCATCAGAGCGGAAAGGTTGAGAAAGCGAGCAAGACTCGAACCAGCCAATCAGGGGCTTGCGGGTGGCACCATGGGGGAAGAATTTTTAACCCAAAACGGTTTTCATGTGAGGGCCCTTGGCCTTGAGGAGATTGCGGGTCAGGATATGGTCGGTGAAAGGCCAACTCGTGTCAGGCCCAATATCGAAATTTTCAACTCTTTGGAGAATTTGAAGGAGGGCCTACGTGTGCAAGGTCAGCATCAGCAGCAGCAATCGCAGGCCAATGGAGGTGGGGTCTCCATCACTCTGGATTTAATGCCTTTGACTTCTAAGGAGAAGGTGCCCGACATAGGGAGTACCCCAAATAGACCCATTATTATCGACGCCACACCCGAGGAAAGTGGGTAAGATGAAAAGTTTGGTGACAGAATTCAAGGGAGTACTTTGCAAGGGGTCCCAACCGCTATTTATATGCCCCCATCCGTGGATTTGAATATAGATCTCAACTTGTCAGTGGGAGTTCCGGGGAGTTCATCTGTAGACGGGGTTTTCTCTTACAGAAGTGGTCTTAAGATGGAGGGAGGAGGACAGAAGAAGAAAGCAGTGGAGTTTGAGGTCAATATGGAGCAAAACTCCCAAGAGAAAGGGTAAGGATGGACTCAGAATATGAAAATGCATGTTGAGTACAATGTAGTGCAGGAGGAGGGATTGACAATGGAAGTCGAACAGGGTGTTGAGAAGGGCCAGGAGGAGTGGAAGGGAAGTGATGGGGTAAAAAACTGGGGCGAAGAGGGCACTAGCTCCAGTAAGAAATGGAAAAAGCTCAAGCTAAACAGAACAGCGAGTCTGGACCTACCTGGTACCATGGCGGAGGGGCTAAAGGAGTTCAAAACCCCAAAAATTTCGAAATGATCTGTGTTGTTGGTTGAGATTCCTGCCACTGGTACACTGTTTACATGGACAAAAGGAAGGGAAGAACCCAATCTGATCATGGAAACCCTAGACAGAGGGTACATGAACCAACTAGGGGGGAAACCTTGCCAGATGCCTTCATTCAGAATTTACCAGCCATTTTCTCGGACCATAGCCCAATTGTTTTCAACTCAACATTGGTCCAAAACAACAAATAGTATAGGGGCTACCGCATTGAAGCATGAGCTATTAATTCGGTTAAGTTAATAAGCCTTTTAAGCATGAAATGGGCTGGAAGTCCAAGAAGACCTGGGAATGTGTTTGATGTGGTGCAGGATCTAAACAAGTTGAGGCAGAAATGCAAAGAGTGGACTCTGAATTGGAAAAGAGAATGCGACAGGCCGGTTGATGAACATATAGTGAAAGTGGGCCAGGCCCAACAAATTCAGGGAGATCAACAGAGGGAGGAGGGCCTAGAAAGTGAGATCGAAAACATTATATAGATGCTGGGCCTCTCTACATCAGCCTTAGGGGCTTTTTGTGAGGGTAAAAAAAAAAGAGCGGAGGAAGCCTTCAGGCTGTCCACAGACTACTGGGCCCAACGTTCTAAGATTAACTGGTTGGGAAGAGGTGATCGCGCAACTAATCTCTTTTTTAGACAATTCAAACACAGGAAGGCTTGTACAAGGGTCAAGGGGTTGGAGGTGCAAGGCAAAGGTTGGACAGAGGTTGAGGAAGAGATGTTGGGAGAAACAACCCTGTATTTCAAAAATATATTCTCTGATAGCTCGCCCAACGAAGTTTAAAAAGAAGAGCCTTAAACCGTGTCTTTGATGGATACCAGAAACGCCTAACAGAGGAGCATCGACACAGCCTAAGCAAGGCTTTCATTGAGATAGAAGTCTTTGAGGTCCTAAAGCAGATGGGAAGTTTGAAAGCCCTTGGCCCAGATGGGTTACCGACCATCTTTTAAAAAATCTGTGGCCAGCTTTTGGCCAAGAAGTCACAGCGGCGGTGCTGAAGATGCTCAACTCTGGTTCCATACTGAAGGAGATCAACCTTACTTACATAACGCTAATACCAAAGGTTGATTGCCCAGCCCAGATGACCGATTTCAGGCCGATAAGCCTTTGCATTTTCATTATAAATTATGCTCTGGCTGTCTAGTAAATCGGTTGAGGCCAATCTTGAAGGACCTAACTGATGAAGCCTAGAATGCTTTTGTCAAGGGTAGGCTCATTGGAGATAGCTGCCTGGTGGCACATGAAGTGCTGCATTGTATCAAAGGGAGGAAGCAAGGAGCCAAACTTGGGGCTATACAAGTGGATATGAGCAAGGCATACGACAGAGTTAACTGGAGTTTTTTGAAGGAGGTCATTGAGAGGCTTCAGTTCCCTCCAAGCTGGGTAAATTGAATCATGGAGTGTGTAACTACAATACGCTATTCGGTCTTAATGTATGGAATCCCCTCACCGACATTTGCCCCTGAAGGCGGGTTGTGACATGGTGATTCGCTATCACCTTACTTATTCATTCTTTGTTTGGATGTGTTGGGAAATTTCTTGCACAAGGAACAAAACCTCAAGAGGATGAAAGGAGTGAAGGTGGCCAGAGGTGGCCTGGAAATTATGCACATGTTTTTTGCAGATGACTCAGTATTCTTCACTGAGCTAAGGGCAGACAATAGCCTTCAGCTGAAATCCATAATAGATGATTTTTGCTTAGCCTCGAGTCAAACAATCAACATTCAGAAGTCTAGAATCATGACTTCACCAAATACCACAGCTGAGGAGAAGCAGGGGATGAAAGTCATCTTTGGTTATCAGATTGAGGAGGTTTTTGACAAGTATCTGGGAGTACCGCCCATCATTGGAAGGTCGAAGACTTCACAGTTTGGGTTTTTATCTGACACTACTCACAGGCTCCAAAACTGGAATGCAACACTCTTGTCACCGACTGGTAGGCTAGTTCTAATCAACTTAGTGTTATCCGCCCTTAATAACCATATCCTAGCGGTTTACAAAGTCCAAGCAAATGTGGCAACACATATGGATAGAATTATGACCATATTCATTTGGTGGACTAGTGCGGGTGGACAAGGAAAACATTGGGTCGCTAGATCAAAGTTGTTTGCTCCCAGAGGGGTGGGGTGGACTGGGCCTACGAAAAACAGAATGGGTTAACGATGCGCTGCTGATAAAACAGGCTTGGAGACTCATGCATAATCAAGATAGCCTGCTAGCCAGAATCTACAAGTCAAGGTAAAAGGCAGCATCCCCTGTTATGATCAGTAATGCCAGATTCCCAACAGGTTCGTGGGGTTGGAAAAGTATGTGCACGACAGTGAGCAAGGCCCGAGACGACATAAGGGTAAGAGTGGGCAACGGGGCACACACCCGGATTCTAGGGCACAATTGGACGGACAAGGGGGAAATTAAGCTGAATCCTGGCATAAATGCCATAGAGTGGCAACCTTCCACTGTGAATGAGCTTATACTCCAACACCCAAAACGTTGGAACATCCCTTTAATCAGAAATACCTTTGAACGGTGTTCTTCGGAGGCTATCTTGGCCTATACTATCAGGGAGAATGTGGAGGACGATGTAATCTTCTGGGGTGGTACCCGAAATGGTATGCTCACCACGATATCAATATATTTCCATATATGGTCTGCCGAGGAACGAAAAGGCACAGGTGGGGAAGGCAGCATTGACACCACCACTACACAGTTCTTGAAACATTTTTGGGCGATTGAAGCCCCTGAGAAATGGAAAGTGTTGCTCTGGCAAATTTTGAAGGATGCTCTACCCCTCAATAGAAGCGCTTGTTGGGATCCAGGAACCAACCCATGGTGCGCAATGTGTGTGTGTGTGTGTTGGGGGGGGGGGGGGGAGGGGGGGCAATGGAGGACATGGAGCATCTTTTCTGGGACTGCACTTGGGCCTCTCGCATTTGGTTCTCATCCTCCCTGGGTATTCGGGTGGATGAACATGGCATAACCCCCATGGATCAATGGATCAACAACTGGATGACGCTGATATGGAAGGATAAGGAAAATGGCTTAAAACTTTCTGAGGAATTTCTAGCTACTTGCTGGTTCATCTGGATTGCAAGAAACAGGAGGACCATTAACTATGAGTGGATTGATCCAGGCGTAACACCTGGATGGATCCACTCATAGTTAATGGTCCTCCTGTTTCTTGCAATCCAGATGAACCAGCAAGTAGCCAGAAATTCCTGAGAAAGTTTTAAGCCATTTTCCTTATCCTTCCATATCAGCGTCATCCAGTTGCTGATCCATTGATCCATGGGGGTTATGCCATGTTCATCCATCCGAATACCCAGGGAGGATGAGAACCAAATGCGAGAGGCCCAAGTGCAATCCCTGAAAAGATGCTCCTTGTCCTCCAATGCCCCCCTCCCCCTCCCCTCCCCCCCCCCCCCCACAGAACTCAGTCTCCTTACAAAAGGAGGGCGCGAGGGAGGAGGGCATACTTTCGCTCGGGGGGGGGGGGGGGGAACCCCACAAACAACTACCACTTGAGACTTAGAGTTTCTCTGGGATTCCAACCAGGCACAAGAATCGGATGTGACGTTCTGCTGCGATGGTGCTTGGCACAGAAGAAACACCTTGAGAGGGGGCGTTGGATGGATACTGATACATCATGGAAGGAAAATGGAGCAACATGCACAACCAGAGCTAGGACTGTCGGCTCTCCAAATGGAACTTTATGCGGTAGAGAGCGCGTTGGATAGAGCGAGAAGAAAATCCATGAAGAACATTACCATCAACACTGACACGATGGAGGTGATTCAGGCTTTCAGGGACATTACTAGTTATCCACAAGTCTATCAAAGCATTATTTTGTCTTATAAGTCAATGCTGTTAGGAATAAGTTTCTGTAAGATTAAGAAAGTGAGTAGGTGTGTAGTTACGGAAGCTCATACTCTGGCACAGGGAGCCAGAGGCCCAGCCCTTCCTTAGTTGTCTTTATCTTTTGCACTCTGTCTTAATTGCCAAAAAAAAAAGGATATATAGTAGGCCCAAGTTTTGGTTTCAAGTTTTACATATGTAAGAAATTGTCTACTATAAACATCCAATTGTTATGCTGAATAAATTGCAGTCGCTGCCTTACACATATTTGAGGTATCTTCTCAAATTGGTGGCCAATGTTTGTTAGTTTGTACTGAGTATGTCAAGTTCTGCCTTATTACACTCCATGAAGCCACTTTCCATCTTATTGCTTGCATCGCCTCATCCAATTTCTTGTCCTTCTTCTCGAACACAAACTTTTATGTGATTCCAGATGGTCCGAACAACTGCAAGTCAAGTTGTTATCCATATTGTTCTCCTTGTCTTATTCTTGAACTATTTGTTCAACCATTCAACATAAATCAATCGCAGCGAGCCTTTCTAATTAACGGACTGCCCCAAATTTTGCATTGCCTCTGTCCAAATCTTCCATGAAAATTCACACTGGACTAGAACATGATCATTACTTTCTTCCTTCTTCCACAAATGGGAACTTATATTCTTCTTCTTGTATGATTTTCTTTTTCTTTAATTGGGATCTTGTGTCCAGTTTCCCAAATAATGCAATCCAGGCCATTAGCTCTACTCTCGGCGGGGCAACTTTCCTCCATACACTATAAACAATTGAATCTACTTGTATATCCTTGTATACTTTTTTTCCTCATACATCCTTACAACCTCCTTCACTGTGTATTTCTCTCCCCCATCCTAGTACACTCGGTCTTTGCATCCCTTTTGTTGGCTGAATAGTCTTCAACTTTACGATGAAGGCTTTTTTCTGTATTAGCTCCTGTACAATAAGTTCTTTGGTCTATGTCAAGCACCCTCTCCAACTTCCCCCTCAAACCATCCCATCTCCCAGCCTTCCATTTCTCCTGAGATGATAACCTGTATAGCTAGTTGAATTCTTCCCTCAAACTTTCTTGGATGCACCATAGCTCTTCCCAAAAACTTATACTTAGACCTTCTCCGAGCCATGTTTTAATCTTCTCCTGGAAAGCTAGTTGTGGTGGATCATTCATCTTCATCAATTCTCTAATATCACCCCATGGACTTGTGGTCCTAGCTTCGTATCTTGAGGGCATCATACCCCCATCCTCATTATGGAATACTTTAATTGTCTCTCTCCACATTGCCCTTTCTTTTCTGCAGTATCGCGACCACCATTTCATCAACAATCCTGTGTTCTTCAACATAATGTCTCCTACGCCAAGGCCTCTCAGTTCTTTTGGCAAAAGGCCTTCTGATTTTGCCTTTCATTTTTCAACTTTATAAATTTCAATATCTGTCTTTCTTTTTCATTTGTATTTAATTGATTTTCATTGCAATATACTTCGCTTTTTATGTCAATTAATACGTATGATTTCATATTTTCTAAATTGTTGTGGGGGAAATTGGATTTAAATAATCTGAACTTTGGGCAATAGTAGATTATTGTATCACTTAACTATAAAATTAAAAATATTTATTGGAATTAGATAATTAAAAATATTTTAAATTGCAACATAATATTAAAATGCCCAATGCCTCAAGGGGTGAGCGGGACCGGGATCCCGGTCATTTTTGCTACTCCCGGTCCCGATCCCGGTTGTGACCGAGAGTAAGTTTTGGCTCCCGGTCCCGGTCCCGATTGTGATCGGGAGCAAGCTTTTGCTCCCACTCCCGGTGGGACCGGGAAATGAACCGGGAGTTTTTAGTCTCGGTTTTCTAACCTATTTGTAATTATTTTTTGGTTTATTTCCTTAAAAAAACAACACAGAAAATTTATAAAGAAAAACACACAACTTGCATATCTTGAGAACATTAACACTCTACACTACTTTCAGTACATTCTATACTGTTTATCATAACCTGTTTTTTCATCATCATCATCACTACTCACAAGTGTATCACAAGCTTCACACTTCACATTTCACAGTACCTTTTCAAATTCCAATAATAAGAAGAAAAAAAATGAGAAATAAATGAATGATTTGGAACACTAGAATGGTAGATTACAGTTTGAAATGGAATGTGTGCCGTGAATCCATTGAGTGGGAAATTATGGTTTTTGGTTGGGTGTGGGCTTATAATATTGGACCAAAATGTGTGAGTGTGTGACTTAGTGGCATATATATATATATATTATATATATATATAGATTATTTAAGATCGGGAATTGGGACTGGGACCGGGAGTTGAAGCTAAGTCCCACTCCCGGTCCTGTAATTGACCGGAACTTTGTTTTTGATCCCACTCCCGGTCCCGTTTGCAATGGGACCGGGATTCCGGGACCGGGATTTCAACGGGACCGGGATGGGATCTGGAGTCCCGGAAATTTTGCTCACCCCTATCATCAATAATATAGCAAATAAGACAAGCTAAATAGAAACTATCATTCTGATATCTCATGAATTTGGCTCTCTTTAATTTTTAGGAAGCACAAGCAACATTTTGGTGCTTCTGATTTTGGAGCTATTTGTTAGCCAAAAAATGGCGTCTAGCCTAATTTGTGTTTATTACCTTTAAAAACACTAACTAAAACTAGGCCAAACACATGATTAATAATCTGAACTTTAGATTTGGTTATGAATAATATGAACTTTGGACCCCTTGGATTCTACTAGCATACCACCGAGTTAAGTTCAACTTAACACTGTGCCGGCATGATGTGGCGGCGGTGACATGGCATTCCTAAAATGCCCTGGTACATACCCCTGCCCGCTACGTCATCCCACTACCATGTTAAGTTGAACTTAATTCGTTGGCATGCTACTAGAATCTAAGGGTCAAAGTTCATATTATTCAGAACCAAATCTAAAGTTCAGAATATTAAGTCTACTATGGTCTAAAATTCATATTATTTAAATCCAATTTCCTTTTTTGTGGAACTATTATTTCAACTAGATACTTTTAACAACTATAGTATTGGATTTGTGCAGTTTCTTACATATATTCTTACTTCTTGTTTTATATTTGTATGAACAAACTAAAATTTCAATTAATGATACTTTTATGGACTAGTATTTCTTATTATACATTTCTGCATTTCATTGTGAGCTAAAAAATTTAATAAGTGTGCATTCTCTACGAAATTGTGCATAAATAAACTATGAAAGAATTTGGATAAAAGTTAATTAAATACAATAAATAAAATATAATTTAAAGATTAAAATTGTGATAAAGATAATGAGAATACTAATGAGCGGCACCCCTAATAAATATTTCATGGCTCGTCCTTACTCTACAACACAGTGAATGTATTTAACAATAAAGTACAAATAATCACAATATCCAGTAATAAATACCATCACAAAAAAAGTTGGAAAAACTAGAAAGAATAAACAACAGGCTCAGATGACACGCATACACATAATCGTTCAGCGTCATAATTTACATCTGATTAGATACTATATAATCAGATGAGAAATGTCATGGCTCTCTTTGTCATCATAGCCTTTTGTTTTTACCTGCAATATTTCTCTTCAATACTTGCCACTAATTTCAGATAGACACAAAAATTTGCGATACAAAAACCTACTATTTATCATTAAATAGTATCAATTTGTCGTTAAAAAAACTCATTCACTTTAGGTAAGGAAGTCCAAACATAGAACATTCAATTGAATCCAAGAAATTGATAAGAAGAAAAATGGTGCATTCTTAAGTGCACATTTGAATCAAAGAAGAGCAATTTATAGAATAGACATTAATATTGAATGAAGTATTGATTATGAATCACTCACTGAATTCTTTTTCTTGACTTTGTAAAGAAGACGGATTTTAAAAAGGCGAATCTGACAAACATGAGCTGTTTTCAGTAAGAGTGATGGGCGTACACTCTATGTAAAATGCAATGCAATGAACAATACAATGCAACTCTTGTTGTCGTTGTCACTATTGTCATGGCCTTATTTTATATGGAGTGATCAATCTAATTTTAGCTAAATCCCAAATTTTTAGATTTCTCACTACCGGAAAAGATATATTATAATAGAATTTTAAAAATAAATAGACAAAGGACAAATGGAAAATTGACAATAATTATTGTTAGTAACTAAATTCTTCAATTAGTGAACGTTTCAGATAGTGTCACTTTATTTAAAGTAAAATAAAATTAACTACAACTCACTTTAATAAAATAAAATTAAAAAATAAAAACATGTGTGTAACAATCGTGCCATGCGAGATCTGTTGGAGTATTTCAAGAGTTAAGAGGCATAAAATATAAGTAGGATCGACCGGATAGGTCGAAAACAAGCTTAACAAGAAAAAGGGACTCAACATGGATCGTGTTCAGTATGACACGACCCGTGTTGGCGTCCAGAGAGCACAGAAAATGTGCACAGGATCAACACGGTCGTGTTGGCCACAACACGGACCGTGTTGATCTGACACGATCCGTGTTGATCACAGTCGAGATTGGTTTTGAAATTCCTTGATTTATGACTCGTGTTGAAATGCATTTGGCCATGTTTTTGGATGATATTGACTGAGAAATCAATCATGATTTCTCATTAATATCATTAAACTCAAATCCTTTGGATTGTGCCCAATGCAATTGGAAAGTTTGAACTCCTTATGACTCCAAATGTTCTCTATATAAGGTGGATGAATTCTACATTCAACCACACCCTCAATCATCATCTTCTTCCTCTCTAGAAAGCATTCAACACACTCCTAAGGTGTTGACTGCAGCAACTCTTTAACAGTACCTTGAGAAATCTTGTAACTTTGCTTACAAGAAGTTAGGTTTTACCCTTGAGTCTTTTCACGGTCTAGTGAATAAGTCTTAAAGGAAGCCGGTTTATCCGTCGACTCCTAGCCACCCAAGTCATCCCCCATCTTCAGTTGTTACTTTATTCCATCTCATTGTTCTTCAACAAGATCTAGGTGAGTGGGTGACCCAAGAGAGTAAGATTTGATTGGATAAACATTCTAACCAATTTATATGAGTTTAAGATTAGCAGAAATCAGGACTTTGATATTGTACGTACTCTTTGTTGTGTTGGGATAAATCATCATCAAAAGGGATTATGTTGGAGTATTTCAAGAGTTAAGAGGCATAAAATACAAGTTATAAGCATAGGATCGACCGGATAGGTCGAAAACGAGCTTAACAAGAGAAATGGACCCAACACGGATCGTGCTAAGTATGACACGACCTGTGTTGGCGTCCAGAAAGTAAGAAAAGCGTTCTATGTTTTGATTGATCTAAGTTTCAAGTATGCTAGTATGCATGTCAAGTTATTAATCAATCATGTTATATATACCTTTTATTTATGTTTGAGGCATGTCAAGTTCAAGAGTATCATATGATGTTATTTAAGTACTTGTGCTAACTTTGTTAAAAGTATAAGATCAAGTTAATTCATATGATTACATTGTGTGAATAAGTTAAGCCATGACATGTTTTCTTATTTTTAAGATATGAATAAGGTATTTTTGTTCATATGAGTACAAGTAGAAATGTATATTTCTTGTTTGTCATGGTAGTGATAAGTTTCACGCATAAGAATGTTTCAATAAGTTTAGCATAACCTAATAAGAAATAATGTCGGTTCATGTGATTTTTATAAGCATATGGGCTATGGGTGTATCATAAGTAACATAGACACAAATTTATTTATAAGTGCAAGCTTCTCATGCTTAATGATCTTGTTATTATCAAGATGATTTATTTGACAAGTGTTTACTTTGTCATATATGATGTTTCTTCATGAAATAAAGTAAATGTTTATGAGAAGGTTCATACTTTAATTGTATGGTTTATATGTAAATATATGTGGCTTACACATTGAAGCATATGGTTAAGGCTTATTAAGTATATGATTATGTAAGATGTAAGGATAATCATGGCTCTATGTATTCATGTGTCTACGTTGAATACATGTACTTGGCTTTACCGCCATTTTTATGAGTTTATAAGTGTTCATCATGTGTGAATGTAAGTAGAGTGTATCTACTACAAGATAAGTTTCATAATGTATGCATGTTGAACTATGAGCATGATCATTTATTTTTCAACGCATGATGTTTACCTAAGTTCACGTGTCATAAAATTGGATGATCATTACTTCATTTGTTAATAGTCTATTAATCAAGTCTACATGTTTGATATGTAGGATTCAATCAAGTTTGCTACAAAGGGAAATGCATATGGCTCTCATATACATTTGTTTGATCCATCCTTAAATGGTTTACGGATTAATATTTATGAGTAAGATTGGCATACGGGACGAATGATTATAAGTTCCACGGTTTAAATAAGTGGATTTAATCGTGTATAAGGAAATATGACCCTAATTAGAATGACATTTGATCATATCAGTAAAGGTCATATAACTATAAGATAATCATTCAAGATCGATTAAGGTTCTTTCTCGCCTAGCCAATATTAAGATATGTAATAAGTTTCATTACATATGTTATTCAAGTTTATGATATTCAAGCATTGTAGCAAATGGTTGAAAGTGTAATGGTTTAAGTTACACATAAGATGGAATCTAATTTCCATAAAACTTGAGTGTTTGTTCAAGTTTAAGGTGGAAGAGGCTTCTTCCATGGTAAATCAAGTACCACTTTGATTTACACAAAGGCTATAACTATGAAATCCAAAGTTATTTAGATATAGTTATTCAAAGAACATGAAAATCGAATGATAGTTTGATCTACAAGGTTCTAAGGCGATAAGTTTTAACTATAAAATCCAAAAGTTATTTGGATATAGTTATGCGAAGAACATTGAAAATCAAATGTTAATTTGATTTATAAGGTTGTTCTAAAGTATAAGTAGTGGCTATGTAATCCAAGGTACTTGGATGAAGACATAGTGATAAGGAAAAGAATGCGAAAAATCAAAAGAAATTTTGATCTTGTAAGCATTTCTTTCAATGTAACTATACAAGTAGACCAACATCTTGGAAAATGTTATAATTATGTTATTAAGATAAGCATTACGAGGATTATCCATGTTATTTGGATAATGGTTTGAGATCATGAGATTTGACATTACAAAAGAATGTATAGCTCAAAGGTTTGTCGCCTACTAAGCATTCGGTTTGTAAGTTCAAATATGAACTCAATATTTTAAAATTTACCAAAGCTTATAATACGATGGTTTAGTCGTACTATGATAAGTGGTAAAGTATTTCTTACCTAAACCTATAGTGTGATGGTGGAATCACAACTATGATGAAGGAAAGAAATGTTAAGTTTAAGAGATGATCATGATAAGGAAGGTCATGGAAAGATATGTGTTTATCTAATGGCCTTAGTTAAAGAGGCGCTCAAAAGTATCATGTTCAAATTCTTGCAAAGGTCACAAGAGTATCTAGTGATCCTTGATAATGGGATGGGGGTTAGCCCAACCAAATGATTGTCATCAACGGAGCTCCAACTCACGCTTGACACCTCTTGTCAAGCCTTGAGTTCAATGGTCGACGACGTTGAATGATATGGAGCATCAATTCGTCAAGCTTAAGTCACCCCAATGACAAGGTGATGCTCAAGAACCGTAATGTTCAAGAGGTTTGGGTCTATGACTCATTAACAGACTTTGAATCGTTAAGATGGGGAACTCTATTTTGGGGCGTAAAAGTCTGCCTATGCGAGAACGTGAAGTGGGCCGCTTCAGATAGCCTAGGGCTGGGCTTGATTGTTCTCACGGAGGGTATGGGACACATGGCCGGTTTGAAATAGTGTCTATTTTTTAAGCAAGGTTTTGGGTTGTGTGTGTGATATGTATCCAATTAGTCAAATAAGGATGTAAAGTTCAAAGCTTGTCTACTTATGCATCCAGACTAATTGAAATTATGTACACTAAGTGGAAGTTCAAGTCGAAAGGCACTTTCATGACACATAACAACTCCTCGATTTCCCGGGTGTTGAATCTTTCTAGAAGTCGCCATGTATGGCGGGGGTATTTTTACCCAAGTGAGAGATCCCGGGCTATTTCAAGTGGTACTCTTGAAATGGCGGGGGATTGTTGGAGTATTTCAAGAGTTAAGAGGCATAAAATACAAGTTATAAGCATAGGATCGACCGGATAGGTCGAAAACGAGCTTAACAAGAGAAATGGACCCATCACGGATCGTGCTAAGTATGACACGACCCGTGTTGGCATCCAGAAAGTAAGAAAAGCGTGCATAGGATCAACAGCACGGGTCATGTTGATCCAGCACGGGTCGTGTTGGCTACAACACGGATCGTGTTGATCTAACAGGATCCGTGTTGATCACAGTCGGGATTGAATTTCAAATCCCATGATTTATTCCTCGTATTGAAATGAATTTGGTCATGATTTTGGATGATATTGACTGAGAAATCAATCTTGATTTCTCATTAAATGTCATTCAAACATAATCCCTTGGATTATGCCCCATGCAATTGGAAGGTTTGACTACCTTATAACTCCAAAGTTTGCCTATATAAGGAGGATGAATTCTCCATTCATCCATACCCTCAATCATCTTCTTCTTCAAGTTTCTAAAGAGTTTCAACACACTCTTTGAGGTGTTGACTGCAGCAACATTCTTTGTGAGCCCTATGAGAAATCTTGTTACTTTGCTTACAAGCAAGTTAGGTTTTACCCTTGAGTCTTTTCACGTTCTAGTGAATAAGTCTTAAGGGGAGACGGCTTGACCTCGACTCCTAACCACCCAGTTGATCCCTCATCTTGTGGTTCCGTTTATTCCATCTCATCGTTCGTTATTTCCAACATATTATATGAAGATATTCTCTTAATATTGTTTGTTATTCTGTTTTGCAATTTCTTTCTAGGTACGTAGTATATTGAGCCCCTAGATTCTCTTGTTTCAGGCTCAATACTTACGACATATATATTACTTTTTAAGGGCCTTATTCACAGATACACAGTAATAGACACTTGATTTATTCTATTTCATCATTCTTCTTGTTTCTCATCTCTCTTCTTTAAGATTTCATCCAAATTCTCATGGTATCAGAACACCATGGTCTAAATCCCATGTTTGCTTTCATTTATATTCAATTCAAACACGATTTAGTGTGTTTCTTCCAATTTATATTCTGGATTTCTGATTGTTCGATGTTTTTTCTAGGCAAGATAAACTTTCATGATTGAACCATGGCAACCTTTAGCGGTTCACAAATAATCACAGAGACTTATATTGATGATCCTCTTGATCTCCAGGGATCAAATCATCAGGGTGTTTCGTACCAACATCAAATTGAGCAGGGTAAACTTTCAAAAATAGAGCAAGTCAGTGAAAATTGATCACCGTATGAAAGGTTAGTTGACTCTTGTTTTCCATGGTTGATAACTTATCAAATTCATTCTTATCTGTTAACTCTCCGAAGGAACTTTGGGATGAGCTAGTAGAAATATTTGGCTAGCCTAATGGGTCGTTATTGTACCATTTGGTAAAAAAATTACTGACTTATTCCAGAATGATGATACAGTAGCCATATATTCAACAAAACTCAAGATATTATGATAAAGTTGTTGATATTTCTTATTTTCCAATATGTACTTGTGTTGCTACTTACCCCTTTATTAAGAAATTACAAGAAATTGGAGGAGTTTAATACAGTTGCTTTGCATTTACATGGAGATTATGATAATATTCGTGGTCAAATTCTGCTTCGAGATCCTTTGCCTAGTCTCAATAACGCTTACAATTCAAACGATTGAAAGATAAAGACAGATTATTGGAAACCTTGGTACTTCTGAAATGCTTTGGCTACCTGTGTAAATGGCAACAATATGGGAATTTATAATCAATTTGCTCGAGCATTTTGAGCAAACAAACCCCTATAAAACAAGAAAGTGAATAAGAGTTCCAGATCAAAATACTCATTTGGATCTTGGTGATGCTCTTCTGTCCTAGGCCATTCCACAAACACTTCAACACAACAATTTGACAATTCTTTTTTACAAGAACAGCCATTATCCTATGGATAAAGCTTTTGCACAAATATCGACACTAGTTTTGCAGGTAACAATTTTTATAATTGTTGCAATGCTCATGATAAATGTTCCGCCTCTTGGATAATTGACCTTGGAGCTAGCGATCATATGACTTTTGATTTATCTATTTTGCACAATGTTCATAATCTGCCTAGACCTACTGATGTTGTATTACCTTCTGGTTCCATTAAACATGTTACTCGGGCTAGAAATGTTGTTTTACATGAAAAATCATTTTACGATTTGTATTATGTGTCAGAATTGAAGTATAATTTGTTATCTATCCTTAAGCTTTTAGTAGACCAACAACTGTGTATTCATTCCTATCTCGATACATGCTATTTTCAAGATCTTGTCAATAAAGAAATTATGGCTATCGTTACACCGAATCTTACCTATTCCAATTACAGCCTTACACTAATCTAGATTAGAAACTTATTGTTTCTATGACTACTTCTGGTACTACTTGTAGTTAGTCGTATCTTCATCATTTACATGATCGTTTAGGAAACATATATGTTTCTACGATGCTTCATATTGATGATTGTAAAGGAACTACACCTATTTTTTTAATTTTTTTAATATATACTTGTATTTTAGCGAATGTGCATAAATTACCATTTGAAAGAAGCATTATTCCATAGTAAGAGATGTTTTGAATTACTTCATTTTGACCATTGCGATTCTTATAAAATTCTCAACGTTGGGTGTTCTAAATTTTTCTCACCATTGTGTATGATATTAGTAGATATACTTGGACTCATTTACTCTTTGACAAGTCTACAGTGTTGGGAATGTCCCGAAAATGTTCGATATACAAGGAGATTAAACCAAAGTAATATAGTAATTATATGTCATGCTAGAGACTTCTATAATTAGTAATTGAATATGTTTAATTACAACTATATTATTTGGTCTTACTGGGTCACACAAGTCAATGCCCTGAAACAATGTATGTAACCTAAGTAATATTGTATTATGTTTAGAAATGTTGGGAAATGATTTCTGTGAGAAATCAGCCCAACACGGTCCGTGTTGGGACACCACGAACCGTGGTGTCCATGGGCCGAGTTAATGGACTTTTTGGAGACCAACACGGACCGTGTTAATTCAACATGGACCGTGTTGGGCCTGAGAAGTCCGCCGTTGCATTAAGTCGGCCCTTTAGGGTTTTGTGCCTTCTCCCTAGGTTATCTAAACACTATATAAAGGGTTCTTTGTGAGAGATTATCACACACCAACTGCCCGAGACTCTTAGAGAGATGCCAGGGTGATTTCCTAGTTCCTCTCTCTTTTAGTTTGCAGTTTTTTTTCCTGAAACATTCTCTGTTTCCTGAAACATTCTTATATACCTAAAACATACATCTTAGATTGAGATTCGTCTCGATTGGGTTGATTTAGCAATCGGGTTCCCGAAGTGCTGCGTGGACTTTTCAGTAGAGGGTTTCAGCATTGAAATCTCGAAGGTCAACCTCTTCTTCTGCCGGAATTAGCGATCGGGTATAATTACTAAAGCCACTGCAATTGTTATGATTAATTGTTTTATAATCGTTATGAATGTTCCGCCAATTAATCTGTATCTGTTTAGGAAATAGATAACATAAAACCTATCATAGAGTGCATATTGTTGTTCAAGGATTATTCAAAGTTTTCTCACAATGGTTACTACTCAATTTGATGCCAAAGTATTAATAGTTCGATCTCGTAAGGGTGCGATAGTGAATTCATTAATGCTTCTTGCTTGAAAACTTTTGCTAATAATGAGAATTTATATCAAAGATATATGCCTTATACTCCTCAACAAAATGAGTTTGTTGAAAGGAAACATAAGCACGTACTTGAAACTACAAGGGCTATTCATTTTCATGTAAACCTTCCGAAACACTTTTTTTGGGTGAAAGTGTTCTTGTCGCAGCTCATGTTAGTAATAAACCACCT